>JAOPJJ010000008.1:2451788-2469158 GCA_027122795.1 Enchelyopus cimbrius
ATTCCAGTTTGAAGGGTTTTCAGAAACATGCTATTAAATGAGCTATTATATTACATATGTATTTAAAATCCTCACCGGCCTTCTGTAAACAGGCAGAGGAGATGCTTGAGAACATATTCACAATCTTCAAGACCAAATTCAATCCTTTTGATTGGGGAGATGTCAACTCTCAACAGTCTTTGATGAAAAAGGTAAATTGACAAAACGTGAATCCTTCTCCATTTTTGAAAGTTAAATCTGCAAGTTAAGACGTTTCTTTCCTCTGTAGGTCCACGCTCTCACACCAAGACTTTGGACTAAATCTGAGAGCCAAAGAGAAGCTGAACTTGATCTACTCTTTTCCAAGGTGAATATGTGTTGTCAGATGTTTGAATATATAAAATGACAACGAGAAACATCTGAAGTGTATGCATGAAGCATATGAGCCTTTCAGTGGACTGTATCAACTGGTAGGCTGAATTAACATCATATATCTGGGTGGACACTCAATTTGCTGTCACCAGAGAGATTCTGACATGGCTAATGGTTAATCAATCATCACATCTGGTGGTAATGCATTAATCATGCATATAAACATTTGGTTAATGACCATCATTGACTAAAGGCTTACAAACGCTTTATGACTGAATGTTATAAGAAGTGTGTACATTGCTCATTCAGGGAGCTGAGTTTTGACTGTACGGACTGAAGCTCACTTTTTACATACCCTCTTTGGATGTAGGTAAATATCAGCATGCGCAGCTACTTCTCAAACTACATCGAGCTGCTGTCTCTGAAGCGACAGAGACGCATCCGACTCTTCAACGAGACCCAATCGGAAGACATGTGAGTTTATCTTTCGGTAATATTCCAAAATGAAGGAAAAGAAATGTTGGTATTCTATGTTTTTTTAAATATGCTTCTTTTCTCGCATCTCTCCAGTTTTTCTGTCAGACCTTTTTTGTCTGGCAATGAGGTTATATTTCCCATGGGTATGTTTGTCCCTCCCTTTTTTCATGCTACCTATCCAAGGTAAGAAAATATTCTCCAAAGGCTCTTGTCCAATCTCCCTCTTTTTTTGGATATGTGCTCATTAATGTAGATATACATTGCATGTTGTTGTTTTAACAGGGCCATGAATTATGGTATTTTAGGTATCTTTATTGCCAAAGACATCTTTCATCTTCTCTTACAACACAGTGAGTCTCGTGTATCCACTTTCATCGCTGTACAGTCTCAGGACTGTAGAGCCACTCTAATAGAAGAACCCATCGGTCAATATACCCGTTATTCGCCGATACAGACAGTGAACTGCCGGTGTTCCCTACAGACTACGCTCTAAGTGAGGCAGTGACAGCGTTGGCGGAGTGCGTGTGGGCCCATTACCTCATCACCACTGGGAAGACGGACGGAGGTAATGCCACGGAGCTCTCTGCGGCGCAACAGCGGGAAATCTGGTTGCAGTATTCTGCTCTGCAGGTGGCTTTTGAGGTCTGAAAATAAACACACTCTTAATGGCATTATAGATTCAGTCTGTGGTTTTTGGTTTATAATAAAAAACGTGCTCATCCTGAAATGTGTCTTCCCCTTCTCTAAGGCCTATCAGCGGAGTCTACAAAGACAGCCAGAGGATAGCTCTCTACTGCATCTCTCTCGCACACATCTGTTCTTCACATCGTTTGCCCAGGTAGAATAATCATCAATTGATATGCCTGGTATATCCTCCTCTCTTTCACTAGTATAGAAGTTTTATCAATGTGTCTTTCTTACAGGTTAATTGTAATACTGAGCCATATGGTGAATTCATGCCTTTGGAGCCCTCCTTCTTGATAACGGTCCTCTGTTCCACTTCCAAATTGTGTCCTGAAACACTGGATTGCCCCTCACAGACTCGACTGCATTCACTGGAAGCATGTTTACCGCATTCTTAATGTCCACCTGAATGATCATCACATAATATGCCCAAAATAATTTGCTGATTCCCTTTGCTGCTGAAGATACTATCGTTAATTGTCTGTAATATGTCATCCTATAGTTAGAAATGAAAATGAAAACTGGAGATCTTCAAATGTTGTATAATCTGTTTGCAGTTCCCTATAACGAATCTTCCTGAGAAGATGCTCCAGATGTTGTTTTTACCTTATTATGATTTGTATAAGGTAAACATGTCAATGTAGGCCTAGTTAGGCCTGAGTTGTTGTTCTTCAGATCTTGCAGCTTCAGGACAAAGAATGAAATAATTATTTTTCATTAAAAAAGCACCATAGCAACGTTTGTTTGTGTTTGTCTGTGAACGATATTAGGAAATGGTAAAAAAATGTAAACCGCTTCAGTTCAGTTGCTGCCTGCAGTTTCTTGGAAGTCTTCGACATTGATTTAAAAATGGCAAGAGAGATATTGGAACGAAAAGTCAACACTAACACTAACATGGGCAAAAGGGCTGGAAAACCCGTCCGCATCAAACCGAAAGGAGTCGAGGAAAACCAAAATACACGACGGAAGACGGCGCCCAAGAAACCGTCGAAACAGTCTGGGAGACGGGTTCAATCTCCCGGTGGAAAACAAGGACCCAAGATGTCCAAGTGGGAACTCGTATTTCCCAGTGAAAAGGGGGCGTTTCTCAATACCGCATTGCATTGTGCCGCAAGAAAGCTTGGAATTTACCACTTAAGACTTAGGCCTTAGGCCTACCACTTACGACGTACCGGTCGAATGGAATGGACCATAAATCCAACCGAACAAAGGGGATTAACAACGTTTCGTTGACAAGTACAAGTATATGGAGTGGCTGATAAGTTACACATCTTTGATGACAAAAGTAACGTGAGCTTACCAATCCAGAATGTGTACTTGTCTTTAGGTACTTTAGGTGTCTCACGATATGTTGGCTATTTTTTATATAAACGACATGTATACTTTTTTTTTTATTATGGATTATTTATATAATTTTTTAAAATCAAATTTGCCTTATTTTACAGAGACTCCAGTTCGTCTCTCAAAGAATCAGGGCAAATTAAATGCATCAAAAACAGAGTGGCAGGCGGGATTTGAACGCGCTGTCGCAGCTGCTCCTCGACGCGGTGGTGCGTTGCAGTCACCGCGAGGGGAGAGCTCCAACACGTGCTTGTCGACGGAGTATATGACGTCAGCAACAACAGAAACCTCGTGAGAATGGCACTTAAGGGGCTTGTCGATAGAGAGGCCTTACTACAAAGAGCCAGGTCCTGTCAATTCAACACGATGGTTATACATTTTCTATAACCTGGATTTTGGTTCATTATGAGAGCCATGCCGTTTAAAACGGTGCCATCAACTGTAGTCCCATGTTGTATTTCTTCAGAATGGGACTGGTGAGAAGAAGATGAAGACAGCAGCCAGAACTTATAAAGGCACAGGATCTGGTCGCAGAGCTGGGAAAGCAATCAAAGCTTCCAAACCAGAAAGGAAGTCAACCCTCGTCAAAAAAGCCAGAAAGACAACCACTAAGGGCAAGAAACAGGCAGGCCAAGGCAAAGAAACCAACAGCTCGTCAAGGAAAGACGGCTCAAAAGTCCAAAAGATCCAAGAGCCGTTAACCACATGACTCAAACAATGCATTAAAAAAAAATACAACAAACTGCTGTTGAAGTTTTCAATACTAATAATTGTTAATGAAATGGATGCATAGGAAGTTATATGTACTATATGTACTACTTTTAGAATCAGATTGAATGAAAGGACAGACACAGATCTAAATGTTTAGCTGTTTAACTGTATAATGATCCAGAACACGTAAAAAGAAAAGAAAATAGTACAAAAGCAACCACATCTGCCAAACAAATTGAAACTCTGGGCCCACAATACATGTGAGTATTTCTGATGGTCCAAGGCAAGGAGGTGGCCGAGTAACACCACTGTAGACATTATGCCTAAAGATACAAAAACATGTCAAACTGTACAAAACCCAATTCATGACAAACTGGTTACATATCCATTGTGTGCATGGTATCAGGATGACATTGGTTGTACATTCCTTACAACAAGTCTCCCAGGGTTATGTCAGGGTTAGGTCATCTCCATCGGTAAGGACAGAAAGATGCTGGCGGCAGACTTCCGGGTTCCTCACAATACACCCCAGACCTCCTCAAAGGCGGAGCACATCTTTGCACAGGTCAGCGCAGCGGAGAGCGGGTAATTACTGATGGACACCGTCTTCTCTGTGTAATCCACGTTTACCTAGCAGAAAAGGCAACAAAAGATATGGTTTACCACCATTCAACAGTAAACAGAACAAAGGGGGAAAAAGGACAAGGCGGGCAGAGTTCTGTTTTTCATGCGGCCAACAGCACCCATGAACAACAGCCAACAACGTTAAGAGGACACGACTGGTAGCAAATGGTAGCGAGGAATTGCATCACTGCAAACGGACTTGGTCAAGAAACACATCGAGACAACAACCATAGAAGTCTTCAAAACAAAAGCCAAGCCATACATCTCTGGTCTGCTGAACAGATTATACATGCAAACTGAAAAAAACAAGGACAAAAACACAACAATGACATGTTTGATTAAAAGCAGCAACAAGCAAATATTTGAAAGATTCGGTCCCTACGGCTCCGTGTGCAAAGGCACCGATCACAACGGCCGCCGGACCCTCCTCCGGCACCACTGAGCGGGAGCACACCGCCTCTCCGGAGGTGAAGGAGGTGGAGATACGGAGGCAGCCTGGGGGGAGGTGGTCCGACACCGGGTTCTTGATCATCCGGAGGAGACGCGCGGAACCATCCGCGGCCCGGACACTGAGCTTGTGCAGCAGCTGGACTAGGATGGAGTAAAGACACAGCGAGAGGATTAGCACTATGTAGTGCTGTATGTAAATACATGCATTTACCACAGCTCACTGTCACTGTAGACTAAATGTGAAGTAGGTACTTCTTAATGTGTTGTGGATATTCTACATCCTATTTGCAGTTTACAGCTGTTAAATCATAAAATCTTCTAGGATTTACAAAGTTGTTGTATACTAGAGGGTGGCACAGGGGTTGAAATGAGAGTTTACAATATTCCAGAACATTCAGTTATGCCAGCATAACATCTAATATTTCACACATACCTACAATCACAAGTGATTGGACAAATAGTATTTTAAAAGTCTTACCCATGAGTCCACAGAAGCGATTAAAGGTTCTTGGGATGCGGGTCTGTGGATTTATTTCTATCAAGGCATTCCTCTCTGTGTGGATGTAGACCTGCAGCAAGCCGGCTCTGTTCAGTGGGCTGTCCATCAACATCAGAAGACACTGGGCAAATGAGATTGGGTAAATAGGTTACAATGGCAACTGATGAAGCAGATTGAATGGTAGTAGTATGGAAGATTCAAACAGCCACTACCTGGTGAGTGATGTCTGGCCTTATTGTTCCTGGGTCCCTGCCACTTTTTATAATCATGTTTTTATGCTGGTCACAGTTCATTAACTCAAACGTTTTGCCAACCTGCAAAACACAAGCAACACAGTAGCATTAATAAACAAATCGTTTTGGCTCTCTTTGAACAACTTCCTGTGTTGATTTAAAGAGCATATGGTCAAACCCTTCATCGCAGGAGTGCTTTACCTTGACAGTTTCTAACGTCGCCCCTTCCAGTATGACGACTAACCGCCTCTCTGCCATGCGATCATGAAGACTGCGCATATGTTTTGCTGGCTTTGGTTCATATTCGTCCAAATGTTCAAGACCACGCTTATCCCCACTCTGAGCAGCCATCGTTCTTTTTGCATGCGTCGCAGGGTTTGTGCGTCACGCTGACGCGTTTACGTTTTGCGGACACTGCGCTCGTGCTCTCCACGTGTGTGTGCGGCGTCGCATGGTCAGGCGCGTGAACCGCTAGCGTTGCGTGTAGAGACCGCGCCGGATGTTCTACTGCAACGTGTTGAGAAAACACGCATGTGTTGATTTCTCTCCATTCACCACAGTTCAGTATTAACACCAGATCGGATTTAACATAACACATATCGGTGAGTATCTGAACATGTTTTAGTAAATATGTAAGAAACACAACGACAGTGTCGTCTCAAGTTAATTTCGGTAACGTGTTCGTGAATTCCCTGTGTTGGCCTGCACAACTGCCATATCTCATGTATAATATTTATAAATTGAGTGACGATAATGTTGGCTTTCTATATTTAGGTTATGCGAATTCTCCACATAATACACATACGATATTTTTCTCGTTTTAGGATTCTCAAGCAATCAGATAGTATTACGTACATGTAGTTGACACGAGGGAAATTGACTTTTTCTTGACTTTGCGAAGCCATTGAATTGAACTGTGTAACTGTTCCAAAACTGATTGTTGAATTTATTGTGTGTACCCTGGCTAATATTGTAGGACACATCCAGCCACAATGGGTAGGAAGTTGGATCCCACCAATCAGGTGAAGAAGGGGCCTGGAAGAAAAGCCAGGAAGCAGAAGGGAGCCGAGACTGAACTTTCCAAGTTTATCATAGCTGGTAAGTTGTTATGATGTATGCGATCATAACGGTTCATAGAGTGGAATAAACAAAGTTGGTCATCAATTACCCTTTTTAACAATTGTGAGTGCATGCTGAAAGACTGGAGATTGCTTATGCTCTTGATGGGGATTTGTTTCAGAAGAGCCAAGTGAACCAAAGCGCAGGACGAGCAGAGCCAGGAAGAGGTAAGAGGTACCTTTCAAAAGCAGAGTACAAATGATGTACTCTGTTCCGCAAGCTAAAGTAGTATTTATTATTTACAGAGCTGTAAAAAGAGCACAGGACCCCAAAAAGACCAAAGATGTGGCTGAACCAACACTGCAGAAAGGTAATGGGTTATTTTGGGGTACTTCTTTGGGGTTGTTTGTCTTAGTATTTTGTCATTCTCGTTCCCGTGAAGCTGATTCTGGTAAACTCCAGATTACAATCTCATTACTCTGGTCCAGTTGATAAGTTATACCATACATAAAACAGGTGCATAGCTAAGCTTAACTGATGTGTATTTTATATTTTTGTATTTGAAACCATATATATATATATATACAATTATAAAATACTCGGTTTGTCCTATTTTCTGTTCAAAGGATTCACTGATGAAAACAAGGATTGGTTGAAACCTGCGAAGCGAAAGCGCAAAATTGAAACGCCTGAAAGTGAGGATGACAGCGATGAGATGTGGGAGCAGGAAGAGGATGAGGAAGAAGAGGCGGAGGAGGTTTCAAAAACAGGAGAAGAAGCAGTAGCTGCCAAGAAGGCGCCCAAAAGGAAGAAGGACATGGAGGAGGAGGAGGAGGAGGAGGAGGAGGAGGAGGAGGATGATACGTTCACAGACGTGATGGATGACTACGGAGCCATCCCGAGGAGTAGTGGTGAAGAATCTGAGGGAGGAAGCGATGAGGAAGAGGTATGGGAATGACCATTTATGCAATACGGCTTTAAGAGTAAACATGCACATTGCAAGTGAACACTATGACTCCATGCCTGACTGATTTGTTGATCAATCTTTCTAGCTCCTTCCTATCGAACGAGCAGCCAAGAAAGAGAAAAAGATCAAGGCAGCTATGGGAATAGGGAGTGACGACGATGAAGATGACAGTGAAGAGGAAGATGCCGGTCAGAGAGCTGAAGGAGATGACGAGGACGACACTATACAGACCAACATCGAGGAGATGGATGCGTTCAGACTACCTGGAGAGGAAGAGCGCGCAAAGGAGAGTAAGTAGCCAAACAATGTCTCCTGCTCTAAATCATTTGAACAACCCCCTCCCCTGAGAAGTTGTCCCGAGTTGAAGTGCCTTCTCTGGTGCTGCCTGCAGGCGTTATTCCCCTGGACTTGCAGACGATCCACCAGAGGATCAAGGAGAACGTGGACGTGCTGACTCACTTTGCCACCAAACGGGAGGAAGGGAAGGACCGTGTGGAGTACATCTCCCTGCTGAAGTCCGACCTCTGCACCTATTACAGCTACAACGACTTCCTCATGGGGCAGCTCATGGACATCTTCCCAGTCGCAGAGGTGAAACATCTTCCGTCAGATATAGGAGATAGGTAGTCTAAGGATTTAGGAAGACGCATGTGTGCTGGATTGGTCCAGCTGCCAGCGGACTGTACCAACTGGAAGTATGAACCAACCAGTACCAACTGGAAGATGTATCCATCATTTATCGGACGCTCCAACATTGTCACTTTGTGGTAGTGTGTGTTGAAATGGTCAATTAACATCTTGCCTGGTAGTAAAAAAACAGGCCCTTTTAATGATCATAAAAAAAGATTGAACTTATATTTTATATTTGTGTCTGGCTTGTAGCTGATTGATTTCCTGGAGGCCAACGAGATCCAAAGACCAGTAACCATAAGGACCAACACCCTGAAGACCAGGAGGAGGGACCTGGCCCAGGTACACCCCACTGGCTCGCCACTGGTTCACCCCGCTTGCACATGCAACTTCAAGTCTACAGGTTGATATCAGTTCTAATAAGCAAATTTTTAATTTGTCTCCGAACAGGCTTTGATCAACAGGGGAGTGAACCTTGATCCACTGGGGAAATGGTCTAAAGTGGGCCTGATCATATTCGACTCCTCGGTGCCAGTCGGTGAGTTTGAGTATCAATGTTGTTCACACCAACTGGAAATTGGTGTGAACAAATTTGAAACGTCATCCAGACGTTAAACAGACTTTACAGCAATCAACTAAATAACGTCGACATTGACGTACTCGATGCAGAATACGTGTAGTCGTGATTTTGAACACATCGGCTCTGTGCTGCATATTATGAACGGCACACTGACCGTGGGCGTGTCTTTTTGTCCAGGCGCTACTCCGGAGTACCTGGCGGGTCACTACATGCTCCAGGGGGCCTCCAGCCTCCTCCCAGTCATGGCTCTCTCCCCCCAGGAGGGGGAGTGTGTGTTGGACATGAGCTCCGCCCCTGGAGGCAAGACGACCTATATTGGTGAGTTGAAGATTTGAATCGTTATCCGCGTCCTGTCGTCATTCTAATCATCTTTAGCATTTTTTTGCCCATCGCATGCCCGCGTCGTATTGGGTGGTACACATATCGAACGCCAGAGGTGTATTTGTTTCAACAGCTCAGCTGATGAAGAACACGGGGACGATCGTTGCGAATGACGCCAACGCCGTGCGCCTTAAGAGTGTGGTGGGGAACATCCATCGCCTCGGCGTCACCAACACTGTGATCTGCAACTACGACGGCAGGCAATTCCCAAAGGTAACGCGCTGCGCATGTTCATATATTCTGCATGTTATTATTCAGAAGAACATGGAATTAATTGTTATCCATATTTGGTTCTAATTGATATATTTCCAGAATAATAGATAACCTCTTGACCTTGTTCTGTTGTGAAGGTCATGGGGGGCTTTGATCGAGTGCTGCTGGATGCACCATGTTCAGGAACCGGCGTCATAGCTAAAGACCCCGCCGTGAAGACCAGTAAGGTATCCAAACCACCCCTCATCCCTTGTCATCCATCGATCCATCCATAAATAACACCCACGTTATCATGGAGTGCCGTCACGATCCTTTGTTTCTTATTCTTCAGGATGAAGCGGATATCCTGCGCTCTGCCCACCTGCAGAAGGAGCTGCTTCTGGCCGCCATCGACTCTGTGAACGCAGACTCTTCTACAGGGGGCTACTTGATCTACTGCACATGCTCCATCATGGTACATATATGGCTACATCCCATTTCCACCCTTTACCCCTCCCACTGGTTTTTGCGCGTTCATGTGATAGTCGAGGTAGGGGTATCTCAATTCTATTTTGTGAGAGTGAACCCTAAGTATTCCTGCAGGTGGAAGAAAACGAATGGGTCGTCGATTATGCTCTGAAGAAGAGAAACGTCAAATTGGTTCCCAGCGGGCTGGACTTTGGCACAGAAGGCTTCACCAGGTACAATAGGATGGCATAGGATGTCGTAGGCATTTAAAAGGGATATGTGTTCTGTTTTCAAGGTACATAACAAGGTTCCCATGATTAGGTTCAAAGAGCGCCGATTCCATCCTTCTCTTCGCCTCACGCGCCGGTTCTACCCACATTCTCACAACATGGACGGGTTCTTCGTGGCCAAGCTGAAGAAGTTCTCCAACTCGGTTCCCGCAGCAGAGACGGACGAAGGTAACAGATTTGAAGGAATGTTCGATAAATCCGTCTTTCACTCCCAATGATCCGCCCCCAAAATGACCCATGTATGTGCATCTTTCCAAAAAAGCTGAGGACAATGCAGAGACCTCCGAGTCCGTGGCGGTCGCAGACAGCCCTGATCAGAAACCATCCAAAAACAAGACTGGTAAGAAGATCCCCGGGAAGGCAGATGTCTCCCCTAAAGGCCAAGCCAACGGCACAGGGCCCAAGAAACCACAAAACGCCAGTGCTAAAGTTAAGAAGGAACAGCCCACTGCGCCCAAGAAGGCCAAGATGGACGCAAAGAAAACCACCAAGGAGGCAGCCAACGCATCGGAGTCTGGCAAAACGGAAGGGAGCCGGTTTGAGAAAAAGCAAGAGAAAAATAACAAGTCACCCATGAAGAAAAAAAGATTGGGAAAGAATAAATTCAATAAGTTGAAGAAAGTCCTTAAAAAAGAATGGAACGGTGATTGAAACTGTTAAATATGTCAATAATAGACTCAGACATTTTAAGAGCTCTCATCCCTTCTCAGGGTGTAGAAGTATTGTCATTGTCTAAAACATTGTCAGATGTGCTGTTGATTGAGCAGCTTCCTGGGTGTTATACTGTACATGTATTGATCAGGCTTTCCTTATTAAAGGGACACAATTTATATATGAGCCGTCAGAAACCCTACCTTTGTAACTTTTAGCTTCCCCATCCATTTCTAATCTATTGATTGTTTGACTTTGTTTATTGATAGTGCGAACATAAGTGTACTGAGACAATAAAAGATTTACTCATTTCCAGGCAAAATGCTGTTTGAAGACTTGCATTAATATAGTACGGTTTGTGTTTTGATCATTCTTACCACCTTAGATATTTAATTTCTGAGGCAATAAATTACATAGAAAAGGTGTGACATTTGTGAGTACATATGACCGCACCAAGAGTTTATACTTTGAGAACATGCATTTATAAATATTTACCCAATTGTTTCAGTACCAAAAGCTGCAATAAATGCACAACAACTGACCCAATGTATACTGAAATGATTTGTTTTAATAGCAAAAGCCAGTAATCGAAGTCTTTCCTATAGTGTTTGTACAGTGCACACACACACAAAAAGGATGAAGGTATGCACTGCCCAGTGTCAATATTATACTCCCAACATTACTTAATGCAAGTCCAAAAGGCCCGTAACTGCTGCCAAATCACAACATAAAGGTCACAACTCCATTAACGGTTTTCAGTGCGGTATTGGAAAAACCACCAAGTCTAATGCAATCCAACAGGTGTATAGTTAAGAATCGCCCATATTTGTACACAGCAAAATATGCCAGATAAGAATCAGTCGCAAATATTAGGTAAAAGCAAAGTATGCACCCTACATGTAAAAATAGGTTCCAGCATCCTCTAGTGCCATCTAGTTAACAAACTTGTGTGTCTGAGGGTTTTCTACAGACTCCTATCACAGAAGCATCTGCAGCCAACACAATGGAAGAGAGCTGAAGGAGTTGAAATATCTAGACGGGGACCAAATGCAAAAACGTTTGGTCTATTGACATGGCTAAACATTTTAGGTTTAAGTCTGAATACCAATTTTATTTTATGTTAAACATCTATGGGAAAGTATTTTGGTATATTTGTGCATTTCATTTTAGGAAAATACTACGACATACTTTTGATAAAGCTTGAGTATTTCTTATAAATATTGAATTAATTCAATCCCACTGCCAGCATAATACATATTTAAACCTATTCTGACTAGTAACATTCAATATTAGTGGCGTGAAGCATAACACCTGACACAAGGAAGTTTTGCTCTTTCACAAAATATTTCCAGTTCAGTTTCCAGTGCACTTAAATAATAGCTGCAACCTCAATGGCAGCTAACAGCAAACCGTATACATACGACGGGGGGGAAGTGCTCTGCTGTTTGCCAAACCCACAAATTCCCCTTCATAAGGGAAAATATACGAGCTAGCAAACTATTGGCAGCTAATATACCAGTAGGAAGTGCTTGCATTATTCCAAATTAACTAACTGCTCCCCCCCCCTCCCTCCAAAACATATAGATCAGATAAACCTTGCATCCAGGCACAGATGTCAAGCTTCAAAAGTGAACCGCTTCAGACCGGGAATACGTGACCGAGGATAAGCATCGCCATCTGACCTCTGAAATGGTGAATAAAAAAAGAGAGCCAGCGGGTGGGGTGGGTTTGGGGGGTGGGGGGGGAACGTGTGTCTGCTTTTTCTTTCAATACGGCTGATCACATGGGCAGCAGGTGGTCGTCTCGCTCTTCTTGCTCCTCCTCCTCCAGGGGTTCTGTGGCCACGCCCCGGTAGGACGGTGCCTCCTCTCGCGGCCGTGATCGGCACACAAAGTCACAACCGTCCTGGCGCGGAACGGAGAAACACACAGTAAACACTCGGCCACACAACGGAGGCTGTACAGATGGTTTTGAGGGAGGGGGTCTGACACACACGGGCCCTTCTTAACGTTTAACGGGTGCACTGTGTGTGTACTCGAATAAAGGTTCTATCCTTCGACAAATCTAAGCCTTAAATGTAGGTTTATCGATGAAAATCCTTTTTAAAGTGCAAGTGAAAGTGACATTATTTCAAATCAGCAACACTGTACCGCTGTGAGGTTTCCAAACTCCTGCCAGAAGGCGATGTTGGGGAACTGCTCCATCCCCTTGGCTCCTACCACCATGCGCTGGTACAGGAACCCCCCGATGAGGTACACGGCCAGCAGACAGATCCCACTGCATAGACGGAGAGGATGTTGTTGTTTCTGATCAATAACTGGCACAGTCATGTTGTTGGAACCTTCAAATAGTGTGACGGTAGCATTGCTTACATGATTATTATAATGGTACCGGTACTGATATGGGATTCTACCACTGGGCACATCGCGCTGGTATCCAGCTCAAAGAGGTAGTGGCAATCCTTCCGATCTGTGACTTCTTTGACCACCTTCAGCTGGCCCTGAGAGAGATGGACGGCAACAAAGAGAAAAGAGAGAAAGGGTTACTTGGACAGGGGAGAGTGGAAACAAGCCCAGTCATATTGTTAACAAAAGAAAAGGCCAATGCGCTTGTGGGATTACTTGACACAGCCTATTTAGAAAACATGTGCGTCTGTTTACTTTGTCTGCCTTCTGGTCACAGGAGATCATCACAATAGCTGTTCTTGTCTTTTGGTTGCAATGACCGTCGTAGCGCTCCCCATTGCTGTAGTTAAGCATTACCCAGTCACCTGCAACAGACCGGAGCGCAACAGAAGGCTTATATACGAACTGGGGAAGAGAAAAGCACAGATCAACGTTGATCATTGTAGCCACACATAGGTATTGATTGGAAAATCCTTTACAGGTCAATTGAACACAAATTCTATGGTTTTATATATTATTCTCCATGGTACTATGTCTTAGGCTATGTCCACACGGGAACGTTCCTGATTTTTTTTTTGCAGGGTGAAAAAAAACTGCATCCACACACGCATTGGATTCCTAAATGTTCGCATACACACGGCAACGACGCCGTTGTGAAAACGATGTAATATATATATGCCACACCTACAGGTGGCGCTGTAAAACGACACAGACTGAGCCGACTGGACACACCAAAACTGTAGAATAAGACCTTCGTATTCTCGGGTACAAAAGGTCCCTTTACAAACAGAGACACCAAAATATACTGGGGTTTTTCTTCTGGTCACGTGACGATGACCTTGTCTACACGGCAACGCAGAGGCGGCGTTGCCAGATCCTTCCACTCTGGGACCCGTTCTCAAAAAGAATCGTTTCAGGACACCCGAAACGATGTTGCCGTGTGGATGAAAGGCCAAAACGATAAAGTATTTTATCGTTTTCACCTAAAAACGTTCCTGTGTGGACGTAGCCTTATATGATCATGAAAATAGTAATATATGCCATTTCGTCACGGTTACTAAAATAAGGCCCTCGTTTACAGAAAAGAGCTGTCGATCGTATAATTTGGCCCATCTCCTCAAAGCACTATGTTAACGTTCCACTGTTTCACTGAAACCATGCAACAGCCTTTTTGTGACGGCAAAGGTCCTGCGAGTATACTCTTCTGCGTCACGACCAAAGGCTGCGAGGTTTGTGTTGATGTGTGATGGTGATCCTAGCTGAAAGAGCTGAAAGACACCTATAGTATTTACCTATAGTCATTCATGCATTAAATACTGTACTTCTAAAATGGCGATGTGATTTGTGAGGCGGCTCAAACCTGAAAAACAAACACCATTGCTCATACAGCAACCATTTCTACATTGTGTAACGCTCACTTCCCTCGATGACCTCCGTCGAGTCGTATCTGCCCACGACCACCGTCGTCTTCCCTTTTTCCTTCTGAACGACTCCTGCCCCCGGGACACCGTCCGCGTCGCCACACAGCTGCAGTACATAGGTGTAGTTCTTGTCGACCGTCGTGAAGCTGTTGGCATGGCAACAATCCACAAGGAAAAGAATTGCAAAGATGAGTGTGTAAAAAGGTCATACAGAGACAGTGAATTGTGCCGTGTATAATGGATTGATTTAAGGGACTCAATTCATTGTACAGGGTTTAGTGCCCCTTGTAAAGTGAGTAACATGGTGATCTACGCTTAGGATATTTACAGCTATGCACATGAGCGCAACACAACAATAACCCTGAATTACATATTGGAATGTAAAAAAAACACCTACTTATTTTTTGTAAGTGGCTCCAGCCTACTCAGGACACCTCGCTCTGACACAGACTCAGAGATCAGTTTACATTTCTTAGTATTGTCAGTGGTGGACACTTCACTCCCAAGGACCAGGAAAGCAGCCAGTGTCCAAATGAGGACAGGCACAGTGTTGAGCCCACATGACACCTGGACAAAAAGACAGGTTTAACTGAAGAGGACACACAATATACCATGGCTTTCATGACACTAGCACTTATCACGTATGTGTTGCTCAAATGAATAACATTTAATAGGCATTGAGGTTTTTACAAAGTGTCTATTTATTTAGTTTCACCAGTTGGCCTCTACATAGTATTGCAGCATATGCGGAACCCAATATTTCCGACAATTGTGGGGACACTCACAGGAGGATTCCCTGTGTTGGAGCATCAAAACTACAAAACATTTGAAAGAAATAAAAAAAAAAAACCTCAAGGGAATACAATGTCAATCTCAAAGGAATTCGACAAACCTACCTTCATGGATTCGTGTGGATTGAATGCCAAACTATATGATCAACTGTGTTCCAAGTTATTTCCAATGGCCACCAATGGACTATCAGGTCTGCTAAAGGCTAGCTTCCTCCACTGTCTTCAGCAGCCGCGAAACGTCACTAACCACGAAAATCGGTCTCCTCTATCGTCATGTAAGTCAGTAACGAGGTGGCGATATATCCAGAATGAGTTAGTGGTTATGAATTAATCTTTCTTAAGCAAGAACCCCATTCACTACCACGCCGACGGTCACACACACACACACACAGGGCACCAGCGGACCAGGAAATAGCGGAGTGCGGAATTGAAACTAAACACAAGCACGTGACCGAGTGGAGTATATACACCGCCTCGCGCTTCTTGTACAATGCGCGGCACATTGGAGTGTGAGTACAGCGAGATGTGCCAGATACGGTTCTTGTCGATCTCCCTGCGTATTATTTCACTTTGAAAACGGCTTGGGTTTGCTTTTAAGAAGTAAAGAAGTAAAGACCCTTATGTTTGCTGCTGCCTTCCCTTAAGCTTATCTTAACTTGTTTTAATGTCCTTTTTATGCTTGTATTTTAATTCCAATGCTTTTAATGCTGTATATGTATATGTGTTATTTTTGTTTTGTTTTGCTATGCTTTTATTGTATTTTAATGCTTTTATGTATGTAAAGCACAATGAATTGCCTTGCCTTGCCTTGCCTTGCCTTTTAGGTGTCTCCGTGAGAGCACACGTAAGGTCCAACAGCGCCACCAGCCGCTGAGTCTGGACAGACTTTTTATTTTATTTTTTTACTTCTGACAAGGCTGCGTTGCTGCTGGTATTAAGTTCCACATTGAACTCAACTCATTATACTGAAAGCCTGCACTAAAGCAGTGGTTCTCTCAACCTTTTTCTACGAGTGTAGGCCTACTCCCACGAAGATATTGTCCACCCCCTTCAATGGCACGAAACATTTTTGAGAGAAAAACAAAGAAAATGAACATAATAATGTATGTGCGTTGTATTTGGCAGTGTACACATGAACATTTAAAAGGGTGCACATACTGTGAGAGTATCCAAATTTAACAGATTTGTATTTACGTGGGAATATTTTTGAATTGTTTATAACCAATACTGTAAAAAGTAACTAATCTTTAGAAGTGTTCTGAGTACCCCCATGCAGTACTCCAAACAAAGTACCCCTGTACGCGTACCCCCATTTGAGAACCACTGCTCTGAAGTGTACACTATTTGGAACACGTTAACATCCCATCCCATTGTCATTTAAATAAATAAAAAATGTGTCAAGTCAAACAAAATATGAACTTTCCAAACATGTATTACCCCTCAAAACCCCGCACATGTATCCTGACGAATATGTCTTGATACGACATGACGTGACACAAGTGCGTCAGGGCAAGCGATCTCAAAAATGTATTTCCAGTAGTAGACTAGTAAGATTACATTGTGGCGCCTTATCAATATTTGTGTGGTAAGAATGCTATGGACGCTCAATCGTATATATAGTCAGTTTCCTTGTGTAATTTCGTAAAATTTTTGGGGGGATTATGAAAACTATATATTTTTGGAAACCTTAAGAGTATGAAGAATCTGAAAATCTTTGGTTGATAATTTTCCAAGGTCAACATGGCGGCCATAATTTGATTTCTAGCAGTCAACTTGACATGTGGGATGGCTAGAAATCATGTCAAATAGATTTAGATGACTATTGACCCACATAAGGGGTTTTGTTTTATATTGTACTGCCAAAAAGCTGCCTTAAAGGTGGGGTATGG
This sequence comes from Enchelyopus cimbrius, assembly GCA_027122795.1. NCBI lineage: Eukaryota > Metazoa > Chordata > Actinopteri > Gadiformes > Gaidropsaridae > Enchelyopus > Enchelyopus cimbrius. The sequence continues at coordinate 2,468,883 of JAOPJJ010000008.1, forward strand.
GAGTCAGATTTTGAAAATACACAACTGAAATGGTCCTACCCTCTTTCCTTCAACGCTGACTCTGACACCACCCATTCCAAGAACATGGGAGTGCAGTACATCCGTCTGATTGACGTGCTTACTGTCCAATGCCTCTCGTGGTCTTGGAAATCATTGGCTGGAATTTTTCGAGCCCTGCCCGTTCCACAGACGATTGACTTGTTTAATTTCCATTTCAGTGCTTCTAACTCAGTGGCTGTAAGTGGGTTATGATAAGGATTTCAAGTAATTTTGCAA
>JAOPJJ010000008.1:2552613-2566167 GCA_027122795.1 Enchelyopus cimbrius
AGATCCAATAGTTTTAAACTTCAACAGACACCCGCCTTCCAGTGAGTTAACGTGTTTCAAATGAGCGATTCCAGACCTTCTGTACGAATGAAATGAAACACGATGGTCTGGTTGGACCAGGCTAAGTCAGTGCATCGTGAGTTGAAAAATAATGCAGTCCATAGTTCTCGATTAAGGTCAATTACCACAACAAACGAAACAGTTTGAAAATGAATCTACGCAAGAGGCAGATTCTAACTCCGTGTTGCAAACTCAAGTGACGTAATTGCAACGGGTTCCAAATTCAGCGCGGGTTCGGCCTCACCTGTGCCACCAGGATGCCGATGACTACGCCCAGCTGGTGCAGCGTCCCGAAGGCGCCGCGCAGGTCGGTGGGGGAGATCTCCCCCACGTACATGGGGGTCAGCCCCGTGCACAGGCCGCAGAACAGGCCGATGACCAACCGGCCTATGATGAGCATCTCGAACGAGCGACTCAGGCTGGACAGGCCCATCAGCAGAGCGCCCAGGATAGCGAGGATGTTGGCTAGCATCATCGATTTCCGCCTGGTGACAGATAGGGGAGCGAGGGGTGCATTGTGGGTTAATTCAGTAGGCGGGAGTGTGAAGCAGTGTACGAGCTTTACTCTAAAACACCGCTTTGGTGTTTGTTGGATTGACCTGGATGACTTGCAAAGACTCAACAAGGAGATTATCCATGTCGGCATACCGGATCCACCGTCTCCTCACCTGCCAAATTTGTTGACCATGGCTCCCACAGAGAAGGAGCCAATCATGCCTCCGACGCTGAAGATGGCCACCGCGAAACTCCACACCATGGTGTTTGTTCCTGGGAGGAACGGCTCTCCGTAGCGCTCCATGGACACATTCTGGAAGAACCTGCGCAGTTTCTGTTTGGCGGAGGGGGGAAAGAACTCAGTTTGGGACAAGAGGCGCAGAAGGATCTCCTCTGTGATATAATTATACGATTAAATGTAGGACCACACATCATTACTAATTACTTAATAGCATCCACAGAAGTTAAATGGGGAGACATTGAGATGACATTTCTGCAAACATCCAGGAGGGGGCGGTAGAAACACCTGCATTGTTTTCATGAGCGCCAACTTGATGTTTATTGGACGGAGACTCATGCAGTAGTTGAAAGCTTGTTCAGACAAGACTAGACTCGTGTTTGAAATATGTAGGAATTCTAAGAGGATTAACAATTTCTGTAGTGGTATTAACTACGTGACTACCTACTTAATGTTGAAATTGTTTAGTATAGACACACACGCACACACACGTGTATGCAGTTACACACGTGCACACACACACACTCACACCTGCTCGGGTGCGTTGATGACTCCGGTGTTGTAACCAAACTGCAGTGAGCCAATAACGGCTGTGGAGACACAGTAGAGGAGGTAACAGGTCACCTTCTTCTTGGGCTGTGGACAACCAAGGGCACAGAGTGAATCAGCGAATCACACACACACACACACATCATCATCATCATCATCATCATCAGTGATGCATTCTCAACAGCATGTCACAAAAGTAAGAGGATTAGAATAATTTCTCAATACATTATTCTTCACAACGCCAATTTTCCCTGTTCACCCTTTAAACATACAAATGATCAAAAGAAACAAACAATGCATATAGGAATGCCTAGGTATACATATAACAAAACAAAAAACTATTGGGATCAATCTTGGAAACGAGGGTCCCCTGCTGTCACCGGTGTGAAGGAAGGACAGAGGAAAGGAAGGAAGGATCCTTAATCATACTCTAGTATATGTGTGGAGAAAGCATGCGCGTGTACTAATGTTTCCTCAGTGAATGAGGGCCTTGCCGGTTCCGTCAACAAACAAGGCTGTTGTTGTTGTTGTTTACGGCTGGTTGTGTCAGGACAACAATAAGCCTTTTTTCTGAGTTTCCCCCCCCTCTACCAGCATTTCTTTGTCGGCCGCTGCTGTGGGCTCATTGCTCTGCTGCAGAACCCTTGTGTTGCCACACAGATAAGCCCGGTGTTCCTGTGTTTTGCAGCTGACATTTTTTTAGGTTTGATTATCTACGTTGCTAATTGGCTGCACATTCCCTTTGTATTTGTCCTACATTACAACAAAAGCGGCAAAAAAGATCGGACTGGATGCTCTGAATATCAGAGCTACAATATCTTGTAACAATCCATTGGAAAGGAGCAACAAGTGCGCAACAACATTCTGAATGTAACAACGTGAGCTAACAAATCTGAGATTGTATTGTTCTCAAAACTAACAGCTCATATGAAATAGTGCCAGAACGCTCAAAGGAGCGTGTTAATGCCTTCTGTAGCCATGGTGCAAGGTAAACACAGCCTCCCTCATCTTAAGGCATTCCATGTTCCCTCTACCGCGCTCATTTAGTTTGAGTTGATATCTGAATCGACATTTCAATACAATGCTGCTATCTGCTATATCAAAGCATTTTCCAAAAATGAAAGCCTTGGAGTAATACAACTCAGTAACTAGGGCAACACCAGAAGCCCTAATGCTGGCCTGGCTGATAAGAGAGCATGTGCTTCCCTAACAGGGTCACAGAGAGATAGTTGGAAAATGCTGTATGTTTTTTAAGAGGAACACTTTGCCCTTGGCTGGAGAGGAATAATGTATGCAGTGTTAATCATACGACACTAATAATCACTACTGATGCAACAGGGGTATGGTGCAAGGCGTAAGGCAGAGGCTTGGTTTTGGGCGTGTGAGACATATCTTTTTATCTGTTGGTTGATCTGCGGTAACTTAGTATGTGACACCATATTAAAGGAGTATTCCGGTATTTCACACTCTAGGCATTATTTCCAGTTTGTTTATGATGAAATAGATCAGTTCAGGTGTTCATTTGGCCGAAATGCTGTGTTTGGAGAAGTTTTGCTTTTTTTGTAGCCCAGACCACTCAGTGACTTTTTGAAAGTCACCGAGTGGTCACTGGTTTTCGTTGATGTTTGACCAAAAAAAATCTGAGCAAAGTATGCTTTCTAGCAGGCTGTACAAGTCATTTTGTTGTAGCCAGGCCACCGGCAGGAACCGGAAAATAGATTGTTTACATTCTGAAAAAGAGTAATGATCGTCTAACTTCTGCTGGAAAGCTTACTTCGCTCAGATTTTTTTTGCTGAACATCAATGAACACCAGTGACTTGTCGGTGAGTTTCACAGCTTTGCAAACGAACATTTAATGTTGCTTTAGGATCTATGACGATTGGTCCTATTTCCTCTACAGTACATCGACAGTGGGGCTACAAAAAAAGCTAAACTTCTCCAAACACAGCATTTCGGCTAAATGAACACCTGAGCCGATCTATTCATCGTAAACAAACTGGAAATAAGGATTAAAGTGTAAAATACCAGAATACTCCTTTAAGCATATCACTGAATCACAAACGGATTATGGCCTCTCTGGGTTCAACCCCTAATGTCTACCCTTCCACCCCTGCTCATTGTAATTAATTTAGGATAAAAGCAACTCAACACAAAGGACTCCAAAACTAACAGTTGGTAGACATCTTTGCAGACCAAAATCTGCACCATGCAACTTCGCTATCTGTCTTTTTATCCACAGACCAAATACATTTAGAGAGAAATGTATGTTTTATTTGTAAGGCACTTCAAATAACTTTAAAAAAAAGGGGGTTTGTGCAGGTTCAATTATGAAATTGTAAACTTAAACAACAACTGAGGACATTCAATACCCTTCCTCACTGAAATGAAATGCATGTAGCCCTGTTGAAATGTGTTCACCAATTACCACACAGACAGAAATGACAACTTTTTGTACGAAACCTGCCGTTTCCTATGACAAACCACAGTGTTAAGTACACTTATCAACGACTAGGCAGTTGCACAATGCTGAAACATTAAACCTTTAATACACTGGGTTCTGTGTTCTCATCTCAAGCATATTAATTGCAGCTCAAAATATCCAGACCTGGTTAAGCCTCATGCATTTTTATCAAATGTAACTGAGTTGCCCCCTCCTTCGTACGCTCTGCTCACAATAAACATAAACATGGTCAAGTTGAGACACGCTATACCCGTTTTCATCATCTCACGCCTTCACAGTCATGTCCTGAAACGTTCTCCTGTCTACCAGCTATCTCATGCCAGAGAGGAAAAGTACAGAGATATACATAAATGCGAGAAGAAACCAAAACCCATTCTTAATCTTTAGACGCTTCCTAAGCAAAATATTAAGACAACAAACAAACAAAAATAAACGAGACTATACAAATAACATATATAATAGTAATAACAACTATTTATACTGTACTTTAAATAGTTTTTTTTAAACTACAGTATAAAAATACTTGGAAAACGGAAAACGCCATTGAAATGAATTGCATGTCTAATCATCTGTTGTATTTTGGAACAAGGCATTTATTATGAGGATGACTTCAATTGAAGCATTTACCTTTTCATCATGCATTCGCTCCATGGTATAGTGCTGAAGTGCTCCACCTGGAGATGGGAGCCAAGACCCGAATGTACTCAAACAGTGGAGCTACTCACAAAACCTGAAAAGAAGTCAAACACAGAGAAATCTAATGAATGATTGTTAAGTATATCAGCGGTAAGTAGGTCAATGTTACTTAACGGGATTCATCCATGTTACTCAACACCTCAAAAACAAAGTATGCTTATGAAATTGAGATTTACTCTTGTGCGTTACTTTTGTAACATGTAACGGAATTTACACATGTAACGGAACAATAAAATACTCTTTCAGAGTCAACAGATCAAAGAAAGTAACCCCCTGAAAGACATTATAATTGACAATAATCGTCTATTTTGTTTATTAAAGTAAATGTTAGGTTTACCGCGAGATTGGAGCCAGCCTCTTGAAACTCAATGAATCCAGTGACTTCGTCCTGTCCAAATCCCGTTGTACTCGCAGACTAGACGAGACTAGACTAGACTACTCCCCTGATGAGTGAGTTAAATAGCACTTGGTGTGAGACCTGCACGTCTTCGCGCCCTGACTACACCCTCTGCGTCACTAGTCATAGTTTTCTACGATGCGCGCTTCCTGTGCGTAAAGTTTCTTGCGACTGTCTCGAGAATGAGGTCATATGGATTTTTCGTAACGTCCGTAGGCCGTCAAGAATACACGCACGATTTAACGGGCGCGTGCTCGTTGGAGCGTGCCGCACGTCTCTTGTGAAAGGGGTCTCTGTGAGGGGATGCGGGCCTGTCGTGCTGCCCACCGGGGGCACGAGAACAAAAGGCAATGTGCACGGAGCTCAGGAACAAAGCCCGGTCATGCACACATCATAAGACTGGCTCAGTGGGTGTCGAACAAATGAGAGAGTTTCTGGTCCACGATCAACTATTTAAAATCCTCGTAGTTTACCTAAATCCGTGTCTGGAATTTGACGTGTTATTACATATTATTTGCATACTTTACTATAATTGTATTGCTGCTTTGAAGATTTTTTTTGTTCTAGTGTATTCCTCTCTGATAAACAAATGAGGAATTTAATATGGAATAATTACATGTAATACAAGTTAAATAATATAATTGTTAGAATGATAAAATAATAAATACAAATGCAACAAAAATCTAACAACTGGGTTGAATGTGTGTTATCTTAGATTGAGCCATTAGGAAGCGGGTCCTCTGCGAGGCTAACGCCATGTTTCTAGCCCAGACTGACAACTGACATTGTGTCTTTGATTAAACGAAACAAGATTAAATGTTCCATCAACGATTCTAGGCTGAAACATAAATTATCACATTCATCTGATCTTCCCTCACGATCCGCTAGCTGCCCGCCCCATAAGGAGGCCTTCCAATAACTGTGTTTCTTGTCGGCAGCCTATTCTCCGAGATCGTACACAAAAACACTCAACTTAAAACCAATATAAACAGTATTCCAACCAATCACTACAAGGGGTGGGTGTTGTGGGGTTTTGCGCTGGTGCACGCGAAGTGGGAGTTGAAGGTGATTGGTTGGAATACTGTTTATTTTGGTTTTGAGTGGTTGGTAGTACCATTTGTTTTTGTCTATATCTCGGAGCATCGGCTGCCTACAGAGTTGTGATTTTTAGACGTCCTGCTCATGGGACGGGCAGCAAGCGGATCGTGAGGACAGATCAGATGAATTTGATCATTTATGTTTCAGCCTAGAATCGCTGATACAACCTTTAATCGGACAACATCCCACACTGGCAAGAGGGAGCTCCACACATCCACACACACACCATGAATATGAATGGTGAATGAGGGGGACTATCATGAGTGGGTAAGGAGTTGGAGTCGGTTGTTTTCAACATACTTCTGCGTCAACTCAGAAGTATGTTGCAAGTTGGTATCCGTCACTAAACGGTTGTGATACAACTGCAAACCGCTCTCCTCAAAAGCGACCTATATTCAGTAACGCAGTGCAAGCAAACATTGACTTTTAGTCCTTGCTGATATTCCTTCTTCACCAAGATAATTAATTTGTTAATGTTTGTTCATTCCACCATCTCATCATCCTTCCAATATGAATTAGACGTGTGGAATCAAGCAGAAGGAACACATTCTGAACGAAGGCCAATTGTGACACTCATTTACACATTCTGCCTGAACTAGGATTCATCTTAGGCCTGCCCTGAAAAGGCCACTAAAAGATAGCTTTAGATAGCTATCTCAATGATAAGAGCATTAGTGAATGACACAGTGTTAGTTAAACTGTGTCCAAGAAGGAGAGATCATTGTGCTCATCCATGTTGCATCGTGATGTACATTCAATATATGTGGTCTGAGGGAAAGGCATTTGTTTACTTTTGATTGTACTTTGTTAATTTACTCTGTATTGTTTTTGACACGCACAAAACCTACCTCAAGACAGTGACCATTGGGAGATGATTGCATCATTACATGAGGATTAATATGTCTGTATTACATCATTGCCATTAACAAGCAGCCAGGAGGATTGTAATCAGAGAACAGTGCCTTATAATTGAGTAGACTTATGTTGAGGACATCAAGTTTACAGTATGAATCTACAGATAGCCAAGAGAAGGGGATACGTGTAAGTTCAGCCATTCGGGCCCTGGGGTAGGGGTCAAAGGGACGTGCTTTAGGCCCAATGCATAGAATGATGTGATTGGTCAGTGCCTGTGGGAGGACGCACACCTTTTGGAAATATATCCTGAAGCCTGATCCACATCAGTTCAGGGCACACCAACTCAGGTTTTGTTGTTGCTTTTTACAAATAATAACAAAGTGTTTATCTTTCTAACTCAGGTTCATCCACGACAGTATCTGAATGAATGACAACAATAGATAGCGATATTTAAAGGTCTAGGCCCACTATGGATGCACTAGGACTGTTTTGGAAATCTAAATAGGCTGACACCTCAGCCTGTGTCCATTGCAACAATTGACAAGAACAAGGTTGAGATAGATTAAACTGGTACATTGGCAGGCTTGCTGTCCCATTAAGCTCAATGATTCACTGTATTATTCTAAATCCAAACTAACAGGCGTGTCCGTACAACAAGACCATTATTTATAAGTTATGACTTAAAGTTAAAGATTTCCGAATAACCAAATACAATGGATACATATAACAAGGACGCCATCACTTGGCAGCTGGATGCTGCTCAGGCGATGACGTCATTTTGGAGGCACCTAGACTAGACTCTTCTAGTCTAGGTGCCTCCAAAGTGACGTCAAACGCAGCCTGAATGTGGGTTAAACTTGCCACGACTAAACCGTATTTATGATCTATTTTAGGCGGATCCTAATGAATACAATTCTCTTAATGGCAATGTGGCGTATGGCTAGGTAAGATATGTAACACGTGCATCCTGTCATGACATTTAGTTTTGCCATGCAGTTGCAAATGCCACTAAATATGGCAACATCCGCTGACTCCCGACCACCAATGCTCATTAGACCGTCCGCCATCTGGACGGATGCACATACACAACCACGAGACAAACTATTTTCTGTATTTGAAAGTTTCAGCACGCAACAGGCATATGTTTTCATCCAGTCTATGACAAATAAAAGGGAGATTTAATTCTTACCGCTTCTTGGTTTCTGATGGTGCGGTGACTGGTGGGGGGGATCTGAAACTCTTTCTCATGAACATGATGGACAAAACGTTTGTTTCACTACTAAAGCGGTCACGACACCTCTGTGGCATTTTACACGCGTTCCTTTACAGCCGGCGGGTGTATATCCTACCACATATAAGCCTTAAATGATTTGACTAAGTCAATAACGCAACAGGTCTGTCAACTACAAACACGTGGCATACACCTTTTTGCTTGGACAAATGCATGCATCTTAGTTCCAACGCGGTTGTATCTTGGATCGCTAACATATTCACGATGCAAATGAGATTTTGAGGGCAAGGTTTACGGCTGAACTCCATGGCATTCATTTGAAGTCCAAATGAGACACGAAACCGCACATCATTGAACATCAACTACGCCGCCACGCGTTTAACAACAGAACTATACCAAATGCAGTGCCCAACTTAAAATGAGGTAAACACTGCCTCTTTGTGGACAAGGAGTAATATAACAGCGTATGGTAAAATAAATAAATAGGAAAACAAAACCGTGAAAGCCTGAAAGTTTGGGGAAAACTCCAGACTTTATTGAACAGGATACAAACATGTGCGTGTTTATGTCAACATAGTAACATCATTGTAAATTAGGTATTGTAGTTAGTCACGCTACAGAGGTACATCTCCAAGGAACAAAGTTTTGAAGCGGACGATCGAGGCCATTTCAGATCCTTCCAGGGAAACTTCCGGACTCCATCTGGTCATCCCATCTGCCAACCTGAAGGAGAAAGTCCTCAAGTCAGCTAAAGCCTGCATGTATAAGCCCCTGTATTAAACAGTCTTGTGTACATTCTAACTGGCTGAGCAACACTAGCTCGGGTAGTTTGGTTGGCTGAGTGGTATTAGTGGGAGGAGTTTTGGGGCCTATAGAAAGATTCTTTTCAACAAAGACAGGTACATCCTGGCAAACATTTTTTTTTAAATTGAATAATATTAGATATAGGACAGGATTTTATTGATAACATTTTATTGATAACGGTGAAACATTGATTTTATGGATAACATTGAAATCCATATTGATTTCCTCAAGACATGTACAAGTAATTAAAAGCTACACAACTATTTGATATATTACATATGGCAACTACAAATGTTGGTGCATGACAACATAATGAGAGACTCTGAAGTCTTGTGTTTTATGATCATTAGTGAATTCATCTGACCAGACGTGCGTGCTTACCCAGCTCATGGGGCAGAGACTCTTGTAGACCCTTTGGTACCACTGGCAAGGAGACACATCCTGGCCTTTCTCAGTCAGGGCCTTGTTGCACCGATGGAAGTCTGGAGACAATGACACAACACTCTAACAAAACTGTTTACGGATACATTTGACATGGTGGTTACTTTGAACAATTGTAGTGTTGGGAATCGGGGCAGGACCATAGGTAAAATATAAAGTAAAGGTGAAAATAAGGGTTATTCAGAACTGTATGCCTGTAGACAATTTCTTTTCACAATTGGATTTAGAGGAAAGGTTTATGGAGCATGGATTAGGTAGACCTGCAGATCTTATCTCTTGGACACCATGACAAGATGGTATAAAGAGGGGGTCAGTGATATAATCGTGAATTATTCAAATAGGACTACGGGTACAGTTTATCCAGACGATTCGGAGTAGTCACAGGTCCCATTATTAAGTTATCGAATTACCCCCACCGACCCAACCTTTATGTTTATAGTCAGGTCACCAGTTGAATGCATGTTTTGGTAACACGGTATTTACCCAAATAATTCTGGTAGCAGTTGCGTGTCTGGTTGGTGTTGGGGAAGCGGGCATCAAATGGAGCCGTTCTGTAGTTCTTGATCTTGTCTTCCATCTCTGCCATCTTGGTGAACCCTAATCAACGCATAGTCAAAGGTTAACATGCCTCGTCACTTTTCCAAATCAGATGTGTTAAATGTGTCAAACAACACCACGATAAGATTGTATTCGGCCTTTACATTCAGGCCAATCATTGGAATCGCAGTAAATGCCGGAATAGCCTAAAACAATGTGCGTCAATACAGCATGACCTCATCCTAATCATAATTAACGATATACGGTGTAAACACTTGTGTTGGTGTATTGGGTTTGTGGTGAACTTCAGAGGTTAGCATAGTGCAGTAGCCTGGTTAGCAGTTAGCCGAGCCCGTAGTTACGCAAATATGAAAAGTCGATATCCTATAACATTACATTAATGACATACATATGCTGCTAACCCATCAAGCCATTCAGTGTTTATAATTAAGGCTAGAATATGACAGTGTAAGACAAATAAACGCGACAACCTTGGTAGCTTGTATGTCCTTTCTTGAACCAAGTGCTTAATCTTCTTCCGCTCAGTCGCGCATTGAACTCTGGGATATGGGAGGATGTGACGTCAGATGCAGCGGAGTGAAACCATTGGTTCTGATTTGCGATGGTTATGGAAAATATATATTTTTTTGGCCAATTATTATAGTTTGCTAAGGTCCGGCAACATTCACACATTTTCATTGTCAATTATTTCCAATAATTTTGAGTATTGAGTATGTCCTAATGCAATAGACGATGTCCTTTCAACATGGATGGGGAATGTGCTCATCCACTTGTTGAAAGCCAACCAATCAGCCAGTGCCTCTTTGGCTCTACATCAGCTTGCATAATGCATTTCTTTGTGGGCAATACTCAGCAAGGACTCAGGAGAGTTGTACTACTGTAAATCCTAAATCAATATCATTAAATGTAAATATAACGACTTTGTTTGCCACATCTCACACAAAAACCACAAACATGGACATTTCAAACATAAACCAAATGTCTTTTGGTATCAAAAACCAAAAAATTATTACTACAAACACAACACCTAAATAACAGGGACCCTTTGCTTCTAAAATGGATAGCTATGCGTTGTAAATAATTATGTTGGTGATTGGACTACATTGTGTACATTTTACATTGGTTATCATTGTTTCCATTTGCGTGCTGAAACTAGTGGCCATTATGAGGCAAATGAATGCAGCCAAGCCTAATTTCTTGATAGCCCGTCACGTACGATTGACAACTGTAGATTTGAAGTGCTTCTTATTCTTCTCTAGAATCCATGCAGATTTTGACATAACAGTTGAAAGCTGTGGCGATGGGTCTCTAAACATTTGTGTCTTTCCTTTGCCAAATGTATCCATTTTGTTCTTTTGGTCATTCTTACCCTATTTTCCTGTAATACAACAGGCCATAGGTCATGCATGTTTCTCCCCTAACATCCTTTCTCACAGTTTCCTTTTTCCTCTTTTCAGCAGAACCCCTCCATCTCAAACAGATTCCAACCTTTACAGACCGCTGAGTGCTGTTGGATGCACTGACAACTATACACACGTACTGAAGGCATATCCCAGCTTGGCCTTACACCGATCACCGATTTGTAAACTTCAAAACTTTGTAAGATGGGCAGACATACGGATTTGAACCAACATACATGTACTGTATACATAGCTACGTATATATTGTATATATTATAATAGAGAGCTATAGTAACAAAACAATCTGTTTATCTAATTGTAGTTCGTACAATATACATTAAGGCCTTGACGGTCTGACTATGGCGGTCGATTTCCCCTTCTCCCACTCCGTACCAAACCTCTCTCTCTCTCTCTCTCTCTCTCTCTCTCACTCAGGATATAGGTGTTGTCCACTGTGAAGGAAGGAAATTCTGTCACTCAGAACAATGGGCCTGCCTCTCTATCTATAGACCCAGTGAAGCTGAGCCCCGACACAGAGCCAGCCGTTTGCATGTCATGATAGAAGAAAAACCGAGATACCGAGGTAACCCAGATCTACAACCAAACACAACTAACACAACATTGGTGAATTAGTGAAGGTCCGAAGATCTTTGATCGTCAAGGCTTTTGCAAAATGGAGTTTCTGGTAGGCGGAAACACCGAAATCCAAAAGGATTGAGCTGCGATCGGTTGCCTATTTGCCTTCATGCAAGGAGAACATCTATCTGGAAGGATTGAATTGAGACGATAGAGGGATCAGCAGTGGAAGTAGGTACGTGTTTACATATTCATAAATAGAATCTTTTTCGTCCAATTTTTATTTTATTTAGGTCTGGCAGTTCTCTGAATCAATCAGTGAATGCTGTCTCAAACGACACATCCTGTTTTTTTTCCTGTGGGCAAAATTACAAGAGAGAATAAAGAAACAACAAATCATCGAAAGAGAGATAGAAGGAAATAATCAACATCACGAAAATAAAGAGGGGAAACAGAATTATCCTACGTAGGCCTTATTTCTTTTTAATTCCAGTGCATTTAGATGTATTGGGGATGATGTTTCAATTCAAGGGGATCATCCTTTCTGAATGATACTATGGTTTCCCCCCACAATACTTCACCTGTTGAAGACTACACAGTCCCCAAAATCCTGAAATCCGATGGTAATTCACGCAGAGAGCCTGTGACCTTTAGGGGGGGGCATTTCCATTTTGTTGCAACAGCTCAACATGCGTCCAACAAAAGATGCTTCCTGTTTGATGAACGACAAACAGCACGCACACAAACACACGTACGCACGCATGCACACGCACACACACACACACAATCACTAACACACACACACACACACACAGAAGTACACACACTCACACACAATCACTTACAGACACAAACACACAAGAACACAGACACACACCCACCCACACACACACACACACACACACACACACACACACACGATCACACAAACACAGGCACGCACCTACATTTTTAGGAGATGTACTAATGCTTGGTTGGTCTGCTTTGTTTCCATGCAACATGTTGACAGCCCACTGTATTGTTTGCGTTTCTTGTTGATGATATCATCCCATTGTCCAGTTATTCCTCCTTAGCATTTCTCACACACATTCCTCCCGACAGAGTGGGGAAAGATGAAAGGAAATTGAACAATTATTTGGCTGAACAATATCATTCCTGAAGGGTTCGAGCATCGTTTCCCCCTCGGCTCTCCCACCGTGAACCTTCTCTTCTTTCCCACCGTAAGATGGAGGAATCGGGAAGCCCTCGCTTCAGAAAACTCCATTTCCCAGTAGGCCTGTGGATCAACTCTCCCAGGAAACACTTTGCCAAGCTGGGTGGGCGCTGGCCCAGTGCAATCTCTGTCAAGTGAGTCCGCAGCTCGGTCAAACGTGGCATTTCGTCCTGTGTTACTTCCTGTATGCTGCGGGTTTCTCATTTGGGGAGTCTTTGTTTTGTTTGTTATGTTATGCTTTTGAAAGCGCCGGCCATTATGAGTTATTTAAGCTGTCACAGTGTTCACCGAGCCCCTGAGCCTTGCCTTGGCCTGTGTTATTTTTAGGCAACGTTGTTTGTCTACCTTCTGTCATAAATTTACAGCTGACCGGTCCTTTCCTTTTGCACTTCCTCTTTGCTCCATCCGTCTTCCCCTTGGGGGGGGGGGGGGGGGGGGGGGGGGGGGGGGGGGGGGGGGGGGGGGGGGGGGGGGGGGGGGG
>JAOPJJ010000008.1:2692023-2710097 GCA_027122795.1 Enchelyopus cimbrius
AGTCTGTGTCGGTTTACAGCGCCACCTGTAGGTGTGGCGTATGTATTACATCGTTTTCACAACGGTGTCGTTGCCGCATGTACCCGAACATTTAGGAATCCGATGCGTGTGCGGACGCAGTTTTTTTTCAGCCCGCAAAAAATAAGAAATAACTGAAGCATTCCCGTGTAGACATGGCCTCAATATCCGCAGTCTACCTGTAAGCGTCCTTGAGCAAGACGCTGCAAGATGCCCTTACCTGTCTTAATCACCACTAATCACAAGCCTCTGTTTATAATATATCAATGTTATCACTGTAGTCCGGTGCCATTTGTCACCGGTGTCTTCTACGATTGAGTCGTGATTGACCAGAGTAACACGAGGGGGGCTGTTTCTCTAGCTCTGTGTCCCCTGCTGCTCTCTCTCCGCGTGTCAGGAAGAAGGAGCTCTACAGGGAGGTCCGCTCCCACATCTGGGCAGCGCTGGGCAAACGGCAGCTCAACGGGTGGAGCGTGCCTCTGTCTCACACGCAGGTAGGAACGGATGTGGAGGGGAGCCACGGATGTGTCCGTGTGTGTTGGAGGTCAAAGGTTGACGTGTGATTGTAATAATAATAAGCTAACCCTTCACCCACATTCTCGGCTTGGGTTTTCTTACTTTGCATCTCAGCAGACGCAAATCCTTGCTAATTTGGGCCGGTCTCCATTGATCCGTTGAGTGGAATGATGATTTATTTGCATTTTTTAAGGAGTCTATGGAGTCTACCCCTGAGCCCAAAGATGTGCCTGCTCTGTGGCAACTCCGACTGCTGGATCAGAGAGACTCCAGCGCTAAGGTATATCCTAATAGGGCCACCTACTCTTGGTCAAACCAATACATCTGCCTTTCAGGCCTGGGTCTGCAGTCATGCGCTTTATCCACCTGTTTTGCTCCTGTAGCTGAACTGTGCCGTCGCTGTGACAGCAGAGGTCTCGGGAGAAGCTTCAGTAAGTGTGTGTGTGTGTGTGTGTCTGTTTTTCCGTCCTCCCTTAAATGGCACCTGTGACCCTCTTCCAAACACGGTACACAGCGCCAACTCACAATCCATGATCACCATTCTAGACACGTATCATGTCATGTTTCCAAACATCCATCCATCTCCTCCTCCTCCTTCTCCCACCAGTGCTATGTGTGGGTCATGTCTGGCCTGGGCTCCTCTAGCGAAATCACAGTGATCGACCCGGCACGCTCTAACACAGTGCTGGACCAGTTCAGCCTGCCCCCTACCTCTCCGGCCCTCTGCATCTGTGCCGTGCCCCCTACTGGTCAGTGAGAGAGTCGCAAGACCGTGTGCACCCAGGCATTCAAATCCCTGTCGTCATACTACATGCACATTCCATTTAGTTCAAATAACCCCCCTCCGCACACCGTCGAGGAACATTGTGTGTTTTTAGATGAGCGAGTCTCTCACTGAAATGTAGCATTAACACAATTTGGGTTTGGATTGTTAACTTTCAGGCAACACCTCAGGAACTGTGTGGATTGGAACTCAGGAAGGAAGGTAGTTCCTGCTGAATGTGCAGTTTCCTTGAAATAACCTACTGAATGGAATACAATATTCCATGGTAGGAGTTGCTCATCAGTGTAGTTATTGACACACCGATTCCCCTCTGCAGTGTGCTGGTGCATTCAGCGTCCACAGGAAGACGGCGCTGCATGCAGTCCATCTCTCTGCCCGAGGGCGTACACTCCCTCACGTAAGTTAAGAACACTTTGGTGTGTTGTCCATTGGGATACATTGGGATAGATTCCCCTAGCAGAGTGTATAATGCAATCATTCCCGGTATACTTTTGGGTTTGCTTTAGGTATTCCTCCAATCAAGTCATAGCTGGCCTGGCTGACGGGACACTCGCGTTCTTCTCTCACAATGGCGGTAAGTACATTCCAATATTTGACCTTTTCCTACCATCCAATGCCGAATTAACATTGAGAAAAGCAGAGAGGCCAGCCAGGTGCTCAGCGGGAGGTAATCAGGTATAGGTGGGAACCGGTGCTCTTGGATCAGGAGGAAAATATCAGATGCAAAAAGGAAGGAGGATCAGGCACTCGAGAGGATGGGGAAGATTAAAGGTTACCTTTATTTAATCATGGCTTAAAAAATAAAGATAAAAAAATAAAAATAAAGGCTTTTTAATCTTCACCCTCCTCGCGGGTGCCTGCCTCCTTCCTTTTTGCGTCGAATTAACATTGTCTTGAATGACAAAAACACCATCTGTATTGACAGGTGGATGGGATCTTCCCTCACACCGGGTGATGCACCTTGGAACCAAGCCTCTTCAGCCCCTTCGCTGCTGCCTTGCTAAAGGCGGACGCTTGTGGGTCGGTTACTGGAACCGGGTCCATGTAGTTGATATTGAAAGCCGTAAGGTGGAGGTAAGCGTCTCGGAGCAGGTCAGTACCGCTCTGATGTAGAATCCATCAGTCTGTTAAAGGAGTATTCCGGTATTTTACACTTGAAGCCTTATTTCCAGTTTGTTTATGATGAAATAGATCGGTTCAGGTGTTCATTTCGCCAAAATGCTGTGTTTGGAGAAGTTTCGCTTTTTTGTAGCCCCACTGTAGAGGTAATAGGACCAATTGTCATCGGTCCTAAAGCAACATTAAACGTTTGTTTGCAAAGCTGTGAAACTCACCGAGTGGTCACTGGTGTTCCTTGATGTTCGACTAAAAAAATCAGAGCAAAGTAAGCTTTCCAGCAGAAGTTAGACGATCGTTACTCTTGTTCAGAATGTAAACAACCTGTTTTCTGGATCCTGCCCGTGGCCTGGCTACAACAAAATGACTCGTACAGCCTGCTGGAAAGCATACTTTGCTCTGATTTTTTTTATCGAACATCAACAAACACCAGTGACCATTCTGTGAGTTTCACAGCTTTACAAACAAACGTTTAATGTTGCTTTAGGACCGATGACGATTGGTCAATTTTTCCTCTACAGTGCCTCTACAGTGGGGCTACAAAAAAAGCTAAACTTCTCCAAACACAGCATTTCGGTGAAATGAACACCTGAACCGAACTATTTCATCATAAACAAACTGGAAATAATACCGGAATACTCCTCTAAGCAGTGCTGTACTCTTGTATTACCGTGCAGCAAACCTTCTCGGTCTCGGAGCGCAGCGAGCAGCAGGTGCGCTTCCTCTGTGCAGCAGGAAGTGGTGTTTGGACGTCCTGCCGACTGGACCCCCTGCTCCGGTTGTTTGATTGGTCGAGTGGACGGCCTCTGCAGGAAGTCGATGTCACGCCTCTGGTCACCAAAATGCTAGGTGTTTGCAGGTTCTTTTATCCCCTATTGGAATGCTTTTACTACTAAGACATCGCTTTTGTTACACGGGTTATAGTATTGTTACCATTGTGTCATCATTCAGGGAAAAATTGTGTCCCACTAGAAATATCAGGGTATCCTCAGGGTCTTAAAAAGTCTAAAAAAAAGTCTTAAATCCAATCATTTGAATTTAAGGCCTTTAACATTTCTAAAATCTCATAAAAGGTTTTAAATACGATTTTGTAAATGTATTGGCTTTACTTTTATTTAAAACATGCATAAACTTCAGTCTTGCTTTTAAATGTTTGGATTTTTGAGGACTCTACGTCCTCAAAAAAGGTTACGTTATAGCGTCCTCAAAAATCGAACCAATTATTTCATATACTTTGCAAGTAATTCCAGGCCTCCAATTTTCCTTCAAGGCTTTTATAATTTTTACCATTATCGATGTGAAATGGGTCTTAAGTTGTATTCATTATGGTCTTAAAAAAGCCTTAAAAAGTCTTAAATTTGACTTGTTGAAACCTGCAGAGTCCCTGAATATGATCATAAGTACATATTTGTTGTGTTTATTTTCCCAGCGGCAATCACGTCTGCAACAAAAATAGATATGTAAATATTGAAAGAGTATTTCAAAGGCAATTATTTTCTGAACTTGTTCAGATTGTTAACACCTTAAGTCGCACATGTTGTATGTTGACAGCTTTGTGTTTGATCTCACTGCATGTTTTACAGGTCAAGCCTTCCTGTCCATCTCACCTCTTCAGATCTCTGCTCTAGCCATCATCTCCAGCTGTCTGTGGGTGGGAACTAGCAGTGGTGCCATCTTCTCCATCCCCATGTCTATCAGTGAGTAATGGTGCACCATATTATACACACGCCTATATATGGGAACGCAATGCATGCTGCTCTGACTCGCTGCTATTCTCATCCCAACCCACAGCCTCGGAGTCGGTGTCCATCCCATACTGCTCTCTGGCAGCAGCCCAGTTGTGTTACCATGGTCACAGACAAGCTGTCCGATTATTCATCGTCGCACCTAGTATGCCCTTATAAGACATTATTTAAATGTGTGTGTATATACACATATGTTGTACTGGGTGGTAGAGTCGTTCTGACAGTGACTTCCTTTCCTTCCAGACTGCTTGACGACGTCTACAGGTGTGGCTGGCTGTGCTCCATCACAGCTCATCCTCAGCGGGGGAGAAGGCTACATAAACTTTAGAATCGGTGGGTTGAAAACCATGAAATTCCTCTTTATTTATTTTTTTATTTATTTTAAAGGAATTTTCCTGCAGAGCTTGCTAACCGGCCTGTTGACTGTCACAGGAGACGACGCAAGCGATGGCTCCGCTGAGCAGCCCCAGACAACTATCAGCCGTTCTGAGCGCAGTCACATGATCATCTGGCAAAGCCCCACCCCTTCTGTTCCCAGCTCTGCGCTCTGACACGCCTTACCTTCATGTGCCGAGATGTTTCTAGAAGTTGTACTGCAGCAACGGTGGAAAATGCATTAAATGTCCAGTTTGCAACAGACTAAAATAAGGAAAAAAACTAAGTGTGTAACCCTGCCTCATTGTGTGCCTTGTGTTTGCCTGTGAAGCATTTGTTGGGACTAAACAGTAATTCAGTTGTTATAACTGAATTATATGTCATAACTAATTAGTTCATTTTTTTTTGTCTTCTATTTTTATCTTCAAACGTTTGCTTGATTTTGTCGAGTGTGAGTTGTCTGCTAAATATGCCCACCTCATTTTTGTCCAGCTGATGATGTTTTTCACACATTATGATTTGAATAATGGACAAGCTGCTGAGTGGATATAACGTGTTAGCTTCATTGTTTTACCCATGTCATGCTAATTAGCAGATCCACATGGTTGCCTCAAAAAAGAAATGCACTTTCTACTTGTGGAAGTTCCTACTCTTTGTCTTTTGATGTGTGGTTAAACCACACCCATATTAAAACCTTTCGTATTATAATGCTACAAAACCATCATCTCTATGCAGAACTGTACAGTGTGTATATATATATATATATAGATATATATATATATTGTATACACAGATGTATAAATATTTGTCTTTTTGATTTCCCCTATAAATGATCTATGTGAAAAAAAATATTTATTTTCTCAATGAACTCGTTGGTGCTGTTGTTTGGAGGCCACAGCAAAATTAAGTTGGCATTACTGATTGCTTTGGTTTAAAGAATGCTTACATAGTTAAGGTGTCTTATGCAGTATGGGTTATTTACTGTCTAGGTTTGGCCATAATTGTCTGTTTCGATTTAAGAAAATCATCTGACTATTGTACTATTGTATGTTGTTTTTTTTTGTTAAAATATATTTTGAATGCTAAATGAGTTGGGTTATTTCTTGGCACATGTTGCATTTAAATACACCAAAAAACGTTCACTATACTAGCAGACTTAAACATGTTGTACACAAAGGTTTATACAGACTTCAATTGTACAATAGGCCTACACAAATTGCCATATTTGTAAACAGTTCCCCAATCCATGCCATGCGCCAACCCCAAAGTCAGTATTAAATATTTGTTTGCCATTTTAGCCGTGAAGACCGCCTGAAGGATGCTCGGCCTTCAATCAGTCAAGTGTCCACAGACCCCTGGTCCTGGACTTCAGACCTCATGGGCTGCTTTGAGACCTGGGCATCCGAATCTTGCGGCTCAGGTTTCGGGCGAGGCGGTCAAAGGCTTTGCCCATGGGGCCCCCTAACTTCTTTTGGGTGGCCAGTCCTTCGATGTTGCCGCTGTACCAGATAACCCAGCCCCCCATGGAGAACAGCACCAGGAGGGCCCCAGTATACACAAGCAGGTCCCCAAAGTCTTGTCCGTTGGACTCAAGGGAGGCAAAGACGCCTAGCAGCATGGTCACTATGCCTAGCAGGTCCATCATGACTGCAAACACCAGAGCCAATTTACAATGAGACAGCCCATCATTCCCCCTGGCCATGGCTGTGCAGAAGGAGAAAAAGGAGTGTAGGTGAAGTGTGTAATTCACTGTAACACAATTCACATCAACACGTGTAGCATACGTTTCAATCCTGATTACATGTATGTTGGTCCTGGTTGGACACACATAAACCTAGATACTACTTTAAGAGTTATGTCTAATGGCAATTTCTGAATATGTGCTTACCATTTGTCTTCACGTTGAAAATTGTATGTCATATAAAAAGCAGATTGTCTTGTGTCTCGCAATGTCCGGACTTACTGTAGTCAGGTAGCAGGCTGCAGTGTAACCTGACACTGCGCCTGTGTGACCTGTTTGAGGTCTGCACCCAAACAGGTTTTTACAAGGATGACAAATCCGAATGTCAACAGGATGGCGAGTGCTGTCTTGTGTCCTTGATTCACAATGCAGACTACCATTTTGGAATTTTTGAACTGACTTATTACTAAACAGCACCATTGTAAAGACACTTATAACGTATGCTTTGTTTATAGTAAATGTTCATATACAGCCTATTGTGTTAATAACTAATATAATCCCTTGGTTCATAGGCAGGTTTCATGTGGGTCCCTGTATTACTACCGGAAGTGACGTCCGGGAGCGATAGCAATGATTGTTATTGTTAGCTTGTTAGCTAGCGGTAACTCGATTCATGAATAGAGATATGACAGAGTAATAACATCGTATTACATATGAACGGTGAAGTTATTACAACTGTAAAAAGGTACGTGCAGATGTTTGTACCAAAAAATCCATCGCACGAAATGCTCGTTCTTGAGGGCGGAAGTGAATGTCTATAGTGTAGCAAGATGGGGAATGTGTTTTTATCTGTCGCTAAATACATGCTAAATGTAGAGTTAATGTTAGCTTGATTCGGACCGCATCGGACATTGTGAACACGCCTGTAAAGTCACATGTATACAAACAATACACGTATTTTTGTGTTTCGTTAAAGTTGGACATGATATTCCTTGTTAAAATCCTTTGTAATTCAATATAATTAAGCAATCAAAATGGTGTGCGTTCGTTTTTTTCCGAAGGAATCAACAAGGCGACCATGAGTTTCGCTCTTTACTTTCGCATACATGTCCTAATTATGTTTGGTAAAGTTGTAAGACCCTCCTCTCGTACATTGTTCTACTGTAAATTATAAACGCAGATGATTGTTTACTTAAACGAAGCCTGTTTATTTCAGAGGGACGTGATGGAGGAGGGAAATAGAAACGAAGGCTCCTCCGCAACCAAGAACCACACAGCGTCCATTCAATTACAGAGTAAGCTTGTTAACTGAAACATGTTGTATTTTGTATTTTCAAATAAATCATAATAATAATGTATTTGAAATGTATGTATGTAATGTCTCTTCAGCTCCCAAAAACGAAGACGCCTATGAAATAGCTATCCCGTATGAAGAGAGCAGCTTTGAACAACAAGGGTTTTTCAACCAGACAGAGCAACATTTCGAGGGTACATATTAACTAAACACTTTTGATGGTTTTACTGGTGTGCAGACATTGTTTTATTTGTTATGTATATTCCTTATAATAACAATATCATTCTTTGTAGAAACTGCTCCAACAACTGGCTCATCCGCACCGAGTAACTCATTCATACTGATCACCAACCTGCGGACCCAGCTGCAGATCTCTCTGGAGAAGAACTCCTGGCTGCAGAAACGGATCGAGGACCTGGAGGAAGAGAGGGATTTCCTCCGCTGCCAGTTGGACCGCTTCATCTTCTCCACAAAGAGCCAGGGTCAGGGCGATGATCAGAGCCACTATAGTAATGGTAAGTACCTACCTTTTATTTTATTACGAAACAAAGACCAACAAACATTCCCATTCAGATGCTCCAAGCTACCCTAAATAGAGAGGGTCCTTGTTACATCATGATCACAAGCCGTAAAGATCTGTCATCTGTCAGAATAGACAAGCCAATTTTCATACTGTTGTTTTGTTTT
Organism: Enchelyopus cimbrius; assembly: GCA_027122795.1. Classification (NCBI taxonomy): domain Eukaryota; kingdom Metazoa; phylum Chordata; class Actinopteri; order Gadiformes; family Gaidropsaridae; genus Enchelyopus; species Enchelyopus cimbrius. The sequence continues at coordinate 2,700,240 of JAOPJJ010000008.1, forward strand.
TGTCATAAGGATATGAATCAAGACGATTCAATTGGAGGGGCAGAAGAGAAGACGATCGTCCCGTTGGTAGACATGACCTAACACAAAGCATTTCATTCATTAAAAATACCTTAGAACACATCAAACTTATTTGTTATGACTGCTTCCTCCTTACAGAGTCACAGAAGTCTGATTTTCCCACGCGGCAATTTAACCAACGAAGGCCCACTCCCTCAACAATGCTGGCTTCCAAAAATTCCAACCCAATGGCTAACCAGCTTGGCTCCCTGAATGCATTGTTCAACTCTGCATCCTCCCAGGCACATCTGCCTGGCCATGGCAGCACTAGTTCCACTGCCAGTGGCAGTGGCGTCAGTAACACCAGACCGACCATCAGTGAACTGAGCGGCCATGTCAACGTGGGTCAAGGTAAGATTGTTTGGGTGTCATGAAGTATTTATTTCATATTTTTACTATAAATGATGGATTTGGTTTTTTGTGGTGCTTATCTTTCTAGTCATGCTGACAGATTGTCCTTGGACTCTCTTATCAGAGCCTCTTTCACTCCTGGGGGAATCGGAAGAGTACCTGGAGCAGGAAAGCTACCTGGATGATGAGCAAATGATAACAGGAGAGCATGTGTTGCCAGATAACATGAACGCTAATAGGCTTACCGTAAAGAGGAGGAAGATTTTCCAAGCACCAAGGGAGCGACAGAGAGGTGACAGATCTTTGAAAATACATATACATTTTTTTGGATGACATAGCTTAAGTGTCATCTTGCTACATATACCTTACCTTTAATCTATCTTCTTTATTCATATACCTCACCTTTAATCTATATTCTTTATTCATATACCTCACCTTTAATCTATCTCCTTTATTCATTGTTGTTCTCCAGTGAAAGATGCTGCTGGTGTTCTCTTCCGCTACAAAAAGATCCTACTGACCTACCAGCGCCTGAAGAACATGTCCAAAGCCTTCCAGATTCACGGTGTTGATCGCAACACAATAGCTTCCACCACACCCATTGCAGAGCTGCTACTCGTAGCCCCGGAAAAGGTGGCAGAGGTGGGCCAGTTTGATCCTTCCAAGGAGAAGTTGCTGGACTATGCCCGGCGCTGCTACATAACCATGGATGAGGAGACACTCAGCAGGGTGCAGGCCCTGAAAAAGAATAACTTGCTTCTGCCCATATCCTACAGGTTTAGACACTGAGGAGGAGAATAGAGTAACACACTCCAAATGACATTGGGCTGGGTAGCGGGGAAGGGCGGGGGAGCTGCTGCAGCAGGCCAGCTGCCCGTTGATGTCCAGAGGTCTCAGATTGTCAAAGAGGACATGGCCATTGACACTCCGGTTCGCAACCTCCCCTTAAACACCCACATGTGTATGCCTCATCTATTTTTATTTTAACAGTTAAGGAATAATCCTCATCACCAACCCAATAATTATTGAAGGGAAAGCGCAATTCCAACAATGAACAAATAATGCCTTTGGTTTTAAGAAGTATGTATGAATGGTGAACGGTTCTTGTTTTCACATTTCCCAAATGTATATCATGTTGAGGAGATGAGAGGCATAACATGACCCCTGTCTCTCTGAGTAGCACATTGCAAAGATGCAATTTAATCCTTTTGAAGGTTTAGGGGAATTGTGGACGTGATTAGTGATAACTGGAGAATTTGGGAGTATGCCCCAACAGTGTGTATTAATCTGAATGGAATATTATACTGGCCTGCTTGAACTTATGTCAGTGAGATTTTAACAGTTGAACAGGAACAATGCAGACAAGGTAAAATGTCAAATTGTCTTTCATGTTCTTGGTCAAAGTTCCAGCCACGGTTAACTTTTTTTTTTAATACAAAGTACAATGAAACATTGTACCTGTGTATATAGCCTATGCTAATTTCCAACATCAGTCCTTTACCGCCTTTGCTAGGTGGCAGGTGTAAAAAACAATGGTGCACCTGCAACTTGCATTTACATTTCAATTCTGAGGATCTGATTCAGAAGCTATTGTTGATTCCCTTTTCTTTAAAGGGAAAATGCATAACTTAAAGAACTGTTATATAGACAGTTGAAAGCTAATATTTTAAGGCAGATGATTTAAATTTCAGGTAACCTAAATTATTTGATAATTCCAATATGTATGTTTTAATATTTCAAGAATTGTTGAAAAATGTTTTAGGATAACATTTATTTTTTGTGAAAAGTTCATTCCTTTACAAGCATCTGTGTCATATATTTAATCTTTTGGGACCCACTACGTTTGGAGTCTTCCTTGTGGCTTACAGTGTTGGTTGTGAAACATCAGAAGTAAGACAAATAACTTGAGTGGTTGCATTTTTAAGAATGCTTTGATGTCATATATATGTTTTTTTGTGGAGAGAGGATCCATTAAAGAGGTTGCTGCTGTTCCTATGAATATGTTTGTGGAGGACTGGACATTTTCTTTGGATTCTCCTTTTTCATAAAGCAAAGCGATATGCTTTGACATCAAGACAGAAAAGCAGAGTGTAATGTGCACAATGCTGTTTTGTATGTCTTAAAGTATTTTTATACTTTCTTATATAGCATCATATTTTTGTTATTTATCTGGTTATCAGAGATGCTTGGACATCGGGGACATATTGTTTCGATTGGTGCAGGAATGACAGCAGATCAATCAGTTAAAGTTGAATGAATACATTGTTGGTTTCAGTTAGAAACAACTTCACTATCCCTAGGTTAGAGTTAGGGGGTTTATTATGCTATGCACAAAACTTTTTAATAATGTATTCTCATACGGTATTATTTTTATTACATGGTATTGTGATAACTATACATCTTATTTGAAAAAATACTTCAAATCACAGTAGGCCTACTCATCAAACTGTTGAAGCTAAATTATTTTGCTTTGACAAGCTTGAGTTGATTTCTGAACCGTTCTATTATTACATACAAACAGTATCCTAGGAAAAGCAATATATTTTACGTGCAAAAAATTATACAGCATTTCAGTGCATCTCTACAAATGCATGTGGACTCCCTCTGGCTGTGGTCTGTATATATGTGTCCTTTGGCAATATTAACTGTTTCTCATACACTAAAATATTGTTTGTCATAATAATTTATTTACTGTAATATGTGACAATAATTGAGCAAGAAACATTTTATTAAAACACAATATTTGAAAGGAAAGGTGCCTTTATACATCCACTACTCCCACGTTTGTCTTAGATATTAGATTACAGTGCATTTTTTTGTACATCGCCAAGAAATATTAAATCATGTTTTCTTAGCCTATAGCTAAAGATTCAAATTTTGCATTTTCACTGCGTCCGCATTCAATAGCTCAACGACTTACGTTTGCGAGGTTCAAGATATGGAAACCAGCAACACCAAGTCCTTACAACACTAAAGTGTTTAACTTTTGAAATTGTAGTTCTTTCAAATGACCGGAAACAGAGATAATCAACTTCCGGTATCACGCTGTACCTGGGAGACGGCAAAAAGCGGGCACACTGAGTGTGTAACCACCTATTTCCTCGAGTTATACAATTGGATCTCGTATATATCGGATATATAAGGGCAAACCCGTGCATTTGCTTCATAAGTAAGTCTCGTATGGTATATTTTGGCTTCGCGAAACGTCACCTTATAGAACCGTCTTACTGTAGCATGCTAGCAGGCTTCCACACGGCTGTCGCGATCAGGCCCATTCTTCTGGACTTTGCTATCAGTTAGCCTAGCATACGTTAGCAAGCTAACCCATGCGAACACGTTTCCATGTTCAATGTGATCTGATCGTAAACAAGTACTAGATGAATGTTAGACTACGTAAATTGTGGCTAAAGGTGTTCATGTTTTGTGTTGAGTATACGTAGTTGTAGTAGTAAACAATTGACTGAGCTACGACAGGAATAACATATTGCGATAGTGTCGGTCACTTGGTCGTTAGCTTGCAAGCTAGCCTGGTTTATTTTTTGTAATACCGTTGTATTTTTTGCAAACCACAGAGATGTCGGACTTCGATGAATTCGAAAGGCAACTTTCCGAAAACAAACAAGGTAATGCAATATTTTTCGCCTAGACGGCCCATAGATTGTATCAGTGCCGCCTGTGTGTTAATGTGTGTAGCTGGGGTCTATACAACATGGCCCTGTCTACTTGCTGGAGATGCTTCATTTCGGAATACATTCATTACATTGACCAAATGTAAAGTATGATATTTTTAGCCGAGAATGATGTGCCAGCGCATAATCACAATTCCATCCAAGAAATGCCATATTGAAGACTTATTCAAATAGAAGTATGATGATCTATTTGATGAACATATAGTTACCAAAAATGCACCTTTTATATACACTTTTGGTAATTCTTTTTGGAAACATGCATTTGGTTAACCAAAAATCGAATAATTTATCTTTACATCAATTTCATGTTTAAAGAAGTGAATTATTAAAATAACACATTTACATTTCAAATGGATGTGAATACAAGTTCATATTGAAATTAAAGTTTTCCTTATTTTCAAAATTAAAGCTGGCATTTCTGTAACCATACATTTCTCCATCAAGTGCAATTAAGTCAACAAAATACCTTAATGTAGGTTTAGATTAAAAGGCTAATGGCAGTTATAACTGAAAGATATTCACTCAAGATGACCATTTTATGTGGTCCTTTTGTATGTTGATGTTGGATGTTATACAATACAATGTTGTACAATAACTGAACCCAGTGGGGCCTACAACTAAATTGTCTTCTTTGTTCACCAGCGTTGACAACAACACTGTTTGGTTTACACTCCACAGCGGAGCGGGACAAGGAGAACCGCCATCACCGTCGCTCCCCTTCCCGCAGCCGCAGCAGAGAGAGGAAGAGGAGGAGCAGAGACCGGGAAAGGCGCAGCAGGGACCGCCGGGACAGCAAGGAGCGCAGACCCAGGCGCAGGTGGGTGTCCTGCGCGAACAAGGCCAAACACACACCCGCCATAGAACAGGCCTCCCACTCAGCACTGGAGATGAACACATAAAGGCTATATGGATCGTTACACATTTGGACAACTATTTTGACTATTTCACTTGGAAAACATCTGCCCCATTTGGACTTCATTATGCCTCACAATTTATTACTATTACATAAAATAACCACTTGGTGTGTGTGTATTATGCATGTTGAAACAACGAAAGTGGTATTGACTGATTTAAACATTCTTTTATCAGAACAAGTTAGGAGTTTTTGCTCCCGAATCTCTACTAGAAAGTAGAGATTCTCTAATGTACATTGGGCACAAATATGGCAGATGTATTTTTTTTTATTGCATATTGTAAATTTGATGGGCTTTTTGGTGGCTCTATGGGCAAAGCAAATGGGTAAGTTGCAAAGAATCTATCTCCGGAGAGACAGAATGTCATGTAGCATACAGGTCCGCAGGATCCTGGGTTGCTACAGGGCATCTTGCCAAATGGTAAGCGCATAAGCAGATTGAGTCACTGAGCCCCCCAGAGTGAGTGGTATTGCAATATTGTTCCCATGTGGTTTGAGTAGAATCCTATTAGAAAATGGTTAACCCCACTACTATTCATTATGTGTTTCAACAGGACAGTTATGTAGGAAATAAGGGGACTCTTGTAGGCTAGCACAGATGGTTGTATAGTATGTTCACCTGTCACAGATAACTCTGTATTTATGACATTGTTCTGGATGACCCTTACTTTCCTAGCATGGAAAATATACTGTTAAATACTCTCTTGATGTTCTGCAACAGCCAAACATCCAACTCCTTTTGGATGTGTCATAATGCCTCCATATTCGTTTTTAGTTCTTTTGAACATTGTTACTGGGTCCTGGCAGTCCGTTCACTCGAGCACACAATGCTTTGTTCTCCCAGAGAAGTACCACATCAGGGCGGATGTCCTCGCATACAGGCAGTCCGCACCCCCAAGTTCATATCTTAAGAGTAGAACAAGAATTCAAGTTCATATCTTAAGAGAAGAACAAGAATTCAAAACCCTCGTTGTAATACACGGTCCAAATCCCAGTGAGTACAGGTATACACACGTCAACATTTCTTTGTCCTTGTCTCATCTCAGGTGTTATAATAGTGATTTAATATCTTCAGTGTAAAATCAATGCATTTATTACTTACTCTGTTCCGCAGAAAAAGGCAAGATTGAATAATGAAGAATCTAGTGGATTCACTGCGGCCGCGTGCATTGCACCCAAATGGGTCATGCAACCTACCAAATTAGCTCTGGCGGCTTTCAGTTTAACCCCAACCGTGCGCACCGAGGAATGAATTATGGACACCACTGGATGAGGCGCGGCCATAGCCGTTTGCGGTGCAGTTGTTAGCCAGCAGCCCTATGTTTGATATGAGAGAAATGTGAAACCTTTCCACTGTCATTTCAGCTCACCAACCAACCAACCCCAAGAGATTGCTGTAAGGTAATACAGCAAAATAACACCGAGCCGTTTTCTGCACTGTTAAAACACAACTCCATTCTCTCTGGAGACCTGCCCAGTAAACCTTCATTCTTAAAAACCAGGAACCCTGTATTGAAAAGCACGGCGTCCCTTCAAGACCCCCTTTTTTTACACGCTTCCAAAATAGAATCTGAAGCATGTCTGCAGACTGAACGCACGGCTGTGTGTGTTTAGTTACTCACAGTTAAACTCGGGAGGTACGAGTTTATTCGGGATACGGTTTTCAACAAAATAAAAATATGTGTCTGAACCAGACGTGGAGCACCGGGCCCTTTTCTTCTCCATCCCCTGATGCTGCACATCACACACATGACCTGCATGCACCCCCCACCAGAGCCCGTCTCCTCTTCATTCCTGCCCTCCTCCTTCCACAGCCGCTCCCCACACCGGGAGAAGAAGAAGAACAAGGTGAAGAAGTACTGGGATGTCCCGCCTCCTGGCTTTGAACACATCACCCCCATGCAGTATAAAGCCATGCAAGGTATACCCCCTTCCCCCACCTTCTCGCCAACAGCCTACATAAAGTCCACTGTGGTTCGTTTCACCCTTGCATTTGAGAATGGGGGTAGATTTAATGAAATTGTATTATTGAAATGTTCCCCATCCTGGATGTGGATATTAGGTTAAAATTGGTTTTTAGTTTAGTCCACATAATATCCACATTCCTATTTGGCATTGCGTTGAGGCTGTGAGGAACCACGATCAGCTCCGTCATGGCCCCTTGCTGTCTGTTTCCGATGTTCTTCAGCGGCTGGCCAGATCCCCGCCACGGCCCTCCTCCCGACCATGACCCCCGACGGCCTGGCGGTCACCCCCACCCCGGTGCCTGTGGTGGGCAGTCAGATGACCCGGCAGGCGCGCCGACTCTACGTGGGCAACATCCCCTTCGGGATCACTGAGGTGAAGGGCGCCGCGCACGGCCCTGTACCCGGCACATGTATTCAACAGTGACGCACTCAAAGCCATGTCACCTCTATAGCGCTGTACTGTCTTTTAAAAAAAACTTTCTTCCTCTCCCTGCGCAGGAGTCCATGATGGACTTCTTCAACGCTCAGATGCGCTTGGGCGGTCTGACTCAGGCCCCCGGGAACCCGGTCCTCGCAGTCCAGATCAACCAGGACAAGAACTTTGCCTTCCTGGAGGTTTGCCCCGCCGGCCGTTAGCCCTGTCGCTCTCCATTTCCCCCCCCCTATAGAATCAGTACATAAACTGTTTTTGGTTCTGTGCGCAGTTTCGGTCGGTGGACGAGACCACTCAGGCCATGGCGTTCGACGGCATCATCTTCCAGGGCCAGAGCCTCAAGATCAGACGTCCCCACGACTACCAGCCCCTCCCTGGGATGAGCGAAAACCCCAGCGTCTACGTGCCAGGTGCCCCCCCGCCACACCCACGTTAACCCCCCCCCCCCCGTTACCATGACGTCATTCTGGGCAGCCGTCTGAAGGTCCTCAGGCTCAACCCTGTTTCTATGTTGCCCTCCTGTCTCGTAGGTGTGGTGTCCACGGTGGTGCCCGACTCGGCGCACAAGCTTTTCATCGGCGGACTGCCCAACTACCTGAACGATGACCAGGTGAGCGTCCTGAGGGGATGACTGCAGGGGTAACGTACCCTGGAATCTAGTGCACAGGTGTTATTTATGCAGAGGATTGACAAGGATTTTTTGGGGCCACTGCAATGTGCCGTCTGATCTGGGAGTAGATATTGCATGGTGAGATCATCCTATCAGAACCCATTATTTAGAGTGGTTATTATTTTGAGTGGCTTGTTGGTACCCACCACATCTCCATCAACCCCCCCCGTCTCTCTTTATGTGAACGCTTTGCAGGTGAAGGAGCTGCTGACATCCTTCGGCCCCCTGAAGGCCTTCAACCTGGTGAAGGACAGCGCCACCGGCCTCTCCAAAGGATATGCCTTCTGTGAATACGTGGACGTCAACCTCAATGACCAGGTGACCACGCTGCGTCCCCGCTATCCAGGGTCTCCCCCTGAGCTCAACATGCTCTCTGTGATGGGCATCCAGCGGATCCACCCAATATATGTATCCACAATTCATGGCTTGTCTTTTTAATCTTAACGTTTTTGGGGGGGATTTCCAGGCGATCGCAGGGCTGAACGGGATGCAGCTGGGAGACAAGAAGCTGCTGGTGCAGAGAGCCAGCGTGGGATCCAAGGATGCCACTCTGGTGAGTGCCAAGATCTAGATCTCCCTCTTATCAATCTCTAGCTCTCCATCCACATACATAGTCCTCCTCTCCTTGGTGTAGTGTTCATACTAAAGGCTGGGATACACTTCTCCGTACTCCCTATACGTAATCCGTTTACGTTACTGCGGAGACCCCTCGAGCCTTGCCAGTTCTCCGTCGGCAAAGTAAACGGCAGATTGTAATTAAAAAGGATGATAAAAAATGTAATTATTTAAATGTAAATAACAAACTATTTACAAATTAGTGCAATTTGCCAGTTGTCGTCAAACCGGAAAAGTAATTCCGGGAAATGACGTCGGACGACCAATCACAGCCCTTGCTGTCTCCCGACTTCCCTCGACGGAGTGACAGTTAAAAAATATGGGATGCACCCGGAGAGTACGGAGAGGGTCTCTGGGAGGGTGTCCGTACTACGCAGAGGGCATTCCCTGTATGCGCACAGCACTTTACGGAGACGTATAAACCAGGCTTTAGTGTTTCACTGTTAGTGTTTACACTGAGTGCATCACTTAACCGCTCCGACTGCTCTCCTCTGGCCGAACTCACACCGACATCTCATCCTTGTGGTCATAAATAACCGTTGTATTGACCCCCTGTGTGCGTGCGTCTCCTCCCCCCAGACGAGTATAAACCAGACCCCGGTGACGCTGCAGGTGCCGGGCCTGATGAACAGCTCGGTGACCCAGATGGGCGGCATGCCCACCGAGGTGCTGTGTCTGATGAACATGGTGGCCCCGGAGGAGCTCCTGGACGACGAGGAGTACGAGGAGATAGTGGAGGACGTGCGGGAAGAGTGCAGCAAGTACGGCCAGGTCAAGAGCATCGAGATCCCCCGCCCGGTCGATGGGCTGGAGGTCCCTGGGACCGGCAAGGTACGGCGCTTTGGGGTCAAACCTCAGACCACCTCCGACGACTGACTTGGGACCGCTTGTTCTCCCTGGTCTCCAGCTCCTCACGCCTGACTTCCGTTGATTCAATGTTTGTTTGTTTTTTTACCCCCCCGCACAGATCTTTGTGGAGTTCATGTCGGTGTTCGACTCCCAGAAGGCCATGCAGGGCCTGACCGGTCGCAAGTTCGCCAACAGGGTGGTGGTGACCAAATACTGCGACCCGGACGCCTACCATCGCCGAGACTTCTGGTAGAAGTGGCCCGGGAGAGCCGAAGATGGGCGGGGCTGGGCACGGTTTGGGGGAGGGGGAGGGA
>JAOPJJ010000008.1:2874300-2884302 GCA_027122795.1 Enchelyopus cimbrius
CTGACCTGGTCACTTGACCCCAGAAAAATCTGAATTGAGCATTTAGATGGTCAGTCAAAATCATCCCCTTCCAAAACGGCCACCCCCCTTCCCCCCTGTTATTTGATCAATTAATGTAATATTTTTAATGAAATATTAACACTTTTTTAACATTTAGTTGTTGGGACTGTTGAATATTGTGAACTAGGAGGACGTGCACATAATATGACGCAACGGTTTGTTTTGAATTGTCGTCATGTCAGCCAGCAACACAGCAGCGCAGGTGCTGGTCCCGGTGATTCCAGAATCATGGCCAAGCGACAAGGACAGCTACTTGAGGGACGTTTCCTTTCAGATGGCAAGATGTAGCACGGAATGCAAGTCAAGAGTCAGGAATACTTTTGATGTTCATCTAAGGCTCAATTTCTGGACAAAGTTAAGGATGTTAGTTAGTTCTGAGCTATGATGTAGACCTGACGTTAGCCAGCTTCTAGCGTCAGGTCTTCATTCACAAAGTTAATGTTGGATTTGGTATCTTCTTTTATGAGCCTTATCCACCGTGTCATGCCCGATCTGCGGCATCTGGTGGTTGAATGTCATCGTGCTATCTATCATCGTTCGCCAAACATTCCTACACACATATAAATGGCAAGTGCAAGGAAGCACTTGCCATTTAGCTTTTGTTTGGCCACCTCGAGTTTAAGAAATGTCAGGTGGTGCTACTTATTTATTTTCAGATTTTGTAAATGGTAGTGTGAGAAGGTGAAACCCTCCCTCTTCTCACAGTCTCGCATAAGCAAAACTATTATTATTATTATTATTATTATTACAATTATATTGTGTATATATATTATAATTGGGATGGTTTGAAATTGGACTTCCGCCACGGTAGGGGGCAGTGTGGTAATGGAATCTCAGGATCATGGCATCAGGGAATATCCCAGGAGGTGTTGATATAAACAGCTGTTTTTGTAAATATCTATAAATATCACACAATTTACTTTCTGTTTAGTTATGTAGAATTGGTAGCTTTAGCTACAGAATGTTCCCCCAACTAATGGTCTGGCCCATACGGCCTTGATTGGTCCAATTCATTTCCCTATTTAAGGGCTGCCTCATTTGTGTCTGAAGGTGGTGCTGGCTTGATGGGAGGCCAGCACGAGTGAGGTATGTTTTGGTTATGCTATGTTAGGTTATGCCTGCTGATTGATGCAGTCATTTTTTCTTTTCTTTTGGAACGTTGCTTTATTTTTTTGTGAATGTTTTGGAAGAAAATAAAACTTCACTTTTTTTCGTCCTGAGACAATTGCCGTAATTTTTGCCCACGCTCTCAGAATCTGGTTGGCCTTATCCCAGATACGTGGGGCGACCACGCCGGTCTCTCACAGGTAGGCCTACATTTCTTTTATCCATTTGTTCTTGCACTTGAATTAAAATGTTCTTGACTTGAGACGATCCATGTTCATACTGTAATTTTATGTAGTATAATATAATATATTTATCTTTGTGCTTTAAGAAAAGGGTTCACCGTTGGTCTCCCACCATATGCGCTGTCATCAGCACAAATGATCAGTCTCTAAACGTTAAATCCAATCCACCATCCCCCCTGAATTGTTATTTCTACAACTCGATTACTCCCCGTGTGCTCTCTGATTGGGTGCTAATTAACCCTTCATTAAATTCACCTGCATCGCGCACCTCCTATATAGGGCGCATGCGTAGTGTGTGCTGTAGTGCGGCAGGGGACAAGGCAGTCTCTGAAGAAGTGCATGCAGGTCCATGTTTCCATGTATTTTGAATAAACCAAACGACCATCCTGGCCAACGTTATTTGGTTTTGGTTACCATGCTTGAATGATGTCCAACCTGTTTTAGTGGTGATCATCTGTAGTGGTAGTTTTAATGTTCACTTGTGAGTGGTGTTTAACGGGTTTAGTGGTGATTGTCTGATTGTCCAAAAAAAGTGATTTTTATCTGTTGTGACACCTGACATTATATGCCGCCGAAGGTATGCTCATTTGTTTGATCTGCTCAGTACTCTAGGAACCCTGGCAAACACTGTAGAGAAACTGGCAACTTGAACTAGCGTTGCGTTGCCCTGTGCCCTTGCTAGGAGGAGCTAGGCTAACCCTAGTATTCTCATGCTCCATTCTGTTGAGTCGTACGGTTGTCCAGTTAAAATCTCCCACCATCTGGGTGTTCGGACAGGTGTACCTCACCTGTCTGACCTACAGAATGACCACACCCTGTCCTGGGATGCGACTGCTGTAAGGGCCAGTGCTAATTTGAAAATGTAGTGTAAGTTTGACTTCACCCCAAAGTGTGAAGGTCTAAAAGATATGAGGATCTAGCTGTCCAGATAGGGATGGGGTTCGTCTGATCTGAGGTCCCTGGTCTGGTGTGAGGTCCCAGGTCTGGTCCAACCTCACAAAAACCTCACATCTGGTTCCTAGTCCAACACTTTCAAGCTGCACAAGCAGGTGAGCACATAAATGGTTCTCTTGCGCATTACAGAATCCCTCCTGATCTGCAGAACTTTTCTGCAACTCTCTATTTAAAAGTGTTGGGTTGGCATGTCAATTCTCCAGCACAAAACCATCTTTGAGAAGGTTTTAATTTATGAATTAATACACAATAGTTGCCCTGCACTGGTGCAGAAACCTACCGCACCTGGACCAGTGACCCACCGGACCAAAACCTTGATGGACCAGTGACCCTCTACACCAGAAACTTATCGGACCTGGAAATGTTCATGATTCTCTTGGACTGATAAGTTTGCATTGTTATTTTGGTTTTGCTAGAACCGAGAAAATTTTTTTTTTGAAAATACAGTTTGCAAAATTCCATCTGCTCCCAGTGCAAGTTATTGCCTTTGTAGCGTAAGGAGTCAAATGTGCCTGGGTGGTGCATCTCTAGCTTGTCCATGTGATGTCCTATTCTAGAACTAAGAATTGGTCAGGAACTTTTTCTGCTTCTCACTCGAGTGCTGAATACTTAATTCAAGGCTCATCACCATAGAGATGGCTTAAAGAGAAAATTGTTATCTTTAAAAAGCAAAGCCACTGCAGTTGGAGAAACTAGCTTGGTTGGTTTATAAACGGGTCCATTATGATGGCTATGCTAATGTGTGCGTCTGGTAATGTGATCCACTTAGCCATTTTGAGACATTTCGTCTCAAAACAGCGTCCCATTGGCTTTCCGTAGCCCTAAGATGTAGGGCTCTAGAGTCTCACGCAATCGGCGTGAGACGCATGTATTTCAACCCTTTCATACGCCAGAAAAATACGCCTCTGGACATATTAGCTCAGCAAGGTCCACCAAACACTCTTTAATAAACTCCCCTTCAAAATGTGGCATACTGTTTTGGTGATTTTGTGGGATATCACAAAGCTGGTCTTGACTGCTGCATCCCTTGATGTGGAACGCCCTGTTGCTTTTGCAGCTTGGATAACAAAACTTCCGATGTCTACCCTCTCTGCACCAGTCCATTTTTGTGTATTTCTCTGCATGTTTGAATTATATTCCTTTAACACAGCAATCTGTTCTCAAACTATGCTCAGAGGTTTACAATTCTGAACCTTGCATTTAAGGCCCTAAAACTTCTTAAAAACTGCCACATTTTCATTTGAGGTCTTACATTTCGTTTCGGGTCATAACATTTGTTTTACCCTTGTTCATCCACAGAGACGCTGGCCGCAGAAAGTAATTAACAAAGTAGCAAAAAAATATCAAGTCATAGAACTTGTAACAATGCCAGCAGAACGCTGCCCTCAGGACTTAGGGTGTTTCTGGGGGACATTCGTGTTGGGATGTAGCAGAGATGCGCGGTTGGCGGTTGCATCCACGGAGTCCGCGGCAGATGACAAAAATATATATTTTAATTCAATTTGGGCGGAACGCGGTTATACCAATCAAATAAAAAATACATATACATTGTTAAATATGTTACCTACATTCGAAAAAAAAGCACACTTTGAAATAGTCAAATTTTCACCAGGAAGTAATTTGGCATATTTGCGTGTACGCATGCTGCTTTGTTTATGAAGGTTGGAAAAGTGCTGCCTGGAATAACTTTTAGGAATTGGTGAGTCAGGATGACACCAGCGCAGGGTGGGTAATTTGCAAAAGCTGCAAAGCTGTTTACGCTGTGTTGTGATGTAAATTAATATTAAATTAAATATATTCTATTTGAGGGCAAGTTTGTTTTAGCCTGTTTATCTGTAAATTAAGTTAATGCTGAATTCATTGTAATGAACAATATTCTGAATTTATTTTAGTAGAATTTATTTTTTTTGTAACCCATCATGTCTTAAATAAAAATGTGTATGGTCTTAAAATGTCTTTAAAAAGGTCTTAAATATGATTTACTGAAACCTGCAAGAACCCTGATAAAGGCAACGTAGTTGTTTTCGTGACATAAAATTATTTACGCTTGATTGGTAACTTCCCATTGACCTCAGGTGACCCGGGGGCCATGCAGTGATCAGGTCGGTTTTAGATACATTTATTCTATAAGGCAATCTTTGTGGGATTTGTTACAGAATGCCTTTTAAAGTGCAAATGTGTAAGTAGAGGTTAAGTAGAGGTTAACTTCTTCCAATGCTTATTTCCCGAGAGAGAAAACAAGTGTTGAGTTATGTTCGACTCTCTGGTGTGTTTAAAAATATGCAAAAGAACAAATCCACCTTCAAGGACTTTATTTTTTTTCATTCTTTCATTTCCCCACAATTAACTTACCCGAGATGAAAAACGGGGTGGGAGAAATTCGGTAATAAAATGTAGATCATGTTAATGTCATTATTTTCATTTGTAAGGTGGTTCATTTTGGCGAGGGGAAATGCTGTTTAAAGTGCTCCCGCCTGTTCCCGCCTCGGCTGGCGTAATGAGAGGACTGCTGTGAACATGAAGACCTGCAGTTTGTGTTCCTACTGTGGCTCCTTAGAGACCGTCTAAGCACCAGTGAATCACAAATGTGTCGCCGCTGTGTGACAGCAGAGCACCCAATAATGCCTAGATGTTTTTTTTTCAGTCATCTGCGTTATATGCATTGCCTCTCTCTCCAACCCGTTTTCTTCTCTCTCTCTGTTGCCCTATTAAACTCTCCCTATCTCTCTCTCTATATATATATATATATATATATTGTCCACGACTGTCTCTCTGCCCTCTGCTTTCCCTCCCTTGTATCTCCCTTCATCCTTCCCTTTCTCTCTCTATCCCTTTCTATCGCTCCCTCTCCCCCTTCCTCTCCCTCTCTTGCTCACTAACCTCCCTTCCGCCCTCTCTCTCTCTCTCTCTCTCTCTCTCTCTCTCTCTCTCTCTCTCCAGCCAGCTCTTTTGTCTGCTCAGAGAGAGAGTGTAAACAGCTGTGGTACTGAGCTGGAGCCTGGCTGAGGCTATATTTTGGCACTAATTAGTCCAATTAGCCTTTTACTTCTCCACCACATTTAAACAACCAGCAGCGCTGCTTTGGCTTATACTGAACAAATCCCAAATCTAATTTTAATGTATGGTGGCAGTAGAAAAGACATGCTTAACCCCCCACTCTATCTCCAGAGCCAGACTTTGTTTAAAGGCACCTTTTTCATTGAATAAATCTAATCTATGGAATTTCCTTTGAAACACACATTGTGAAAGTTGGGCCTCGGGGACCCAGTCCCTCGCTGTGCGGCCCGACTTTTAAAAAGGGAGGTTTTATTGCTCGCCTTGACGGTTTCAAATCTTTTCCTCGCAGGAAAAGCGTGCATAATTTTCGGAGAGAGCAAGTCCCACATATAACGATGGAGATAGTCTTCGTTATCCTGAAACAATCTTAGTTAGGCTATAATTGAAATGTGCTAACTTGTACCGGTCAGACGTGGTGCTGGTGTGCATCAATCCAGAGTGAACCTTCCGTCATTCAATATTCACTCTGCATTATAGATCCTTCTTTGTTTCAGCTATTCTGCTGCAACCCAAAACAGTATTCGATTTTTTTTTCTGGATGCCAGACCATTGATCGCAAAGCTTGTAGTATCTTGGGAAAATAGTCAATAGCGATGAAGTAACAACAAACTATATTCATACGTCTAGTAAACGATTTCCATTTTGTCAATCAGCAGACGCTTCTAAGGGAGGCTGAGACGTATCTATTTTATAATCGTAAATTATACAATGCATAATGTAGCTGTGTAATATGTATAATTTACTACATGCTGTACTCCATGTTCCATGTGTGATCATGCTGTACATAAAACATATACATAATTCAACGGTAAAGAATTCTGAATTATCATCGATTCACCTTTCTGAATCACTGCAACATATACTGTAGCAGTGCGTTCTCCAGTGGCCGATACGGCTGTGGGAGATGTTGTGTTTGACTGTATTAGGTTAGCGATCGGTCGCTCGTAAAGCCTCGAGTGCTGGCAGGGAAACGCAGGCACATTAGCTTTGTTGTCGGGTCATATTTGATTTTTCTTCCGCAAGCGGTTGTTAACACCGTAAATCAATAGATTTTAAATAGCCGTACACACAGTTGGAACGTTTGTCGCCATAACGAGAAGTAGTCCCCGTTCTACGGCCCAACTCTGAAAAAACCTGATCAGAGCTGGCAGTTGTAGAAATGAGATGTAGTGGGGGGGTGGGGGGGGAGCATAGTTGCCTGGAAATGAACATCCCCTTCTTATTCCTTTCTCCCATGGGTTATAATTGCAGAGCGAACCTCCCCAGCAGAGCGCCACAGAAATCGAACCATAGCGACCTTCTGCCAGTGATCAAAGCCTTCTCCACCAGCAGCACCACCACCACCGCCGCCACTGCCGGCCCCACCATCACCATCCCCGCCACCCACCTCAAGAGAGACGACAGCGGGCGAGAGCGATGGAGAAAGAGGGAGAGAAAGATAGTGATGGATGAAATGAAGGAGAGAGAGAGAGAGAGAGAGAGAGGGAGGGAGACCAAACGAGCCATCTCTCACATCGCTAGGCCTGGCCTAGTTTACATATGAAACACAGCATTCTCCTTTAATTCCCATGAAATCCTTTAGGAAGCAGTAAATGCAAAATGGGAGATGGGGGGGGGCGGTGTGGGAGGGGTTAGACGGCTAGAGGGACCTTTACAGAAGGGGAAAAAAAGACTTACTCATTACATCCTGGTCACAGCTTCGCCCGTGTGAAGATAGGATCTTACCCCGGGCGGCAGAGAAAGCAGATCCAGTCTAATCATATTTGACATTGCACGGGCTTCCTAATTTTTTGTGTGGATTCAGGCTTCTGTTTTTTTTTTTACTTTTTGATTATTCAAAGCAACCGACCAGTTCCAACAGGCTGCTTGGACGTGCCTGGGAGAGGGCGGCAGCACGACCAGCACGTCTCCACCCAGGAGCACCAGCCGCGTGCGATAGGTCCTCCTCTAATGGGAACGCATACGGACAGAGATCCTCTGCTCCAATTACAGTTTGTTTTAAATGAATGAAATAATCAGCCATGCCGCCATTATGTTTGGCTCATTAGTAATTACCCGGATTTATAAAGGCTGATTAAAATGATCGAGCCATGAAGCTCGGAATAGGTTGAAATAACAGCAGCTAAACGGTGGGAGAAGGACGGCTTACTTGGCTAAATTCTGCAGCGCTCGCACTGCGACGTCTGGACCCAGTCGGGACCGGAGAGCGATGTCAGAGCCGGTTTGCTTCATTCCGTGAGCTCCTAGCTATGAACGTTGCAAAGGGTTGTATACAATATACACAAATGAAGTCGAAAATCTTGAAATACTCAGGAGATACTTCAAGCATTGAAAAGAAGGAAAAGTAGCGCTAATGACATACTTAACTCGCTGATTAGCATTTGCATAAACAACAGCAAATGTTGTATTTTTGGGGGTGTTTATATTTCTTGTTTGTTTTGATTGCTCTGTTTTATTCTGGAAATCAAAGCTGGAAAATTGCAATTTTATCAGTGCTATTTGAGTATAGTGCCTCCATAAAATGGTATCTCTGATTATGCACATTCAATTTGCTCAATGGCCGATATTGGGAACATATTTTGATCTAAGTATGTTTGGGTTTTAGTTGGGATGTGATTGGATAAAGTGATTGAAAGCAAAAGTTTTGATAGCAATCCAAACATTTTGATAGCAATCCAATAGAAATATTCTAACCCCGTGGTCTTAAATGACATGAAATCACTAAGACACTCAGGACAAAAGCTGTTTCTAAGTAGCAAACTACTACTTAAAAAAAACAACAAAAAAACACATGAGCATAACCAGATGGAAAATCTATTAAGACTTTATTTTTGTTGACGGTTGCTTTTTTTAAGGGACATTTCAACAAAGAAATGGAAAGTTTTTTTTGGCATGAATAACTTAAATAATAAATACAGGGTTCAAGAGGACCGTCCCGCCTCCCTTACGAGGAATTGTTGTAGCAACGGGGGAAAGGGGCGGCTGGGGACGCCACGACGGCAGGCTAGTGTAGGCCTTCAAGCGTCAAGAGTCACAGGAGGTAGCATGTTACTCTCCTGCCGTACGACACGGTGCGCTACGCCGCGGCGCGACAAGTGTACGGACCGCACTGATTATCAGAGCCGGTCCTTCCACCGTGCACCGCGGCACGTTTTTGCATCTACATCTACAAAAAAAAAGAAATGCAACGGGAAAAACGCCTTCAATGTAAATACCACCAAGTATTGGCTTCAAGTTTTTTCACTCCGACGGTCACAAGGAAGAAAGTCTTGGCACGGTCGCTGCTTCCCTCACGGGTCTTTGATGGGGGGAAATGGGCGGGGTATCTCGTGGTTCTCTGACGACTTCACACACACGTAAAGCGTATTGCACGTTACATACAGCAGTCTGCTCGGGGGGCTTACACCAACAAAAAGAGGATCACACTTTGTATCATCGACTGGTCTTAAAAGGGCGGGTTTTCCAGTGAGATGTCAGCCCCGGGGGGACTTGGTAGACCACGTCTCCCTGCGGAGGACATCTATCGAGCCGTCGGTACATGACTGACAGGTCGTGCCGCCAATTACGGTGACACCGTGCTGAAATGTAAATGACATCTTTGATCTGAATTACATTCATGTGGTTAAAGCCAAGGTTAATGGAGGCAGCGCTGCCATCCATCTGTCATTTGGCCGACCTGATTAATACTGAGAGGAGAGGTGCGTAGGTAGACGCCTACAATAAATAGATATTTACACGGAAACGTACGGCTGTAACTCACGGAATAGGCGTAATGCAAATAAATAAGCTCACCTTGACCAATCACCAAGAGTGTGAGGAGAAAAACAAACATCTATCAGCATTCCCTGCCAAACGCGGCTCGGATTCCTATCCACAGCGAAACGCAAACCCCCCGGTCGCGTCAATTATTAAGAGGCTGTGGTCCGAGAGAAATAAAAACTGAAAAATAGAATCTGAAAGAACCCGGCTGGCCAGGGTTATACATATGTTGTCGTTAAAAGCAGAAGGTTTTTTCCTTTAGGGCAGTTTTACATTTGATAATAATACAATCCTCAATAAGAAATGAACGCAGACTGAGCGTGTGTGACCTTTGCCCCCTTGATCTTAAAGGAGCGGACGCTACCTGGAACAGGAGGTACTGTTCCAGGGGAGGGTTTTACGCCGCTGGGGGAAGGGTGGGGGTGTGGTGTGGGGGGGTGGGGGATTACACATGGGACAAAAGGCCCACCTGTTCTGCTACATTGATGAGGCTGGCCTCAGAGCTGATTGGTGCATGTATGTATATATTAGCAATCATTTTGGGGTGTTTTTTTTTTTTTTTGCAATATTGCTCTTCAACACTAGTGACTTGAACAAGGCACTCAGCCTGCTTTGTGCTGTGATTGCATCAGATGACCACGAATGCCATTTTTTTTTCGACCACTGCCATTAAGACCACTATGAGAATAGATGCAGACCGAAATGCAGAGCCGGTTCTCCAGTTTCTCGTCTCCCTCACTCCCTCACTCTCTCTCTCTCTCTCTCTCTCTCTCTCTCTCTTTCGACGTACACACACAAAGCCAGAAGTGCATTTTGACAAAAC
>JAOPJJ010000008.1:2927677-2941210 GCA_027122795.1 Enchelyopus cimbrius
CTACCCCCCCCCCCCCCCCCCCCCCATACGTGTGAAATACATGTGACTGCTATGCTCAAGCACACAAGTCTGCTCAAGGCAGAAATGAACCACCTACTGCCATCTTGTGGCTCTTACACAGCCTACATGTGAGGGTATGCACCCACACATAATTGTGTTGAACAGCATGCCCATAAACACATTTTCTCACGACTAAACGTGTCTGGAATGACATTATAATATGTTGTGTATTTAAATGGTATTTATTGATATTTCCACTACATTATCAAACAGTAAAATACACTTCTGTGACACAATTGTATTGAATACCTAGCCTATTGTTGCATTGTTAGAGCAACAATATATCAGTTTCAATTATGAACACAGTGGCAACGATTGAGAACACTCATGGTTTATTTAATGCTGAAATATAATCAACTACTCAGTAAATAAAGTGATATAAATCTACTTGGAACTATCTCTTTTTTTCTTTAGAAGAAAAAAAACAAGGCTTCAGAAGGGTGTGAACACCACAAATGTGAATAAAGTGACGTAATGACACAAAACTATTTTGTTTGAAACAAAACAAGGCTTAACATGATTGCAGTTCAGCAAAATAAGGATTAAACACAGAAGGGGTTATACATGAGAGGCATGTAGACTGATTGAGTTATACATACATACATGTAAGCATACATTGCTTCTATGATAGGTCCTTATCTTAGTGTCTACTGTGCAGTAGAGACAATCACGGCTAAAAGGACCATACAGATAACATAAGTAGATGTATTTAGCCTGTTTTCAATCTCTTGGTATAAAAGCTATAACATCTCAAACAAACTAAATACAGTAGAGTGATCATGAAAAGCAAGGCTTTTTGTTAAGTTTCATTTTAGCAGGAGTTCTTATACTGCCTACTATTCACGCTATATGTGATCAGGATTCTAAAGAATTAGCACTTTCCAAAGAGTTTATACTAATGACCTTTAGGGATGTACAGAATAAACCATCATCACAGGTGGGATTTCACAACCTCAGTTTTTTTTTGTCAAAAACTGACCAGAGAACAAACATGCACCAACAAGCTGACTCTATCAACAAATAGATTTGTTCCAATGTCCCTATTTCTAGTTAATGCACTTTACATTTTTTAAGAAAACCCTCAGAGCTTCTAAAGGAAGAACAACAAGATAAGGTACACAGCAGACAGTTATCATACAGCAAAATATGTAGAAGGGTTGCTAGTGAGGATTTAGAGACGAGGAATACATTAGCAGGTCATGTCACTCAAAACTTGTCTAATAACAGCACAGTGTCAGCCAAGCATAGTGGCAATGCACTTAAGGGGTTAATGTTCCTATGGAAAAAGTCACTTATTTGAAACCACTTCCAATACAATTTGGAAGAATTTGAAGTGACATTTTTATAGGATGATCTACAGTAGTAATCAACACACTCCAGTGTTATTTTCGATACAGAAACCAGGCAAGTACAACAACTGTCCAAAGGCAACTGTTCCTCTGAATCTCCCTTTCCACTCTTCTTACATTAACGCTTCCCAAACATCATTTTGTAATTTTCCACCAGCAAACTTGTACAGATTCTTTCAGTATCTGATTCTCTCAGTATCTGTACACCTCCGGTTGGAACGCGCTCTCGCCGCAATCCTCTGGGTTCCCTCCCTGCGCGGCCATTTTGGATGGCTTGGGGCCAGCGGTGGACCCCCGCTGGAACCCCTTGGCCCTGCGGCAGCAGAAGGCTTTGTGCCTGTGGAGGAGCGACGCGTTCCAGAAGCAGGCGGAGCAGCGTCGGCAGGAAAACGACCCTTTGGCGCGGTGGGTCGCCCGGTGCATGAAGGCTGCCAGGGAGCTGTGGGAGCGCTTCCCGCACGCGGTGCACTGCAGCCGCTCCTGGGGGGACAGGGCCCTCTGCGGGTGCTTCAGGGCCCTGTGCATGAGCAGACCCGCGTGGCAGGAAAACATGGCGTTTGGGCATAACGAGCAGGGCAAATTCTTGGCAGATTTAAACGACCTCATGACCTGTATCTTCGTGCCCCCTGTGGTGACCAGCTCGTAGCCGCCCCCTTCCGCATCCCCCCCTCGCCTGATCTTTAGGAGTAAAGTGCCTGGCTTTTTATTCTTGAGCCGCATCCCTACTGCGGACCCCGTCTTCCTCCCGCCCGCACCCCGTTTGCCCCTCGCTGAATCGGACAGTCCCCACTTAGTTCCCGTCTCTCCCCTCTGGTTGGAGT
Source organism: Enchelyopus cimbrius (assembly GCA_027122795.1). Lineage (NCBI taxonomy): Eukaryota > Metazoa > Chordata > Actinopteri > Gadiformes > Gaidropsaridae > Enchelyopus > Enchelyopus cimbrius. Next base: position 2,929,908 of record JAOPJJ010000008.1, read on the forward strand.
TTTTTTTTTTTGCCGAGCGCCTCTTCACTTCCTCGGGCGGAGACTGGATGCCCGCTTCGTGATGTTGGTGGGACGGGACGTCGAGGGGCGGATGATGATGGTGCTGCTGATGATGATGATGATGATGGTGATGAGGAGGAGGAGGATGATGATGATGATGATGTGACAGGGGGTGATGAAGATGATGATGCTCAGTGGAAGGGAGCTCTGTGAGGGGCTGGAAGGGGGCCGTGGTGTGGAGCGTGTGGCTGCGGGACCCCGCCGGGTAGATATGCTCCCCTTTGACCCCCGCCGGGGAGTGCTGGTGCTGGGGGGGCATGACCGTGGAGTTGGGGGGCAGGGGCTGGGAGTAAGGTAGAGGGGGCGGGGGCGGGGGCTGGGCGGTCGCGGCGTCGTAGAATAACGGCGAGTAGCCGGCGGGGGGCTGCGGGGGCCCCTGCGGATGGCCGTGGCCCACGACGCTGTGCCCGCCGCGGTTCTCTGCGGACGGGGCCATTTGCAGCAGCACGTTGGTGGCGGCCTCGCTCTCCGCCACCGACTGACCAACGTCGGCCCCGCCCCGGCTGTCGGCGGATCCACCGCCGCCGCCGCCACCGCCCTCCCGCGGGACGGCCTGGTCGGCGCGCGTCAGGCCGTGCTGGGACTGACGGTGTCTGGTGAGGCTGTTGGAGTACGCGAAGGCCTTGCCGCACACCTCGCAGCAGAACAATTTCTCGCTCCCCCCTTCGTGCACCGTCTGGTGATGGGCCGTCAGATGGAAGTGGTGGCGGAACGACTTCCAGCAGATCGCGCAGGTGTAAAGCCGGGGTGGGGGCTGGGTGTCGGAGGAGCCCTGGGGCTTTACATCTTGAGGGTATGAGTAATAGGAGGAGGAGGAGGTGTTTGCCTCGTTCTGGCTCCCGTCTTGGGATCCGCTACATTGGGTGTTTGGGTTAAAGCTGTTCAGATTTTCCCCAGCTGGCGTGGTGGGGACCTCCTCTATCTCCCCTTTCTGGTGGAGCTTGTTGTGCCTCCGGAGGCTCTGCGAGTATCCAAACTCTTTGCCGCAGATTGAGCATTTGTAATTCTTGGCCCCGGAGTGCACCGTTTGATGCTTGCTCAGGTGAAAGGCCTCTCTGAAGTATTTGCCGCAGACGGAGCAGTGGTGAGACTTCTCGCCGGTGTGCACGCGGTCGTGCCTGCGTAGGGTCTCGCGGCGTGCGAACCCCTTGCCGCACACGCTGCAGAGGTAAGGGCGGGGAAGGGCGGTGGGTCCGGACCGAGGGGTGTACTGTCTGCGTTTCGGCGGCTGCCCCGCAGCGCTGGGGTCCTTTTTGGCCCGTGGCTTTCGGGGGCGCTTTGGTTTGGCGCTGGCGTTCTGTGGGTTACTGTTGTTCATGACGCCCTGGTTCTCCCCGCCTCTGAAGCTTTTATCTATACCGGACGTGGACGACGGGGACCCCAGGGGGCCTAAGCCTAGACCCCCTAACAAGCCCCCGATGATATCTCCCCGGTCGTCCCCCCGGTTGCCGCTGCTGTTAGCTGCGGTTATGGCAGAGATGGCGTGATTGACAGAGCTGGTCACGTCGTCCTCAGAGTCGTCTAGCAGAGAGGATAGGGGCAGGTGTGGCTGCTGCTGCTGCTGCTGCTGTTGTTGATGGTGGTGATGCTGGCCTTGACTCGTTGGATGGGGATGCAAGGTTGGGGCCAAGGGTGCCTTTCGCAGCGCAGGGCCCCCCATCCCGCCCCCACACGGGGAGGCCCCGGAGTAGCATGGCGAGGGGTTACCTTGGGAGTGGTGGTCATGGTGGTCGTCGTGGTAACCTGTGTAACGATTACGAGAGTAGTCAGAGGGATACTTAACGTCGCCTCTGTCCCTCTCGTTCGGATTCCCCCCCCTCCCGGGCTGAAAGAGACCGTCACACACCAGACCGGATTTGGGCTCTCCGTCACCTACTACGATGACACTGTCGTCCTCTTCCGTTTTCCCGTATATCACGCCTCGGTTGACCTGGTAACTCTCCCCACTCCTACTCCCCGCATCACTGCCGCCCCCCAGTCTGTCGCTCCCGTCCGGGCCTGCCTTATCGCAGCGCGGTTTGGGACCCCTGCCCGGCTTGCCACACGTTCCCGAGGCCGCGTGGTTGAGCAGGGAGGTGCTCTCCCGGAAGGAGCGTCCGCAGGCCGGGCAGCGGAAGGGCTTCTCCTCGTGGATCTTCTCGTGGCGCGTCAGGGACTCTCTGCGGTTGAAAGCACGGGAGCAGGTGGAGCAGCCGTAGGGCCGGGCGGACGAGTGAATGACGCCGTGCTGCAGCAGGTGTCCCTTCTTTTTGAAGCCCTTGCCGCAATCGGAGCAACTAAAGATCTTGTCTGGGCTCGAGCAGGAATCCGTAGAGGGCGGTGCCGTGTCTTGGGTGGAGTGGGGAAGACTGGGGTCGGGTTGTGCTTTGATGTGAATCGGGTTGGGGCCGGCGGCGGATGAATTGCTCGTACCTGCCGCCGTTGGCTCATGCATGCGCATGTGCCTTCGGAGGCTCGACAGGTGATTAAAGCTTTTGTTGCACTCTCCGCAGTTGTAGACGCAATCCGCGTCCGGCTGCGTGGTGCTGTGTTGCAAGGGCCCTTGGTTATCGCGTTTGGAAAGCTGCGAGTTGTTGTTGACCAGCACCGAGGCCACGGTAGAAGAGGGGGCGGAGGAAGAAGAGGAAACGACAGAAGAAGATGAAGATGAAGCATGGAGGGAGGGGTTCTCCCCCCCGACCCCGCCCCCTATTAACGCGGGGGGCTGACCGTGGCTGAGCCCTCCTCCGCTACTGCTAGCGTTAGCATGGCCGCTATGGCCATGGCTGCTACCGTTACTACTAGCGTTATCTGATTTCCTCTGGGGCAGGTAGCCCGCCATCGCTTTCTTCCTCCTGCTGCTGCTACCATTGCCCCCTCCACTGCTCTCCCCTTTACCGTCATCTTTTGACAAGGACAAATGAAGAGGCAAGGGGAGGGGCAAGCCGGCCTCCTGCTGCATGAGGGAAGCTATTTGATTAGATGAGAGGACGGGGATGCCCTGGAAGTCAAAACCACTCAGGGAAGATGGCTGGGAGCCAGGGTGGAGGTGGTGATGAGAGTGAGGGTGAGGATGGGACAGGCTGTGGGGGGGCAGCTGTTGTTGCGGCGGAGGCTGCTGCGGCGGCGGCGGCAGCGGCGGCTGTGGCTGTGGGGTGGTGTGCCCGTGGGGGTGTGAAGAATGCAACGCCGGCGGCGGCGCGAGGCCGGAACCAGAGTCCCCGCCTGACTGACTGAGACCTATCCCCAGGTGGTTGTGCGTGCCTTGCTGAACAAGGAATTGCTCTAAGCTAGCGTTGGCGGGCACCCCAGACAGGAAGTACTGATTGGCTGCCAGCATGCAACTGAACTGCTGATGAAGGCTGCGCGCATCTGACTGCGTCCCGACCAGCTGATGCCCCAGCGTACTGACTGCACTGCTGCTGGAGGGGTTGTTAGAGGTGGCCACGGAGCTGGAGGGGGACGGGGAGGATGAGGAGGGGCCGGGGGATGCTTGAGGGACGGAGAGGCCAGGATGTAAGGGAGGAGGGGGCGGAGGTGCAGATGGCACCAATCCTCCTAAACCCCCAGGGCTCCCACCAGCACTGCTCCCCCCGGCGAAATGCTCAAAGCGGCTGACGCCAGGGTGCAGCTGCTCCGGTGCTAGGGTGCTCTCAGAAGGATGAAAAGAGCGCAGGAACTGTGGGTAGCCAGACGTGTGGCTGGAACCGCCTCCGCTCATCTTGCTGGACTTGGAGCGGGAGCTTTGGGACGAGGAATGCTGTTGTTGGAGGGGCGGGGGAGGAGGGGCGCTCATCTTGGCAAAAATGGACGCAGAATCGGAAAAGGCGTTGCTTCTGGACCCCTGGAGGGGGCCCAGACCCAGCCCGGAAAGAAGCGCTCCAGAAGACTCGGCCTGCTGCTGCTGCTGCTGCTGTTGGAGTTGGTGCTGGTGCAGTTGGACTTGCTGTTGATGCTGCAGCTGTCGGTCTAGACCAAGGCCCTTGAACTGGTGGGCCTGGTGCCCGCTTAACATCTCAATAATGTCCAAATTGTATTTTCCAAATTGGAACATCTCCCACTCACTGGCACATGGGGGTGTAGGGGCCACTCCTCCTGCACCCGGCCCGGCGACAATGATCCCGCCGCTGCTCACCGAGGCGCTGCGTCCAAACGGCGACGCTATGTTACCACTTCCTCTGGAAAAGCTGAAATCAGTTCGGCTCGAATCTAAGCTCCTCCCGATGACACTGCCGCTGCTCGCTCCCGGGCGGTTACTTCGACTGCTGCTGCTTCCTCCAGAACGTCCACTGCCCTCACTCTCCATTCAAAAGGAGAGGGGACAGGTCCGACAGACTTGTTGTTTCGGTCTAGTGTCTGGGGGCGGACTTTACAGAGGTCTTGGACTGAGTAAGACAGATCCCTAGATTATTGCAAAAATAGGGCAGAATGTTTTTTTAAGCAGTTTATCTAAAGTGGTTAGGTTGTTCAAATCCATTGTTTTCCTTCATCCAGGAACGATTCGCCATCTCCACTCTGCCAGAAGGGTCCTATAACTTAAAAAGACAAATGCAAGGCATATCAAAATCATAGAGGCCAACAGTGGAACTAGTCACACAACATCCCTTAGGCAATTTCAAGTATTTTCTATAACACAAAGCAGATATCCATACATACAAAGAACCTTTTATGACAGCTTATTCATTTTTTTGTTGAATTGGCAAACTGCACTACTCACCTGTCAGATATCCATAAAACATATCTCAATATTACCATTTTGGGCATTTTTCCATATTTAATTCAACATGTTACCAATTCTGCCTAGGTCAAATTATGTTGCTTTAATGTATTAATCAGGCAAGGGTTACTAACCCCTAAGCAAAATGTACCTCCTAGCAGTGCTTGGGGAATACTAAGTTGCTTTATTGAAACTGTTGTTTTTAGACTACACTTAATTCTAACTGCACATTGCTCAGGCACTTTTATAACAAACTCTGTAAAACTTGATTGACACGGACAGGGTTAGGGGGTTGACGCATGCTATGTATGTACTTGTGGTACTACAAGACACTTTCAGGACAAAAAACATCCACTAAACGGCATATCCGTCTTATATAATTTTCCGTCTCAGATTAATCAAGTACATTTTATTTTATATTTAAACTCTTCCTTTATTAGTATCATTAAATCATTTTTCAATGAACTTCGTCAAAATTACTTATATTTATCCATTGTATACATTACCTATCTTCACTTTTGATGTCATTAATAATGGTGATGTTGTGGCCCCCCATGTACAGAAAGTATGCTTACATCATAAGAAATATAAAATTGAGCAATAATGCAGAAAGAGAGAGAGCTATGACAGAGAGAGAGATAATGAGAGAGAATGAGAGTTAGAGCGTATTAGTGCAAGGAGTTTTGATTGTAACTAAAATAGAGTAATGTATATGAGCAAGTCACTGTTAAAAAATATTCTTTATTTATTCTTTCTCTATAATTAGGAAATTGGAGGTCATCTTCAGCGATAGAGGCCAGGTTGTGCGTATGGATAACGATTTACAAAACTTTAATTTGTCATTAACAAAATTAAGCTCTTAAAACGATCTTTCCATCATTCAATCATCAATACAAATACAGATAGAAAAAATAAAAAACTTCAACAAATTTTCCATCCTCAAATTACACACATTTATTCGATTTTTGTTTTTATTAATCATGAAATATGAGAAAACAGATTCTTGATTTGTACCCCCCATAGGTTCGGAAATGTTACTGCTCAGTGATAAGAATGAAGTTGTAATACAAATGTCATAACTTATAAGATACAAAATAGTGATACAAAAGTAACAGGATTTTTGGGATGAAATGTGTTTGAATTCAAGTATTAAATGAATAGGCTGTCATTCACTGGAAACTCAAAAATGTCACATTAGCTGTACCACAAACGAAACTGTATTCAAATCTAAACACCATGATAATAGCCAATTGTACATGTTATTGACAAACAGAAAAAAACCAAAAACGTGACGACTGAAATCAAACATAACAACACAATCCTCAAGACGTCGTAGACAATAACCGTTCAAACTTGAAACTGTTATTGAATTAAGACACAGTGACTTGTGTGCCTAATGTGGATGACTTATGAACAAAGCAATGTGCTCACCTTTCATATCCTCACCGTGTCCCTCCATCCAAAGTAACGGCGCCGGGTGGAGGATCAGTGCCCCGGCCGACGAGGGGGACGTTTGACCGCGGATTGGACTGCCACTCATTTTAATGGAAATACGCGATCCTGGAGAAGAAAAACACATTGATTCCTGCACTCACAATGTGTATACAGTGTAATACACAGTGTAAACAACACAAATACACTCACTCCCAATCAAGCATGCAGTTGTGGACGCACACTTGTTCAATGGGTTTAACTACGCACAACTCCACAGTTGTTACAACATCTCACTTTATACCAGAGTTTTCTTTGGGGTTATTATTAAAACCGCATGCAAGATGTCACAGGCTACCGTCTAAACCCATCCAACACACAAGAGCTAACGCTTAGCCAACGCTCCCATCCGCGACGTTAAACCCCCGCTACGGTCCGGATCGTGTTGTGTTGCGTTAACGCGATATATCCGCGTAACGTATATTCTGCAAATGTTTACCTCCGCGTCGAGATGGATGCGGCCCGTCACGCCTTCCCCCAGCGCGGCTCCTTTACCCTCCGCGTCCATTCCTGCGTGCTGTTTTCCGCTCGGCAGCCAGAGCCATTTTCACTGATGCTGCGCTAGGGGAACCAACGGAAAACACTTTACTGCCGTTATAATCACCGCAAACGGAACACTTTCCTCGACGTGTGTCTGCGGACGTGTGGAAAAACGGAAGATAGTTAGTTGTTCTGTCGTCGACCAAAACAGTTTGGTAGTCCGCGATAATAATTTTAGGGGGGAAAGTGAGTGACGTGTGCTCACTTCGCGTTGGCCCTTTCCGGCCTTTGTAATATTTCCGGGTAGCCCCATTTCGGCATGCGGACGTTTTTTAATGCCAGACCATTTTGATGGTAGTGATGAGGTTCATTGATGAACACAGGCTGTTTTTCTGTGTTATTACTGTCTAGTTCGCTTGATTCCTGAATAGACGTTGCTTACCTCAATTATATTGTATGGCTTCGAACGATATAAGGGGGATTCAATAGATCACAAATGTCACAAATTGTATTAGTTGGCTGTATATTAAAACGCCATGTCGCCTCTCCCAGGTGGTGAGAGCCACTAAAGAAGAATGGCTTGAGTGCCACTTGGCTCCTTAACCAAATAGAAGAGTATTTGTAGATGCAGGCCTTCAAATCATCATTTGTCAATGACTTCTGATAAAGGGCAGTGCCTAAATGTAGGCTATTATAAGTAAAACACTTTGGCATTTCAAACCATTTCCATGAACACAACTAAGTATTTTCCATCTGTTGATTGTATGTTTTCTCCATGTTGTATATGATTGTTGCATAACAGCAAATATAGGCTGTTGGAAAACTTGACACAGATTTACATTTAGTTATAGGCCGGTGTATGAAAAACAAAATTCCATCATGAATAATAGTAGTTTTCCACCAACTTTATTATACAAATTATTTATAATTCACTGTTATAATCAAGGGGGTCAATGCGTTCATAAATAACCCAAAGTTTAGTTACATATTTTGTAGTCATGAACACAAATTCATGATCATCACTTTTGGACATTGTCCAACACTATCTTTAAAATTTTTGGTCAAATATAGGTTAATTTTTAACTCACCACGTCCAATTATTATATTAAAAGAATTCATAATGGCTATGCATTAACATACACCATATTCATTCATTTCTTTCTGGAAAGTCACGTAATTGGTCTGGCCTTTGCCAAATTTGTCAATACTGAAAGAAGAATATCCCTGTTGCCACATAATAGGCTATGACAATAAAAAGACAACAAAAAAGTTATGAATTTGGCACTGTACAATTCATTAAATACGGACACATTTCTATGCTGAATCTTCAAATTAATGTCGAAGAGAGAACTCATTAAAATATTCTGATTGTACTAGCTATACAAAATACAATACTTGCACAAATTAGGTTAACCATTTATAAAATCTTGATGACTTCTCGATGGATATGGCTTGTGTAATATTACAGACTTTGCTACAGACCATTTGTGGCTTTATTTAAAAATACAAATCTAATACTACTGTTCGCTCTCCGTTCCATTTTCCTGAATAAGACACTGTACCCAAAACATTCAGATTACCATTGAGGTCTTTCCAACCTGGCTAATCCACATTCATCCAAACACACATACATTATGGCATCATGGGTAGTGTGTATAACCCATTTTTATTCAGTCAGGCTCAGTGGCATAGAGATCTCATAATATCTCTGTATCTGGCCATATTCATAATTTCCGGCCCCTAACTCCCATTCTGTATCCTTCACTGGCTTTGTGAGAACCTTATAAACACACATGCATTGGATATAGGTGCTTTTTTTTTTTAAACAGACAATTTCGTACCAAAGTGGAAAACCTAAGCATCACAAAAAAGTTAATAAGGCCAGTGTTTAGGCATTAATCATCCTGCTGGACATTGGCCGTTATCGCTGGCTCTACATCTGAGCATATCTTCAATGCCTCTTTATGAATGCGGCTGGCATGCGTTGAGATTCACAATGTCTTCTTAAAACTCGGATTCATGATCAGATGTAACGAAAACCAACTACTCGTGAGAACGCTAGTTATTTAGAAAACAATAAACACTTAAAACCCACCGAGTAAAAGAACATCACATCATAACATAATTGTTAATAATAACAATAACAGTTATAATAATCATTAATAATAACACTGCATCATATTCAGAACAACTACATTTAGCACTGTGTATAGGAAGATTGTCCAAATGAAATCTGTGTTTGTGTAATCAGCATGACATCTGGCCATCCCATCAGTGGACTGAACCCAAACTAAATCATTTCTTTCAAAGTTAAAGCGCTCTCTAATCACCTCTAGTCTATCGTCTATCATCACTATTCAAAAAGCAAAGATCTGCACTTGATATCTCATTGATCCTTCACATAACCTCGCTTCTACTGAATGTAAACCTTAAGGAATCGATACAATGCATGTTTGTATCTGGTGCAAATATCTGGGGGGGGTGTGGGGGGAAGCTTTGTGCAAAGTTTTGTCTGGAAAGGTTTTCTCTTTGAATGGTGCTTCTTCAACTGCGCTTGTTAATCTTTTCCTTTACACATTAATACTTAATACAACATGACAATATCAACACAAAATCAAGAGAAGATACCATCGTATATGTACCACAGATATCACATACTATATCGAGTTAGGATAGCCCTTAGTATTGATAAGCATTGTTATTGATATAAGATGAGGATATTTTCATACTCAGGATGGCTGAAGTGCGTTATGATACAGCAGGTTTTTCAGGGAACGGATGGAAAGGGCATCCTCACCATCCAGGGTTCCTTCGGCATTTCGTGGTTCTTCTCCAAGGAGAGAGAAAAAACATTTGTTCACGACAATGCCTCTTCCGGACTGTACAAAATGTCCTTGTGGTTGTAAGATGGAGGGATATTTTTTTTGACTCCTTTCACCAGGTGAGAATACAAAAATGGTGATTGTCGGACCAGCTTCTTCTGTGGTATCTTCTTTGAATCTCCGTAAATGGCTTTGAAAGACAAGTTGTGGAGGTGCGACCCCCCCCTCCCAACCCCCCACTGCGTACAGTGTCTGTTCATTTTTGCTCTGTGAGAGAAAAAAACCTGCGCCCGCCCGCACAACCTACATCGAAGTAAGTCTACCGAGTCTTTCTATCCGGTAGCGTCAACTGGACAGAAGCCTCTGTGCTATACTATACTCTCTATCTATCTCTTGGCTAATGCAAACAATATAGCTATATATATATATATTTATATATGTGTGTCAGAAGGAAAACGGATTTCCTTCAGCGCGTGACAATTGTCAACTAGAAACAGTGATCATTGTTGAGGTTTACTCTCTCTCTCTCTCTCTCTCTCTCTCTCTCCTGGTTGAATGATCAATAAGGACACATGGAAAGTTAGGCAACCCAGGCAGCTGATGTGTTTGTGTGAGGGTTACCCCAGCAGTTGAACTGGGCGACTCATTACAGCCGCGTACTTCCGCGTGCTCTTTTTTTTTGTTGATGTCCAGAAGGGAACAAAACGTGCATTCCAGAATCGACCAACCTCTACCTTCTCGGAGCATCAATAACAACAACCCCTACGATGAAAAATCTCCCGTCTTCCCTTGTGAGAGGATAAACCGGTTCTGTCAGTCTCAGACAGAACCGGTACATCCCTTCCCCAACCCGCACCCACCCACCCTGTGTCCAGTTCATTTGAATTCCTCTGGTCCGCAAGGCTATGGATCCATGGGCTTGAGTTTTGGAAATCACGGTTGGCAAAGTATTTAGAAAGTCACAAAATCCGGTCGGTAATTGATTTAGTTCTTCTTTGTTAAATGCTTCATTGAAAATTCCTTCCGCGTCTCCTCTTTTCACGGCTGTCATCTTAGCATCTGGCTGTCCTATCTAATATGGCTCCTGAGTTCTTTTTTTGAAAGACATAAAAAAAGTTATGAAAACTTTTGTTGTTTTTTTTGTCCGTTCTTGTAGTCTTTTTAATGTCATGGCATCAATGTATATGGCAAATTGTAGTGTGAAAATATGGCTGATGAGAGAATCACATAACAAAAATTGTACCAGATACTCTCGACTATGATTAACTTGATAAGTAATTGAATTTAAGCTATCTAATTACCAGTTAACGATATCAATTCAAAAAAGTTGAAACACTAGGCCTATGTGCCGTAAGCCCTCGGCTTCCCACTTTATTATATTACTCTAAGATGAACTATGGGTGTCCAAATAATCTAGATTATATTTGATAATAATATAACTTATATTGTGCAGAAGGGCCACCTATTCCCAAAAACGATGTGGGGTGAAACTGCAGGCACAGAACCTTAGACGGTCACTTCATTTTTACTTCCTGTTCTAATTCCCTGGCTGCCTCCTCCGCTCCCTCCCGACCCTCCACCGCCCCCTCCTGGTATAAAATGTAACTGCTCGATGGTGTTCTGCCTCTTGGTGGCAAAAGCCATCCTTCTAGCGCTGTGCCCCCCCAGCGTCCCCGGATAATCATCAGATAATCTGTTGTGGATGAAATAATCTATGGATATTACGTTTCCAATTTTCAATAAGCGCCATATGA
>JAOPJJ010000008.1:2951379-2963200 GCA_027122795.1 Enchelyopus cimbrius
GTGTGTGTGTGTGTGTGTGTGTGTGTGTGTGTGTGTGTGTGTGTGTGTGTGTGAGTGTGTGTGTGTGTGTGTGTGTGCGCGCGCGCGCGCGTTGTCCGGCTATGGTGTGTTGTCGGCTTTCTTATTATCCCTGTGTGTACAGGTGTCCAAAAATCATAACATATGTATAGGCCTGCCGTCTTACGTCATTGTTTTAGCAAATTAACACGAATAATATATCCGCTCGCAAAGTGTGCTCTTTTCGATGGCGTAGCAGTCAACGAAATATGTTTGTTTCACACCGAGTGGCTTTGCACGGTGCTTTAAAACTGACGACAATCAAATTGTCATTCAAGTTAAGCTTGCCGTTCAGTAAATGTCTGAAATAAATGTGGTTCTTTCTCAAATAATGCTGTATTAGAGGTGTATATTTGTCGTGTCTTACCTGTGCGTGGCTTCTGGGTTTGATGCTGAAGAACAAGTGGTGGAAAAGCGTGCGCACTGTATCTACATCAATGATTTCACTTGATAGCCCCTTGTCGTATTTTACGCTTGAGAATTAGATTAGGGCAAGATCAAGTCCCGTCACTGCAGAGGCAGATCTGAACGAGCGTTTTTAATAGTGCTGTAGATCTGATTGAAGATGTTGGTTTTCTATAAGTCGAATGCGTTCCATCACATTCAACAATGGCAACTATGCTGTGAACATCAACACGATGCAAATAATATATTATAAAAAAAACGACTTATTTAAGATATTTTCAAAAGTTTCATCCCTCTGGAAACCACTGTCGCCGAATCCTTTCATAATTGTCAAGAAATAGTACAGGCAACACCGCCTAACTGCGACTGGCCCCATGAAGGTCCGCCAAGAAAACGTGGTCTGATTGGCTGCTTATAGTGGCGCTGAGGAGACACAAATTTCGCGATTTTCCGTGCCCGTGATCGTTAGGCCGTTCGGATTCGAGGAGACAATTCCTACGGCATCACATTGAACAACACGGTTAATCTTAATTTGCTCAGAAAATAATGTCCAACAGATTTTAGCCACTGCGCTCCCAAACATGACAGGTGTACGACAATGGTACCCAACGAGGAAGGTAAGAAAACGTAAAACAAAGGCAGCTAATGACTTCGTTCGTTGCTTTTTGGCCGACGGCTTCTTGGGTTTCAATTGTGAGTAGCCAGTGTGCGCGTGAAAGAGACGGCTAGAAAGTGAGAGACGGTGGAGGGAGGTGGTTGCCACAGCAACTGTGTCATTATGTTGGTGGCAACTATGAAAGCAATGGAAACGGGGTGGGGGATAGGATTGGTGCAACGGACAGGAACACTGGAGCGTGAACGAAACTGTCAATTAGACCCAGATTTGCTATTCAGTGAGTTATTTAAATTTAAGAGAAACCACATTCGTTGTGTTTTCTGTTCCGCAACTCCATCCCTGATAGATGGCTGGATGGATGGATATACTGTAGATCTGAGCATGGTTGTCCCTTCCACTCATGTATGAAGGAAGATTAAATATATAGCATCGATTAGGCTTGGCAGTAATACGGTATTGACATTTCTTTCAATTATATCTCGTCATAATAAATGTTAACCATTTCACTATTTTATCAATAGGATCTAGACTACTTCATGATAAAAGGGTTATTGAAAACCTGGTCCTTAAAGGTTAGGCAAACATTACTTTCAACATTAGTTTGTGTATCACCTCTATGCAAGCAAATAGAGATCCAGACCAATGAGATTAATTGTTTTCATGAGGGGTTTGTCTGACTTCCCAACCACCAGGTGCCTATGAAGGGCCTGATAATTACCTTCATGGCAGGCTGCTATTTCTATACAGGTGGGTGGCTCTCAAAGTGCGGTGGATTGACGCCAGATTTGCTCATTTCAGAAATTCAAATGACATCAACATTCAAGAGTGATTGAGTGGTATTACGGGAAGAGCAGTAACACAAATGTCTAGAATCACACAACAAAAACATAAACCTTACATAATATATTCATATTTAATCTAACAATTATCTCAGACTGAAGCGATCAATGCTGGATAAATAAACAGCTATTTGCAACTTCAAATAATTCCATTTTTTATTAATTTAAATAACTTATAGTTGACACAAAAAAATTCCCAACCAACAGCCTGCACAATGACAAGAGTTTTCGAGGCACCTTCTCCACCTGAGTGAAAGACAGTGCTTGAGATTGTTTCCTTGGGAAATATAGCTCCCAACATGCATTTGAAACCAAGGCAGAAAACCTGCCTGAGAAAACTCGTCAAACAGTGCATCAGGTAGGGATTCTTCTCTTTTTGTTGTCAAATATGAAGATGTCCTCAGGTACCCAGAAGGCTGGTAGATATGGGCATTTCAACAGCACATATGGCTTTAGAGGGAACCAGGGCGTATGTTTAAACCAGTAAGAGCACACTGGATGTCTAGTCCTACAATTCAAGAGTTGAAACCTCTAAAAGTATGCATAATACCCTGTTCCCTCCCGGCCACTGGTCTAGATCATTACATACACACCCACACACACAAAGACAATTGAATAGAAACATTAATTTGAAACCACATTAGAAAATACTGGACTGACATGGTGGAGGGAAGGGGGGGGGGGGGATAAGGAGGGGGTGTTAAGCCCAATTATGAAACCTGACAGCCATTTTGTCATCAATCCTCCACATATGTTCTTTATAAAACAATGGAATTAAGTCACCATTTTGCCTGATTCACTTCAGTCTTGATTTCATTGAACAGATTTAAAATGGAGCCTGACCACTTAACAGTTCAAGTACAATGAGCCAATTTCAAATTCAGTGTCTCTCACTATACCTGTAGGTATAGTGAGAGGTATGTAACAATGTGCTGGATAACTGCTCTGACAGAGTCTGATTGAGATGCTTTGAACGCCTAATGCCATGTTGAATAGATCATTGATTAAGAATACAGTAACCAATGTCAAAATGAAAGGCAAGACCTCGGCCTGAAGCCTCACCCAGGTAGGCCATTGTTCAGTTTAGACTGCAGTGGAAACGCTGAATACAATTCTTCCTTTAAAAATAAATCATGAGTTTATGAAAAAAAGCCAATTTGGGGTTAAAAATGTAAAGACATTTGTACAAAGTGGAAAGTCGGGGGGGTGGGGGGGGGGAGAGGGGGTATAGAAAGTCAGAAAAAAAAGAACAAATATCTGCACCCTTCAATATATTTACACACAGTTGCACTCTCTCTCATACACCAAAAAAAAGAAAAAAAGAATCTAGTCGAGGTATTAGAGTCGCCGCAACGCGCGCTTTTTGTCGGCCTTCTTCTTGCCGGCCGCGCTGGTACTGCTGCTGGCATTGCTGGACGTGGTGGTGGCGGTGCACGCTCCGTTGGCGCCGTTGCCCAGCGCCGCCACCGAGGCAGCGCCGGGCACCGCTAGCCGCTTGGTGGGGTCGCCGGCGTGCTTCTTGGGCTGCGGACCGTCGCTGGGGTCCTGCGGCACCCCCGAGGTGCCGCCGGGTCCGCTCATGGCGTGGATCTCCGTGAGCAAGCGCGCGCGGTAGGCGTACTCGGCATAGTCCTCCAACAGTAAGCGACCGGCCTCCTCGTTTAAGGCTGACTCGGGGTTGGGGTGGATGAGAAGACACTTGATGGTCTGTGGAGAGTTTGAATAGAGGTTCATGAGGTCTTTTTTGTGCATTCTCTTTTTTGTGCATAACCATTCTCTTCATTTCTGCATGTGTCTGTATGAACAAAAAGCCACACTACGGGACTACGCTTAACAAAAAGGTTAGGGTTAAGCCGATATTTCAAGAAGTTTAAATTGTGAGAACATAGAGTTGTTATGATAAGTTTTATAGTATTATTACTTGGATCAATGCTATAAAATAAAAATTTAATCAAGGATTTGATATGAAACTAATCTAAATGAACAAAGATCTCAAAAGGGGGGGGGGGGGATTTTCACTTACAAGTAAGACATGCCTAAGGCCCAGCTCGGCCTTCCAGTCCCTCTTTAACACGTTAACACAGATTTCCCCCTTATGGCCCACGTTGGGGTGAAAAATCTTGGTCAGGAAGTAGCCCTTGGGTGGGACCGCGGGGAAGTCCTTCCCGAGCGCCAGACGCATTCGGAAAATGCCACCAGCAAACGGAGTTCCCTCTGTCAGGGTATGAAGAATTCATCACAAGGTAAAAATTGGGTCACCAGTTTAGGATGTACTGATTAGCACCAGTAGTAAGCCTACCAATAATGACGCATTGAAGAAGCAGTTATAAGAGATAACATCTTGCTCAGAGACATTCAGAAAATTGCTGGTGATACTTCTATACATTTATATAGTACACATTAGTTAGTTGTTTTTATTATTATCATCATCATCATCCCCTTATCCAACATCAACAGAGGACACCTTACCTGGCCCTTCAATGGCTGTGTGCAACTCAGTGATGTCTTCATCGCTGGGATAGATCTTGATGCCCTCAGGGGGGTCAGCAGCTAAATCTGAAACCTCTTTGTAAACCAAACGAAGCACCTGAGGGGGTAAGTTCTCCACATTGGAGTTCTGCAGAGAGGGAGAACAGTTTGGTCATGGTTTATTAACATTCATATTGAAACGGACAATACATTCTTCTTCATGGATGGGAAACCAACTATTATTGACAAGAAATATTGTGTCTACGTTAAGGATAACAAGGATTTTAATACGTTTCCATACAGTGTAACTGTATATAAAAACTTAAGATGACAGATGAACGGAGGACGAAGGAGGAGAAAGACGAAATTGTAAAATATAACGACCAAGCACAATTACAAAATATTTTGCAACATACAAATAACATTGGGACTCGATAGCACAATTTATTTGAAAAAAAACAATACATTTGCGAAATGCATACACAACGTTATATATTATGTCAGCGTTATCTCGTTGGGGTTTTGCCCCTTGTGGCGCAGAGTAGTAACATAACATGAACACAAATGGAAACAAAAGTTTTAACAAGTAAAATAATGTTCATAAATGATAAGCACGTGGTCACTTCACGGGACAGTAATAACGAAAACTAGCCACACCAAAGGTCCTGTGAGCATGTACTGCTCACCTGGATCCAGCCAGCTTCCTTTAACGCTTTGACTGCTAGCAGCTAAAGCTAACGTGTCACTGTCAGAAGCCTACAATTGTGGATCCCCAAACAATATCGTTTCTATAAGTCATCTTTGGGACACTCACGTTTAAATAAGACTAAGTGTACTATATATACATAGGTATCAAAGCTTGGCTTTCTCTGAATCCAATAGCCTTGGCCAGATTCAAGCAACGATCGACGGCTGGTGAAAGCTAACATTAGCGTAAGTTAAAGGGAGATTAAGCATCGATACGGAGGAGAGCGGGTCTATTTCACTTACCATTGTCTCGCAAAATGTTTGATCTGGTGAACTGGGTTCCTTTCAGTCGTCAGTGTGAAATGTAATTGTACGTAAATGTTAGAAAACCCCTTCGCCAATTATTAGCAAGGTTAGCCACTGCTCTTTTCTTCTTTTCGTTGACACAGGAACAAAAATAAGAATCTCAATTTAACCTACTCCCACCGACCAATGGGCTTCTCGGTAGCGTGGTACCCGAGGCCCAGCTGCCCAATCGGAAAGCTGAGATCTTTGTTTCAATTTGATTGGCAGCTTTGTCCACCATACAGAGTCGACAATATCACCGAATCTCACAGGCTATAGGAGCGTTTAAAAAACTCTCACCCACCTTTTTTTTTCTTAAACTCAAACGTAATGATATAACGTTGAAGTAATCTCTATTCTCTAATACGATAATGTGCTATTAATGACAATCCGATTATTTCTTCTTTTTTTTCAACAAAATAATTAGTTTATATGACAATGCTAGCATATTTTGTAAGGGACAAAAGAAGGAAGTGGATTCTTTCCAATGTTAATATCAGTTTGAAATGCAATAAGCAGTTACCAAAATTAAATAGTAACATGCTTACTTTATGGTTATTAGGTATTCACAGAGTGTATCTGTGAATAGGTGACTCGTTTAGTTGTTCATTCATCGGTCCGGTGTTGTGCCCAAAGTTGTCATTTACTCCATTGATGGTTAGTTAGTTTCTGGCTCTGAAACCAGTACTACTTAAATTGCATGCTATCTATCAGGCAAGATTAGTGTGGGATGGTGAATGACCTGCCATAGACTTCAATCTAAGAAGCATATGGTGTATGTTCTAGGGTGTTTAAATATATATGCAGAAATATTATAGAAAGCTGGTGAACCGTGTTTGCTTTCTCTCATGGACAGGTCTGCTTGTCCTACCCTCTTGTGACCCAGAGGTTACAGCTTGCACCCCAGAATACTGTTGCCACGTCTACTTCAGGACCACTTCTGGTTGGGAAGCATACCTCGGGTTTTGGAGGAAAGGGATGGAGGGGTTGTGTGTGTGTGCGTGTGTGTGTGTGTGACATGTTTTATGGTTGAGTCCAGTAACGCCTGGAAGCAACAGCACTTCATTTGAACATGTATCTTTGTAAGCACATTGTGTGGGAATGTTGTTTACACGTTTGTCAAATTTGTCTTCTAAATCCTCCAGCAGAAGTCTATGAGCAGGTCTATGAGACGCACCAATTTCCGTGTCAGTTGATCTACACCAGTAACGTACCGGACCAGTGACCTTACCTTAAAGTTTAGTGGTTTGGAATTGTGGACATTTGGACCTCATTTCCAAGTGAACCAGGGTTTCATTTATCATTGGGGACATTTAATTCACATTTAATTCAGTTATTCTAGTTGGATTAGTTGGCTGGTGCTAGGCTAAGGCTAGTTGTTGGAAAATATTAGCCTGCCAATAAAAACAGAGGCATTAATCACTAACCTGAGGCATTAATCACTAGCTACTGGTCTTGGCATGGAGGGGTTAGACAGTACAGAGACGGGTCATCAAGGAGCATGGTGGGGTTAGACAGTACAGAGACGAGTCATTAAGGAGCATGGAGGGGTTAGACAGTACAGAGACAGGTCATCAAGGAGAGGTGGTTAGACAGTACAGAGACCGGTCATCAAGGAGCAGGGGTTAGACAGTACAGAGACAGGTGGTGGGGGGTGTGTGTGGTAGGCGTGAGTGGACTGAATACTGAGCATTTTCTTCAGAAGATGCACATACCGACATGCCTTTTTTTTTTTTTACATTTGTACAGCGATATTATAAAGCCCCACTAGAAGGCGCTTCAAGACTATTTGACTTGAGGCAGATGCAAACCTTAAAAAAGAGGTTTGCATACATGGTAGCATGGAGGAATAAAATGTGACATGAATTGTTGTTGGATTTTTACTTGGCATCACAAAGGACAATTTAAGTGAAAATCCTAATGGTGTCACGTTAGGGGCGTGGCTACGGGGCGTGACAGCGGCCGAACAACAACAACATCTCGACTTCCGGTTTCCCGACCTAGCTGTCATACCCAGCGTCTCCTTAACGGGGCATTGTACTATCAGCAGGTTTTTGTATTTCACTCTCTAGCTGTATCAGGATACTTTATTTCTCTTCGTTCTATGTGTATTATCCTTTACGAAAGATAACTTTACTTCCAGTGTTGTTGCACGGGGATGACGTTATACCGCAGCGGGATAAGGGATAGCTAAGAAGTTTAAGCACGCTAGTTAGCCTCCAGCATCTAATAGTATTAAAAAGCGAAGCAGCTCGGCACCCTTACTTTCTCTGTATTTGTACTGAAGATGTACAGCATGACCGAAGGAGAGGTGTTCCATGAGAAGCAGAGGCTGGAGCTGTGCGCCATCCACGCACTGAACAACGTGCTGCAGGAGCGGGTGTTCACCAAGGAGACTGCGGACGAAATATGCAAACGGTGAGCGTGTATTACACTTAACATTACTAACAAAACTTACAACTAAACCAAACTAATCCATCACTGAGGGGATGGCTTTGACGTCACCAGTTGGGTTTTTTTGTGGGAGTGTCTAGATGTTCTTTAAATATACGCGACTGTCCCGACAGACAAATGTATACATCATGACATTAAGTGGTAATGCCTAGAAGTACTTCGATGTACAATCTTTATGATATGAGCAATGCCCTTGTTCTACAAAACTTGGCATGGCACATTTATCACCATAATGTAAAATGCCTCCAAGACGGGATCCAACCTACTCTCAATGAATGCTCTCAATGACATTACTGGGTGTAGAAATGAAACCGGACCCGTCTCTTCTAAGGGATGGTCTGGTTTTATTATGGCGGCTCTATGTGTACTTTAACACTTTGGCCCACTGAAGGTAACTCACTAGATTATAGCAGGCAGATACTGTGGGAGGTTGGAGGACGTTAAAGTCACAATTTGGCCATTTTCCCAAGGTATTTGTGGATTTGGGAGATGACCTGGAAAATATGCTTCTTTTGCTCTTTAATGATACAACTTCTTCTCCAATGCAGGCTGGCTCCACAGTGCGTTGTGAACCCACACCGGTCAATGCTGGGCACAGGAAACTATGACGTCAACGTGATAATGGCAGCCCTGCAGAGCAAAGAACTGGCGGCGGTGTGGTGGGACAAGCGCAGGTGAGCGTTATTCAACCGTCTTTAGGCTGTCAATCAACAAAGCACCATATTATGTTAACCATCACCCACTGTGCATTTTGGGGGAATAATGCCTTCTTTCTTTGTTTGTTTGTTGTTTTTGTATCTACACAGGTCGGTACAGAGTCTCTGCTTGTCCAAAGTTCAGGGCTTCATAATGAATGTTCCGTCCCGGGTGTCGCTGGGAATAGTGTCCCTGCCTCTCAAGCGACGCCACTGGCTAGCGGTGTGCCTGGTTAATGGGCAGTACTACAACCTGGACTCCAAGTTAAAGAATCCTGTCTGCATCGGTGGAGAGGCAGAACTTTGGTGGGTAGTCATTTGATAACGTTATAAATCCAATGCCGACAAACCTACACCTCACAGAGGTGTGTTGTTATAACCAGTATGATAATAACTCCCCTAAATACAACTATCTATAAATAATACAATTCCATCCAGTTACATACTATAATAATGTCAACCTGTAGTCATTTCAAATTGGTAGTAATTCAATGAATTTAATAGTGAATTGGAGTATCGTGAAATAAAAGCAGCTAGCAGGAGGGATTCTAACAGTGAAGGCGGTGAACCGTTCAGACCGACTCCATGGAAAATAAAAAACCCTTGGCAAAAATGGTGAATACCAGGGACATATTTTGAGGCCTTTTCGGGGAAAACAGAGACTGCTGTCTGTTTCCGATGAAGCCTGCACTGTGACTGCATGGGCCTCATCCAACTTGTTAAATGATTCATCCAGTCCCATTGTCACAAACAGATGAGCTAATACCCATGTGACCGTCCACATGATGGAAAAATGGATCGATGATGAGAGATTAAGTATTTACAGAGGAGTACTTTACACACCTTAACTTCTCCTCGACATGAAGTGGGTATCTGCTATTGATCTGCCCATCTTGCAAACAGTCACATGGGTCTTACCTCATTTGTTTTGGACTGCTGGGTGACTACGTCATGTGTGTGTGTGTGTCCCTGCATTCTTACACAATTGGCTTCCCTCACAGTGCATTCCTCAGTGAACAGCTCTCTCCAGAGGTGGCGGAGATGCTTCTGGTCGTCCGTCAGGAGGTGGAAGAGGACGGCTCATGGCTCAACCCGGACAACCCCCAGAACTGATTGTTGTTGAGGTCGGCAGCAGTGCAGCCACCGTGAGCGCGCATTAAAGAACAGTGACCCGCAGTGGTGGGGACATGCTTCAGAGAACCCTTCAGGGAGTGCACTATGGATATGTTTGAATTTCTGTGCACGTTCACAAATACAGACTCACACACTCATACACACACACACACACACACACTCATACACACACACACACAGTGGTGTACACAGAGTAGAATCTCCAAAGAGAAGCCAAGGGGAATTCTTGGTTCAAACGTTAAGGACTGTTAGGCGGCGATGGTCATGTTGTTCCACTGGTGTGTGAATGCCTTCTCTGCTCCTTTTTAAAGTTCTTGGTACGGCTGTTGATCAAAATGGTGTTTTTTTATTTAAGTCTTTGTAAAGAATGCGTTTTTATGATGTTGATGTCTAGATATAACTTGCGCAGATTGAGCAACAGGAACGTGCATATCAACAGATAGGATGTGTCCACATGCACCTTGTATCCTTGATCCTCACGTTAATGTTTCCTACAGCAAGCAACAAACTTGCAGTCGGTAATGCAACGAATCTCTCACCTCACGCTACGTTCTATGCACTGCAGAGTACTCTTGTGTTATTTATCTCTGCATACAGGTATTGTGAAGGCACTAATAATACATGAATACATATACGTTCATCGTAGATCTATGCATATCCAAAATAAGTCCAGCCACAACTCAGAGGTTTGCGATAATGAATACATTCAAGATTTTGCATAAAGCAGTATTCAAACAACTGTTTTGGGATACCGTGTTGATTTTGTTGTTCTCAAATCTGAAGTATGACGAAGACGAGCCAGGGCTTAATATTATTATTGTTCTTTTTTATTTATATTAGACTCTTGAGTGTAAAAGGATGCCATTCAAAAGGAGCATTGATAATACCATACAAACCTAGTTCAAGGGTTAACAAGGACAGGAGGCCAGGAGGGGTTACTGAATGAAATCTCCCACATACTTAACCTTTTATATATATATGTATGTATATATATACATATATATGTATGTATATATATACATATATATGTATGTATATAAATATACATATATATGTATATATATATATGTATATCTATATACACAGAAACATCTAGAAGAGATGTCGTAGAGACACACTGCTGTACATGAGTTATTATTGCTAATTACGGTATGGCTACTGCAACACCAGTAGCAGGTGTCACTGCGGTGTGTGCCTACTGCATTTGCATTCGGTTGTAGTCTTCTGCTCTCAAGACTTATTGGCAGTTGTAGTTCTCCATCCCTAACTTCCAAAGCAGGGTCCCCGTTTGTAAGAGCAAATGTTCATGATTATTCAGATATTATAGACACTAATAATGTACATAAGATCAGGGTACAAGGGAATTACAGCATAGCCACCTATAAAAAGTAAAAAACAAAGAAAGAAAAAAAGGTGATATCGAGTTAGGGAAACTGCATAACCATTCACGCTACGTGCCAGTGTTTTCTACAACAATATTTATATAAAATAAATTGGTCATGATACATTTAAAAATATAAAACTACAACAGTAACGTCAATACCAGATTGGCTTGCTTCACAACTTTTCACAGTTTACATGGACAAGGGAACAGGATGAATACAGAATAGACTTGATTTAAACCTTTGCACATCCATACCCATCTTGGGTTTTAGCACCCTGCAAGGCCTTTCAATAGTCCCCTCATCCTGTCTACTTTAAGTGCTAGTTCATTATACAGGTTGTTTTTTAAATGGTACAGACGTTACACATCTTGAGATCACATCTAGCATTCAGTTTTAGTTTAGTTTTGTCTTTTCATCTCAGTAAAGTGTCCATATGAAAAATGTAACTTTTTCCTATACATCGTTTTTTTTGTTTTTTTTAAATGACAACGAAGAAAACAAAATCAGCGTGAATACAGGTTCCTCGAATGGGAAGAGTTGGGGTGAGATTGACTACTGCCCCCGTAACCAGTCAGCATGCTGGGAGAGTACTGTGGAGGGAGGAGAAGGAAGGTGAGAAGACTTTCAACACAGTAATAGTATAACCGCTGTGGTTGGTGTTCAAACTATGGAATGCTATCCAAAGTGAAACCCATAGAGAAACCCTTCTATACCTTTATTTTATTAAAAGTCAAA
>JAOPJJ010000008.1:3011887-3023040 GCA_027122795.1 Enchelyopus cimbrius
TCCAACTGACACTCCTTCATGTGGCACGCTGCCGAAAACTATGGAAGCCCATTCCCGCCAATTAAAGACGTTGATCTGTTGATTTTGTTGGTTACTGGTGGGAATGGGCTTGCATAGAACAGTACTGGGTGGATAATTTGCTCTTTGGCTTTTAGTGTTAGCAGAAAATAGCCGGGAATTCTCAACGGGTATCAAGCTGTTACTGAAGCACTCCTGCTGCCTCCTTGTTCAACTTCCTCCCAGAGAAATAACTTCTCTTGGGCCCCTTGGGATCTGTACAATGGTGGAGGGAAGTGACTCATTGTTTAGGGGATCTGTCTGTTCATTCAAACAAAACATATTTTTGTGATGATGTCTCTCAAACTCAACATGGGGGCATTTGGTCATTATGGAGAGAGCGTCATCGAAGGTTGTACGTTGTGCAATAGTACACCCTATTTCGGTAAAAAAAAAAAAAAAAAAAGTTAAACATTAAACAACTTCAGATAAGCTAAAAATGAAATACTACACAAATGTCCCTACTTTTTGTGCGTAGTTTATATATAATGATAATACAATATAATAACAAAATTGTTGGTTTCTATGTTGCATAAGGTTTATTGTGCAATAGCATCACACTACACACACACACACACGTGTGTGTGTGTGTAGTGTGATGGATCAATACAGTCATCGCTAGCTGTAGTATTACTTGTTACAAATATTGTTATAAAGTTTCTATATAAAAGTTTCTGTCTCCCAAAGCGTCCACTGAGAGCAGTCCGGGCGAGTCACGTGGGTGACGAACGGAGACGTCACCCCGTTCAGCATTTTACCCAACTGCCATTTTGTATGTCCCAGGCAGTGACGTTGGACGAAGTGGTTCTCCTGAAATGGAAAATAATCCCAGTGCGTCATAGTGATTTATATTTTTAACGAATTTACATTGATCGTTATCTGTCGGTGTACGACGTATTGATTTTTTTTAGACATAGGCGAGTTCTTTTTTCGGTGGACTGCTGGATCGGTGTCCGGTGGACCTCATCTTGTTTACCTTTCGGTGTTACGGTGGCGGCTAAGCTAACGCTGCACAGCTAACGCTAACGCTAGCGTCGCTTGTTAGCTAGCCAGCTAGCAAGGGTCGGCGAAATGGCCGCCAAGGCAACGCAAGCAACTCCTGCGACAAACTGGTATGTACTGTTTATACAGTGTAGCTCAATATAATGACACAGAAGCCAGTCACTGTAAGCTATCAACGGAAATGTATGTTGTTTTACACTTAATTGTTATTTTCGCCTGTCGTCCAGTATGCGACCAAAGCTAGCTAACGGCTATGTAGTGCAGCTAAACGCTAATTAGCCATCATGGCGAAACCTAGACTATGGCTATTTCTGTCACCAGAACACCCATGTCCCCCCCTGCCCCTTCATGATGGGCGTTTGTTTTTACAAATCGAACTGACTGAAGTGCCTTTTATCCCATGTATCTGTATAACCTTCACGGCTCATCGGGATGTCATGTTATCTCGCGACTGGCAGGTCGTACGGAGCTCCCCCGGACGCCCAGGCTCACGAGAACCCCGAGTGGGAGAAGGCGAGGCAGGCCCTGGCCTCCATTACCAAGAGCCAAGGCTCCAGCAAAGCTCCACAAGCCAACCGAGCGCCAGCGGAGGTAAAGTGTGATACGCTGCTATAGTGAGGGGTATAATTTGGGAATGCTGATCATGCAGAGCCATTTCTAAAACCATAGTCGACTATGGTATGGGAATGTTTCCGGTGCATCAATACTGCGTTAATGTCACTGGTTTTGGTTCGTTTATATACAAGTATACTCTTTAGAAGCAAAGTTGTTTCCAACATGGAAACCAATTAAACACTTTTTATTCTTGGGAATGTTAATGTTAATCTGTTGAAACGTTAATCATCTGTTCATGTCATACATTGGTAATTTTACTCAAGGTGCTGTGCTGTATAAACCACAGCAACATTTGAATGGGTTTATTTTGGGGTATTCCAGGCCGGTCAGTTTCAGCCAGCAGCACCAGACTCGTCTGCCATTCAACAACAACAACAACAACAGCAACAGCAGTACTACCCCTGGTACCAGCAAAATCCACAGCAGTATCCAGCAGGATACACGTATCCCTACAACTATTATTACCCAATGGGTCCAGTAAGTGTACATTATCGGTTTGTAGCATTATCTTTACTGCCCTTTTTGAAAATACACTAATGATTATATTTTTTTGTGTTCCTAAGAATTGGATGATTTGCCTAGACTTCACTAATGGAGTGTTTTTTGAATTCCTAGTACGGCGCTTCTGCCTTCCCACAAAGCCAGTATGGGGCTCATCCAGGTCAAGGTTACCCAGCACCCACTGCTCCCAATGGACAGGTACATGATCTGTTCTACTCTGAAATAATGCTCTTCAAGCAATCAAATTACTCTTGGTGAATAATATCAAATATAATTTTTTTCTCAACAGCCTCCACCAGTGCCTGGACTTGATGACCAGTCATCCAACTACCCCTCTCAGGCCCAGCCTGCACCTCCTGCAGCCCCACAGCCTCCCCCGAGTCCCAACACCTCGGAGAAAGCACCCCCTCCTCCGCCTCCACCCATACCACCCCAACCCAACTCTCAGTACCCTCCACCCCCAGCACAAAACGCCTACAACGGCCCCAACTCGATGCCTTACCAATCCGTTGACCCCAACCAAATGCGGGCATACAATCACAACCACGGAAGACCCAACTATGGCCAGGGCTTCCATGCCCAAAACTCCTACCAGGCTACTCAGAATAACCCCCAGAACCAGCAGCAGCAGCAGCAACAACATCATCAACAACAACAACAACAACAACAACCACATCATCAGCAGCAACATCAGCAGCAACAACAACAACAACAACAACAACAACAAGGCCAGTACGGACAAGGCCTTGGAAGAGGGGGTGATGCCAACAAAAATAAAAACAACCAAAAGCCAGTTGGGCAACAACTTTGGCACCGCATGAAGCGTGAGTTGCAAGTGTGTTAAAATAGTTATGTTATGGTTTTTGGACATGTGTCTGTTTTCTTCTTATTTCAGTGCAACACTTAAAGCGTGGACTTAAAAAAAAAAAGAAAATTCCTGACTTTGTTTTCCGGGTGTTTGTGTGCCCAATAGAATCTCCGGGAGCGGGCGCTGTGAAATTCAATATTCCCAAAAGGCCCTATGTCATGACTGGTCAAAACCCCCCTCCGGGTGAGCAGCCGTCAGGGTTGAATCATGCTCCCGGCTCCCCTGCCAGCGCCAACACCGCTCCTGCAGCGGCTCAGATGAGGTGAGACATCGGCCGGTTCCTGGACAATGTTTCCACCTCTTCTGAGTTTTGCGTGAGGTGCATGTGTGCAGGGGTTGATGCACGTGTAAACAGTGCTGATGTGCCCCACCACTTCTGGGATGTGCTGGCAAAGAGACGGATTCCATTAAATATATGGTGGCATGACATTGATGTTTTTTAAAGACGGCATGCGTGGCTTATTTCAGTCTGCTCGTGTCACTCTCCATTGCATATTGTATCCTGACTATCGAGCTGTCCTCTTAGGCCCCAGGACTGGCCTCAGGCGATGAAGGAGTATGTGCAGCGCTGTTTCACAGCTTGCGAGTCGGAAGACGACAAAGATCGCACTGAAAAGGTGCTAAAGGAAGTGCTGCAGGACCGGCTGAAAGACGGCTCTGCCTACACTATTGATTGGAACCGTGAGCCCCTACCAGAGTAAGCGAATGTGTAAAGAAATATCGGCCACTCAAAGCCGCCGCCCGCCGGCCAATACAAGATAAACGTTTGGATGTTTTTGATTGAAGTTCAAAGGATGAATTTGATGTTTCCTCTCAGGCTGAAAGCCAAGCAGTCTCGCTGGGAGGCCGTGCCCTCACAGAGGACGCTGGACACCCCCGTCAGCCGCGGCGGCGGCGCCTCTCCGGCTGCTGGTCGTGGTAGAGGAGGCGGAGGAGGAGGCGGAGGACACCGGCTTGGAAACTACCGCAACGTTTTCTCCCAGCGGAGCCCGTCCTCGAGCTCTTCCCGCTCCTCGTCTCGCTCGCCGTCACCGTCCCACGGCCGCCACCGGGACCGCAGCAGGGGACACCGGCGCAGGTAAAGCCTGTTTAGGCTCCTCGCTCACGTGGTCAACCGCAGCGGATCGGTGTTTATGGATTTCGTATAACTTTCGCTCAACAATAAAGAAGATGCTTTTATTGTGTACCAAGTTTGACAAAACCTGTCTTAATACGCTGTCTTTTTTTATTTTTTTTATCCCCTAGTGACTCAGGCTCCCAGTCTGACAGCAGCATTTCCAGTGACCTCCGACCTCAGCTATCTCGGCGGCAAAAAGGCGGACGCGGTCGGGGTGGTGACAGAGAGCGAGGCCGTGGGGGCGGAGAGAGAGGACGTGGGAGAGGGAAATCCAACAGAGGGAGGAGGTAACTTTCACTTTGGAGTTAGATTGACCCTCGTTTTCCAAAAGCAGAAGCACACACTTGACCCCTCCTGCGGGTTTGCAGAAATGCCGACGACGGCAACTCTGGTGCCGGTGGAAAGAAGAGGAAAGGAGGCAACGCCGGCCTGGACTTCCACGACCCCATGAGGGAGGCCAAGAAGCAGAGCAGGGCTCAGCGCTTCCACAAGCAGCTGCGCTCGGAGCCCCTGGTGCTCTCCATCAACTCCCTGGACCTTCCCAACGGCACCCAGGAAGGCATCAGTTGGGAGGACTGTCCTATCGTGGGCACCTGCCAGGACATCACCAAAATCTACCTGAGACTCACCTGTGCCCCGGACCCATCCACTGTGCGCCCTGTGCATGTAAGCTATTGGACTGTCATGGTGGTTTGGTATGATCAATATCAATGATTGAATCCTCTTGTTTGCTGCTATCCGTAGCCTATTGTGGAATTTGAACACTTACGGATCTTCCCCCTCGCCAGGTACTGAGAAAATCCATCCAGGCCGTGAAGCTTCACTGGAAGACCCACCATGACTACACCTACGCATGTGAACAGATGAAGTCCATACGACAGGACCTCACGGTCAGTACGGTTCTAAACACTTCAGTGACTGTTTCTCCTGGGGCAATAATGCGCAGCACTCTTATTAACTCGTATCGTCTCGTTGGACCACGCAGGTCCAAGGAATCCGTACAGAGTTCACTGTGGAAGTATACGAGTGTCACGCTCGAATCGCTCTGGAAAAGGTTTGTCAGCGAGATCAAATTCGATTTAATGGGTGAAATTAAGGCCACGGGTGCACGATGAGATGAGCGAGGTGCCATTGAATGTCATGCGTTACAGGGCGACCACGCGGAGTTCAACCAGTGCCAGACGCAGCTCAAGGCCCTCTACAAGGACAACCCTTCGGAAAACATCGGGGAGTTTACAGCCTACCGATTGCTGTATTACATCTTCACCCAAAACTCTGGGGGTAGGTCATCATGTGTGTGGTGCCTGAACTAAACACTGAATGAGTCATGATTTGGTGCTAATCCTTTCTGTGTCGCTCTGTGTTGGATGTTGTAGATCTGACCACTGAGCTGGTATACCTGACCCCAGCCCTGCGGGGGGATAGCTGTGTGTCCCACGCTCTCTCCCTCCGGGCCGCATGGGCCCTGGGCAACTATAACCGCTTCTTTAAGCTCTACCTGTGTGCCCCGCGCATGGCTTCTTACCTCATTGATAAGTTTGTGGAGCGAGAGAGAAATATCGCACTGCGGGCCATATTCAAATCGTGAGTTTATATCTCCGTGTGGGCTGGATGGGGCTGACTTACGGCTTGTTTAGCGTTTTTTATATCTGCTAACTTTCCCTCCTTGTGTTTCCTTCGTCCACAGCTTTAGACCCGACCTTCCGGTCCAGAATGTGCAGTCCGCTCTGGGGTTCACTTGTTTAGACTCCTGTATGGCCTTTCTCACCGGGTTAGGGGTCGTCTTCTACCCTTCTGACCCCAGCAAAATAGACTGCAAAGCCAGCTTGGCATGTTTGGTGGCTTCTTGAGAAAGGGGCGGGGCTAAAGCAGGGTAGGGGAACAGCTTTAGAAGGAGGTGCACAGGGACCGACCGGGAAGCGTATGTAGGTACCCTCAGTCAGCTAGTCGACGACGCGTAGCTGTTAACGGTCAGGCTGCACGGAGGTAGCTGAGGAGTCACGCTAGGAGACCTAAACCTTCCCACCGACACAAGCTGAGCCACAGCCATTGAGCCCGAACACAGGGCATTTAGACAGACACCAAAGCATTGACTAACACGGCCCATTACGTAACAACGGTCCAAGCTAGATCCCAGTTCCAGACAGCAGTTTACAGTCATCAACAGCAGGGATTACAGGCCTAGTAGAGTCAGGATGGGAAGCAGATAAGACCACCCCCCCCTCCTCCCCCCAGGCCCCACCCCCCCATTAGCACCCTCAGATGTGACGCTAACAGTGTTCTGTTGTGTGTTTCCTTCCTCAAGTCAACAGCTCCCAAGCCCTGAAGATTCAAGTGACGTCTCTCTCAAAAAGCGAAACGTCTTCTCCAAAGTCACCCATCGAGCTCTCAGCCCTTGGGGCGACGCCCGGGGGATTGAGGGCAACGCGACGTGTTCCGTTTTTTAAAGACTGTAAGCCAAAAATAATGTCAAGATCCCAGCGACGCCACAGAAGAGGAGCTGGTTTGTATGTCCTGTCCCCTCACCTCACCCCTGTCCCCTCAACTATCCTGAAGTGTCGGCGCCTGGCTGCCGATCTGAAATGGACTAACCAAGTGGAATAATTTGAAGTTTTGTTCCTGATTTATTAAAGTAGAGTAGTTCAACATTGTGGTACCTTGTCAACCACCGTCCCCGAAGCACGCATAGGATTGGCAACCATTAGTTAATCCATGTCCCCATAAATGGCCCGCTGCCATTTAAAATATCTCAAGATAGCCGAATGACTATAAAAATCCGCAAACGGCTGCATCCAGCCAGGGCGTTCTCCCCTTCCCAGTAACAAGGATACCCCACTCATTACTCCAGAAAGCCCATCACCTGCTCCACCATGACTAGGTGGAGGCGTTCGGTCAGCACTAGAGAATCGGAAGTAAGCCTATCACCTTTGCCATGGACAGTACACAGAGTGAACGGCAACGTCACCGCATCGCGTCAACAGTGGATTTGGCCATCGGGGCGGTCATCGGTTCGCGGTCACGGCTGCAGACGAGCCTCTACCTCAAAAGCACAGCACCAACGTAGCTCTGAGCAATTGTACATCAGCCGCTACCAGGCCGCCCAGGATGGACGCGATGGTTTGTATACTACACCCGGGTTCCAGTTAAAGCAGGCAGTTTGCATGAGTGGCTGGTAAGAGATGGGAGGCGCCTGCTAGGGGTTGGGCAACAGGGAGTGCGGTGAACCACAAATGTTGGGTAGTCTAACATAGACTTGTAGATCTTCGGTTAGGAAGGGTTGAGAATAATGATAAAAGCTGCTATTAAATGTGTCCTATTTGTAAGGGCATTGAACAATCTCAAAGTCATCTACTTGCAATAAAGGGGGGTATTTTGGTTGTTAGTAGGAAGGCTAGTAGAACATCGTTCAAAGAGAAACCTGCCAGTTAGGAGCCATTAGTTGTCGATGCCAGGACATGTCCATTCCATAACTCACTAGGTGATTTGCTCTGGCATGACTACGTGTTTTTTATCTCGACTCTATTGCCTGTTCCTGTATCGGTTGGCCCTGGTTCCATCTGAATAAGGACGAAGGCATGCACAATGTCCTCCCAACCGCAGGGACGGGCCGACCGGTGCCCGTCAATCTCCCCACAGCACTCGGCAGATTAAAAATCAGTATTGCACTGCTTCTCTTGGAAATAATTTGAGTGAAAGGTATTTTGAGCAAGTGCACCGATGGCTGTTGTAGGCAACCATTTGGGTATTTACTTGCTATGTTTGTGAATATGCATATATCTGTCACAGTTTTGTTTGTTAAGCTGTGGTCCGACTGCAGTGTGAGCTTTTCTTTGGCCTCTGACCATTTATGTAAATATGTACAGTTGGATTCAGACTATTCCCTTTTTATAGGAGGCATTGCTTTGTATATATAACAGCATTATCATCAATACAGTTAGGATACATATGGGGGGGGGTACGTTAGTCTTTGTGTTTCCTAAGAAATCCAGAAACAATATTTAAACTATGACTATGGTTGAACTGGTCGGATGTTTTCTAAACCAGATCTTTGTCGGGTTTTGGTTTTTGGTCTATTTTATGGCTTGTATATGAGAGTGTGTGTGTGTGTGTGTGTGTGTATATATAGAATATTTGAGATTTGGTTGATTTTTGTTTTTGTTGTGCAAGTAATGACAAAGATGTGGTTTGATAAACATCCCTGTTTCCAAAATGGCAAATACCTTTGAGATACGGACAGTTTTGCCGTAGTGGTAAAATTGCTATCCTAAATTATTTGTCGGCGGTTAAAACCAGTGGATTAGAAATAGTAATTAACTCCCAAATATTCCATTTGCCATCACAAACAATATATTGTTTGCCTGCACGTTTGTTGAATATGCTTATTTAGGTTTTCCACCACTTGTTCTGTTCCTTACTGTCTTTGTCTAACATGCTGCAAGCCTTCTGACTTGTCTGTTTTTAGTACTGCATTGCAGGAGCTAGCGGAGTCATGTGTGTCGGGGCAACACCATCCTCAGCCTCCTGAAGCAAGCCGGGGAGAGAATTGTGAGCAATCCAACTCTTGGTTTGATCGACTCAAGTTCGAGCCACACAGCCTGTTGAAATGCACATGGGAGGCCCACACGCTGAAATGTGTTTTGTGCAAACAAAGAAACGTCTATTAACCCCTATCCATTCACTCGCTCTCAATTTCTTTTGGTTTTTTGAACATTCTTGCAGTGCTCTGTTTGTCCAGATGCATTTAAGATTTGTGAAAAGGCCGCACATGCCAATAGTATAAAATTCAAATGATTTGTTTCAGTTAAGTTTGTGATTTATTTTAGTTTTGTATTGACAGAAATGGGAATAATGTTTACTTTCACTTTAGCACAGAATGCGGTACAACCACAATCTATCTGGACATACAGAAACAAGGTTTATACACTCAACTAAAATACTTGGTTTACAGATGTTTGTGTTCACTCCTTTAAACTGCTTTGATGTAAGCCTTCGACCCAAGGTTAAATGTACGTTTCTTATACAGGTGTGTTAAACTGATGCTCCAATACTCTGCAGTGACCAAAACTGCCAGCAGCCCCTGAGTTCAATATGTGTCCTCCCTATATACAAATCATGTTTTTGGATTGTTTTGAGCCCCTTGTATTCCCCTTCCTGTGTACGTGCACAGTTCATCTCTCTCTCCATCAGCTTCTGACTACTTAAACCTTGTCTTTTGCACCGTGTCCCCGCTACTCCGCTCTTACTTGCATGCTGCCCTCCCCCCTCCCCCCCCCACACACACACACACACACACACTTTATTTCTCCCTTTCATCAATTTGCTAACCAAGTGTTCTCTTCTCTCTCACACTCCTGTTTTTTGTGTTTAGTATTGTTAGTGCCATTCTTTGAGTGCAACTTGCCACTCGGTAGTAAGTATTGTATTGTGTCTCTGATTGCGTTGACAGTTAATGCTGTGGCGCACTAATATCCCAAACTCAAGGATTTATTGCAATGCCTTCTCTCCCCCGCCTCATCCTTCACATCAAATTCAGTCCACAGATATATACTGCCGTTTTGTATATGTGTACATAATCTTGATTTTTGAGAAATCTAATAAAATCAATGAAAATTATTATATCGCCTTATGTAATGATTTGTGATGGCATAACTCGCTACTCTGGGAAACATTTGACTATTGTCTGATAGCCAAGTGAACTCCTGGGTGACAGCGACGCACTGGACATGACAAGCCTTTGACTTCGGTTCTCTTTGGGTGGAAGTACGTAGCTGTTATCACCAGGCTAACGCGCGGCAGCCAAGGTCAATGTGTCGACTTCCTGTGAAGCCAGCCTTTATCCAGGTAGGCCGAAACAATTGCGTGTGCCAGCCATTGTTTACGGTCAGAACAACTGTCCGAAGGTGACATTCCAGTTTGTTGACTCACAACACGCTCAAACACGACTCATTTACAACCCTTAGCCACTGCCTAGATACCTGTTGATTAGATTGCCACAAGCTTCAAAGGAAATATAAATAAATCACTGACGTTTAAAGATTGTATCAGCGATTCTGCCATTTCTTTGGTGGTACCATTTGCCTGTGTGTACACGCTCGGAGCATAGGCCTTCTACAGAGACGGGGTTTCGACCTAGAATTGTTCATACAAGCTTTAAGCTAAATTAAAGGTTGTATCAGTGACTCGACGGCTTACTTATGGGGGCGGTCAGCTAGTGGATCAGAAGGAAAGATCAGACATTTATGATCATTTATGTTTTGGCCTCGAATCGCTGATACAATCTTTAATGTCGAGGAAGGTAAACTATTTCCTACCTAATTATCGGAGGTGCAGACACTGAAGATAAGCTTCAGCCAATAAAAGAATGAGCAAAAGATTAAGGACGGAGGAAATGAACATTAAGAATTTTTTATTTAAAGACCACAGAAGAGTCGCACGAATAAATGAGGTGGTTAATCCTTGTATATGAAAGTTTTATTTTAGAAATGGTCTCAATTACTGTTAAATGTGTTAACATCCAACAAAATAAGCACATTTCCCAAAAAATTACACATGAAGTTGGATGAAAAGCATTTCACTTGAGCAAAACTATTTAATTTGGAAGATGAAATATAATCAGAGAAATGTATAGAATAAGGGAGAGAGAAAACTGTTTTGATTTGTTCAATGAATAAAACAAAAGCATAGACTAATCGATCTTTTTTTAGTTTTTTGTTTTTTTACAGAAAATGCTGACATGTGAAACCATAATGGAGAAGAGGTAGATTGTTGGAAAGCAGACAGTTGAAGCAGGAATTAAAAAAAAACAGTAAGTCTACAAAGCAACTATCCTAAATGCTTTTTTCACATTTGTAAAGGCCGCACTTGTGTTTGTCTTTAAAGCCCAGTGTCACAGCGCTCATACATGTTAATCAGTTTATGAATGAAACAGTAACGATGCCTGATGCCCCAGCGGGGGGGGGGGGGGGGGGGGGGGGGGGGGGGGGGGGGGGGGGG
>JAOPJJ010000008.1:3055506-3065867 GCA_027122795.1 Enchelyopus cimbrius
AATACTACTTCCTAAGGTGCTACTAACACTAAAGGTGTCTTTCCTTCTACCTGCAAGTGTCTATAGGACATTTGGTGATTTCATTGAATGCATGGTATTGTACCATGTGTACACATTCTTAGCATGTATTTCCCCTCTGGCTATTAATGTTATCTCACTGTTAATGCCAGCTCTACCAGATGAGCCACACAAGACCCTGTGGTTTCTCATTTATATTGCACAGTGAGCTTAGTTATTCCACCACAGCGTTCCCAGTTTTTATACAGGCTTCGAACCTGGCTCAGCCGCCAACTCATTATCAATTCTCCTACTGCCACAGAGGACACTGGGAGCCAAACTCCCACTTAATGGACACTTCTCGTTGGAGACGTAATGCATATCCCCTCTGCGCATGGCAGCCACTCAAAGCTGGTGTGAGTCTGCAGAAGGCAGGCGTGCCAGATACCTTCCGGTCGGCGTCTGGCTGTAGGTGAAGGTCACTCAGCCGCTCTTCTCTTCTTATCACTAGGGGGACCTGAAGCGATACTTGCGAGCCCAGAGGAAATCCGATGGTATGACCCCTGACCTCTTGACCCGGGACCTCTTGACCCTTCAGCGGATGGCCTTTGAGATCACCTCCGGCCTGTTGCACCTTCACGAAAGCAACTACATCCACAGGTAGCTCAAGATGTCTACCCATTCCAAATATAGCTCAGCCAGGGTAACGTGTTTTGCGGTTCAACATGTGTTTAGGCTTATTTCTGTGTCCCTTCACTCTCTAGTGATCTGGCTCTCAGAAACTGCCTGCTGACCTCTGATCTCACAGTTAGAATAGGAGACTATGGCCTGTCACACAACCACTACAAGGTATGTGTGTGTTCTCTGTGTGTGCATTTGGGGCAGTAAATGTTTAGTTTGAGGGGGACATTTCAGACACATAAAAACACATATTTAAGCTATGATGCTTATATAACAAAAAAAGACATGCATGTAATGAATACTTGCTGAATATGAATTGTTCTGCAGGACGACTATTACCTGACCCCAGACAAGCTGTGGATCCCATTGCGCTGGATTGCCCCTGAACTGCTAGAGGAATATAGAGGGTCTCTCATTGTTACAGACCAAACCAAGACCAGCAATGTGTGGTAGGTTGTGAAAGGCCTCAGTTACCATGAGCTACTTTCAATCAAACACCCACTAATCGACTCTTTAAAACCCTCATTTAAAAAGATATTGTCCAAGGATGTGTAAAGCGTAATTGCACTCTTTCTAAGTACACTCCTTCTTGCAAATCAGAAGTGGTCACTGGGATAGACTTTTCTGTTAATACATTTTGGACACTGCTATATCCGTTTGGAGGTATTATCGTCCAAGACATTGCACGATATCGGGAACAACCTACACACTTCTAAATCAGGATACACTACGTACACGAACCGAGGGGGTGTACGAGAACTGGTCTCTTGTTTCATTTCTCCCATGTCTCATCTCTCTCTCTCTGGCGCAGGTCCCTGGGAGTTGTGATCTGGGAGCTGTTTGAGTTTGGCTCCCAGCCTCACAGGCACCTCAGTGATGAAGAGGTGCTCACGTTCGTCATCAGGGAGAGGCAGATCACCCTGGCCCAGCCCAGGCTCAAACTCTCCCATGCGGACTACTGGTCAGCGATACATCACGTGCCATCTGATTGACTTATAGACTGATAAGACGAGAGTTGACTTTGTATTCAGAGAAACATTATGAATGAGCATTTTGAATAATGCTCATCTGTCTTCCTCCTTGTGTTTTGCCCGCTCCTCGGCCAGGTATGAGATCATGCAGTCCTGCTGGCTGCCCCCCTCTCAGCGTCCCTCCGTAGCAGAGGTCTTCCTGCTCCTCTCGTCCCTCCTGGCGGCCGAGCGACGGATCCCCAGGGGCAGCGTCGGCGAGGAAGACGAGGACGATGAGGAATACATCGAGGGCGGCCGAGGCAGGAGAGGGGAGAGCGACGAGTCCTTCGAGAGGCGCTGGGACTCCCTCCGTCTGCCCGCCTTTCAGAGCGCCACCAACGAGCGGCAGAGGGACCGAGAGTACAGCAGAGAGAGAGACAGAGACACCTCCTACCCTCTGCTGGACCCTGTGGGGAACTGCATCACCACGTCCTCCTCTGAGCTGGACGACATTCTCACAGTCACCGAAACCAGCAAGGGCTTGAACTTTGAGTACTTCTGGGAGAAGGCCCACGCCAGACGGGGCTACAAGCCTCTCCCTCCTCCGCAGACCATCCCGACCTCGAATCACACCCACAGGCAGTCCCTGGACACTCCCACCGTTGTCCCGGTGATCAGCGCCCGCAGCCCCTCCCTGGCCAGCGAGTACTACATCAGACTGGAGGAACACACCCCTCAAGATAAGTCGCCGACCCTTAAGGGGAAACAGCAAGCGGCTTACGGCCCTGACTCCATGTGCCCCGGAGACATGGAGCTCGTGGAGATCCGCAGCGGAATGCTGGGCAAGGAGCGGGTGCCGTACTCCTCCGACGGAAGAACCTTGGGCAGGAGCGTCCAAACGGTCCGCTCCAGCGAGGTTCAGCTCCAGGTGCCCAACACCGGGGTGGCCGAGTTCCGGGACACGTCCTGCCGGGTCAGCGACTTCTCTGTGGTCGACCTCGGCGACGATGAGGACGAGGATAAGAAGCGTGCGGCGGAGGGGAGCAAGGGCTTCCACGCTCCGGTTCTCCCGCCGAAGCCACGCTCCATGTCCATGTCTTCAGTGGGCCATCTGCTGCACTCCCGCCCTCTGCCCGCCCCCCCGCTGGGCTACCACAGAGGGCCGCCTCGCTACAACCTGGACGGGCGCGTGGAGACCAACCCGCACCACGCGGGCGGCTGCCCTCCGTCGGCGTTCGACCACCTGGGGCTCCACCGTTCGCGGCAGGCTCTGCCCCCGTCGCCGTCCCTCTCCCCGTCCCTGCCCCCGTCCAGCCACCCCATCTACCCCACCCCTCCCATGTGTCCTCCCCCTCTACCCCCCCACGGCAAGCCCATGAGGGGGTACCCCAACTACAGCACGGCGGACGCCTACTCCCGATACGGCCGCGCACACACCCACACTGCGAGAGACCCGCTATCCTGTGAAGATCCCGACCGGGAGGAAGGGGTCAGGAGGCCCAAGGAGCACCCGCTTCCCCGGAAAAAAAAAGACTTTGACTCCCCCGTGCGGAGGGTGAACCCCTTGCGCCCTGTCTACCGCAACTTACCTCACACCCAGATCCCGGATCCCAAGGACGGGGGGCGCTCCTCATCCTCCAGTCCCACCTACTCGGACGAGGACGATTCCCCCTTCGCGTCCCCCGTCAGGACGAGCACGGGCATTGCCCACTCCAGCCTGTCCGAGGACGCGGACCCTGCCACCGCGGAGCTCTTCTCTCGGGGGATGCGGCGCACCCAGTCCCGCCTGGCGACCATCCTCCCCACCATTTGGAGGGAAGACGCGGAACTGCAGGCGGAGAGTGTGGGGGCCGCCCGGAAATCACCCTTGCACCTTTTCCTGACGGAGATCACCAGCTCGACGGAGGCCGGCGAGTCGAAGCAGGAGACGGGCAAGGCTTCGTGGGAGGAGGAGAAGCAGGAGAAGAAAGGGGAGGAGTGGGGGAACTACATCTTCCCGAACCGAGGGATGCGCCGATCGCAGTCGCTGGTCACAGAGCTGGGCTCAGCCGAGCGCTCGTGGGGAGGCAACAGACATGGCGACAGGACGGGTCCTGAGGGGAAATGTACAGTCACAGAGGAGTCTTTTCAAAGGGAGCTTTTTCTGACGGAAATTGACACCCAGAATATAGACCCTGATACAGAAGAAGAGTTGGAGCAAGACCCGGTGAAATACCTCCATCCAGCCGTGTCCAGATCGCGGCCCTACGTCGGCGCCCCCGGACTTCCCTCCTACAGCGAGGCGGAGGAGGCCTACTCCAAGGGTATACGGAGGTCCCGGTCGCTCCTCGCTGAGATGACCACTGGGGGGCAGCGGTCGGAGCTCCTGGACCATAAGGATGAGCCCCGGAGGATGGAGATGACCAGGGAGGAGTTCATGAAGGAGATTCACTCGGCCGAAACCTTCCTGACAGAAATAATTTCCAGGCAAAAAGTCACAACAGACAAGAAGGAAGAGGAGTCGGCCTATTCTCCCACCCCAATGTCCCCTGAGTACGAGTCCATATGCATCGACCCTGACTCCTCCCAGACTATACGGTTTCAATCGGAGAGCTCAGTGCGAGCGTCAAACAAGGGAAAGGATGAAAGCCAGAAGGAGGCCATCTACGCCCAAGTGACCAAACGGGCGAAGAAGAGCGAGATTAAGGTGACTATAAGACCTGAGATCCCAATCCTTCACATAGGCCCGAATAAGCAGCCTGTCACAGCGACAGACACAGAAACACATGACTCAGAGACGGGGGTAGCCACTGTTGATACTTTGTCACATGCAGAAGCTCAATGCCAACAGGCTGGGCTCTTGTTTGCGGATCAAAATTGCTTATCGTTCAGCCAACCGTGTGATAAAGAGGAAAACGAGTGTTCAGATCAGCCGGCCTTACCTGCCAGAGGAATCCAGAGAGATGGAGAAAGGTCGGCACCATCTCACAATGAGCCCACTGGACCGCAGTGTGAGAGCCAAACACAGCCTTCACATGAGACTGACACGCAAAGTGGAAGGACTGCTTTCATTAATAATGGGGATATTCCAAAGGATCATCCACCAACCAGTTTGCAAAAGATAGAATCTGATGTGGTAAGAAGCCAAACAGAAGGAGGACCCACCCCCCAATCCAATCTAGCTGAGATGCTTGCTTCAGGAAACGATCTTGAAAGCTATCTGAAGACCCAACCGAACAAGGAGGGTTGTGCGGACGAACACGGTCAGGCCGCCCCGACCACGCCAGACTGGGATATCTCGGATATCTCTCTCATGACCCCCTCCGACTCGGTGCTGTCCCCGACCACCTCGGGCTCGGCCGACTGCCTCACCCCCAGTGACTCTTGGCTCGGGGGAGGCGGGAGCGGAGGGTGGAGGGCTCTGGGAAGCGAAACGCCCCACCGGGATTCGGCCTATTTCTCCGACAGCGAGTGGGAGGGCGAGGGCCTGAGCAGGAGGGTCGCCGAAGGACTGGGGCCCTCTAGGCCTGGGGCCGGGCGGGACCGGGGGACTCTGACGGGAATAGAGGAGAAGACGGAGGAAGAGGGAGAGGCGGGAGGAAAGAGTCCCCTCAAGCAGAGTACTGAGGTCTCAGCAGTAAAGTCCCAAGTTGAGGACTGGGACACCATTGGGATTTTGGAGAGTGAGAGGGTTCCTTACCCAAATGCTCCTGAAAACGATGTGTCCTCTATGGATCATGAGAAGAATAATCATAATAGTAGGCTAGAGTTGGTCCAGAGCGAGGGTTCTGGCAAATTCCACAATGAGTGCCAGGAGACGGGTATGGAAAGCTTCAGCAACTTAACACAGTCCAATTATTCCCAGTCCAAGGGCAGCGTTGAATTCATTGCAAAGATGTTCTCCAACTTGGAAGATGAGCCTGGGCTCTCATATGGGGACACGACGCAGGTAGATACGCATTATACAGACGGCATTGTCTCTCACATGCAGGTAACAGAAGCATTCCAGGATTCCACAAAGGAGGACTTGCATCCCAAGTGTATCACAGAGACACATAGTTACGATGAGAGCTGTTCTGGCAGTCAGTCAAAGGATGGTATTTCAGCAACCGACAACCAAGTCTGTGCGAGAATAACTCACGAGGATATTGATTATTCTGCACATAATGCCCCGTGTGCTGGAAACAGCAGTGCAGAGTCCTTGACCGCATCTCATTTTGACCAACATGAATCTCGACTGTCCAGGTTCTACGGCTTCCAGACCAGCAGTACACCACTTGAAGATGAGACCTCAATGCCACTGGAGGCTGGCACTGAAACACCTGGAGAGGATACAAAAAGCCCTCCAGCGGGTACTTTTTGGCCTGAGGGGGGGGAGGAAGAGGCGGAGGACCACGATGAAAGCCCCGGCCTCGAGCTCCAGAACACAGATGCAAATGAGCTAGGTCTGAGGAACTTGTGCTATTCAGCCAACGGCGAGGGCTCCTTGGATGGAGCCAAGACGGAGACGGAGAATCAGCTGGCTGCCGGGGAGCTTAGCAATGCTAAGAGGGAAAAGTGCCCCCAGAGCGAGTCCCCCCAAGATCAGAAAGCAGTTGTTCCTGTTAAAGATATGCCGGTTCCTGTAAAAGAGTCCCCCGAGGACCTGGAGCAGAAAAGGAAAGAGCTGTGGAACACCCTGGACGAGGAGGAGGGTGGAACGCGTCGGGGGGTCATCACAGGAGAGCTGGACTGCCACCGCTTCACACAGAGTGACCTGCACCTGTGGCCTGCAGAAAATGACCAATGGGCATCTCCGCAAAATAGGAGACAGGATGTGGAACTGAGATCAGAGTTCTTCTCTGGGTTTGGTGGGAAAGCGTGGGAGGTGGGCGAGAGGCTGGTTGTTGGCAGAGAGTTCTGGGAGACCGAGGAGAACGATGAACTGGCCGGAAGTGAACCTCACCCAGCGGCCCTGGAGGGCGTTGAGGACACCTGTAATGTTGAGAGACAGGGACCGATCGACAACCTTGAGCTTCAAGAATCCATAGTCAGTGACTGTCATCAGACAGATAAGGTTTTCGACATACAGCAAGATGAAAATATTGAAAGTCTGGAGGAAATTGATGATTCCAGCGTAGATATGATCACAGTGATTGAAGTGGAGAATCTGGAGATCCCCGAGCAGGAGATATCGGATGATGCTCAGAACCGAACCGCACCAGCATTAGATACGGTCAGGAACAGTGGAGGGCAGCTCACATTTCCTGAAGAAGAGAATCAGAATTTTAATAGGTGGCCTTCAGATCGACAGCCAAATGAAGTGATTGAAATAGAAGCATGCTCTCATTTAGCGAACCATTCCGCTACAGTTGAGGATATCTGCTCAACTGTATCTATCTGTGTTACGGAGGCTCCATGTGTTGTCATTTCAAGTTTGGATCATGTTGTACCAGAACTTGACGATGAAGGAGACATCAGTCCACCGCTTACAGAGAATGACATCGAAAAGGAAATCACAATGACTTTAGATGG
The DNA here is from genome assembly GCA_027122795.1 of Enchelyopus cimbrius. Taxonomy (NCBI): domain Eukaryota; kingdom Metazoa; phylum Chordata; class Actinopteri; order Gadiformes; family Gaidropsaridae; genus Enchelyopus; species Enchelyopus cimbrius. Next base: position 3,062,628 of record JAOPJJ010000008.1, read on the forward strand.
TGGGAAAGATTCAATACCCTGTGAACCAGACCCTCTCCCCACTACCTGTGATGTTGCTTTGCCTGTGCAGGGGGTCGGCGGGTCAGCCTTTTCCCAGGTGGACAATTTCAGCTCTTTGGATTTTCCTAGTCCTCCACCCAGCGTAGATCTGGATGTGCAAGATGACAAATTGGAGAGTCTTGATGAATCATTCCCTAGTCCGCCACCATCTGTCTTTGAGGGAGATGAGCTGATTAGTCACATGAATCTGGAGGACTTTATTGCCAGCACAGAGACCGATAAATGTATTGCCCCTTTTAGTATTGCCGAATTCCCTCCAATAGAATCTCTAGCTGATACAACTGCAACAACTCAAAGCAAAGGCATCTCGGCTAACCTCAGTCCCTCCCCTATTACAATACAAAGTGAAGGTGGAGTCACGACCGAGTTAGGGAGCAACGATGAACAGAATAACCAATTGCAGAACACATCGACCTCCTCCACGAGTCCAAACCAACAGCCAGAACAACAACATTCCCTCAACTCTCTCCCAGAAATGCTCATCTCTGAATGGAGGGATTTGGACGAGGAGCCTCTGGAGGACTTTGAGAAGCTGGAGCAACTGTGCTGCATATCTGGAGATGAGGAGGACTTCCTGGGGAACCTGGAGCTCCTGGAGTCTTTGAAGAAAACACCTGAGCAGAAGGACGTCTGTGCTGAGGACCACCACGATGAGGAGACCACGTCCAAAGGTCCAGCAGAGGAGCCTGATTCAGAGACGGCGGCGGAGTCCACGGCATGTACGGACCTGGAGGGTGGAGCCCAGCTGACGCCTCAGGAGGACAAGTCTGGTCCACAGAGCCCAGCGCCTGGCACTTCTTCAGGTCATCCACCTGACGTCAAGGACCAGGGTTCTCTCTCCAAGATGCCCACCAAGAACGGTCTTATGATGCAGGTGAGGAGATGTTGTGAAGTGTTATTGTGGTTGACTTGTATGTTTACGACGTAAGCTTGTGTATATTTGATGTATTCTTCTTCTTCATCATCTTCATTATCTATTATTCTGACAGTGGAATGCAGTATATTTAACCAGTGTCTCTTCTTTCTCTCAAAGGTTTGCGAGGAAAGGTTACAGTTCTCCTTGAGTGAAAATGTCCAAACCAATGTGCTGTGGGGGTCGACTGTAGAAGAGACCGCTACGCTGCGGCCATGGGGAGCACCAAACAAAGATGGCAGTGCGGAGCCAGGCCATGCGGAAGACAAAAGTGCAGATAGCAGGTAAAAGATAGCAGTGGTTTTGAAGTGCAAAATAAGGAAAACCTCATCCATATGCATATGTTAACCTATTTTGATTCCTCACCATTTGCTGAAGCCAAGAGGAGCAGGAGGTTGCCCCAGGCCCGGGTCCCAGCAGTGACTCTGAGCTGACGGGTGAATCGCTGCCTGCGAGCGAGCAGCACAAGGCTACATCCATGCCTCCCCTCGGAAACCAGGCAATGAAAGGTGCCTTCATTTCAGATCCACATTTGGGTGTGCATTGGTTTATAATGATTGTATCTCAAGCCGAATGTTAATGTACTAACAGATACTGATACAGAAGCTATATAGATGTAGAGGCTACAGATATTACTAGAGATGTTTGTCAGACACAATCTAGCATTGTCTGACTTTAGGTTTGATTGGACTGATCTCCACCCTCATGACTCATACCTAAAACATGTTTTCCTCTCGTAGCCAAGCTTGCTCGACTCTCTCTTGCTCTCCCACCCCTGACTCTCACCCTTCCCGGCGGGAAAAGTGGATTCGGGGAGGGAGGCCTCAGTGCTCGGCTGGGTCGAAGGAGGGGTCTCTCCCCGGGGAGTGACCCCGAGGAGGAGGAGGAGGAGGAGGAGGAGGACGAAAGCTCAAGAAGGGTGATTGTAATCACAGAGACGGACGTGGACAAGCGCGTGGGCCTCAGGAGTCTGCTGAAGTCCCCCAAGGAACCCATGGACAGGGAAAAATACAGAGGGAGAAATGTGTCCTTTTTTGATGATGTCACGGTTTATCTTTTCGATCAGGTAATTTGAATTGCATTGCATTGAATTGACTGCTTGGGGCAGTAGATAAACATGAACTGACTCTTTGTTGATATTGTCCAACAGGAAACTCCAACTAATGAATTGAGCAGCTCCACACCAAGTCCAACTCCGGCTTCTGGTAAAAGCACCAAGTTTGATCTTCATGGTATGTTTAACAAAAACACACAAGCCACATAATGAGGACATGATGGTTTGGATGACAAAAGTAATATGAGATATAAAACATCGTAAACCTTACATATTGAGCCATTATTCAGAGCCAGAATGACTGCTCGGAAGCTGACAGCTCGGAGATAACCACACACTGAGGTCAACCTGCGCTCTCTCACTTTATACAGTCAGAATTTATTATCCGTTATCCTGTTCTCTTAGAGAGAGAGCGACAGAGAGAGAGAGTGAGAGAAAGAGGAGAGGTGAGAGCTGTGTGCATGTGTGGGTGAGTGTAGAAGAGTCTGGACTCACCCACACATGCATGCACAACTCCAAACATAAATCCCATGCACAACCATGCAACATATTCTCTTTTATATTTCACACAGACCTCATTAAGGGCTGGGTAATCACGCGTTTTCCGTGTTTCTGTTACTTGAGTGGACATTCTCAAAATGGCAGTCTTAAACATTACCATAGATTATATTTGAGAAAAATGTCAGTTTAGTCACTATCTTTACTAGCAGTAAAAGCACTCTTCTGTTGAATGATGTAACAGAAGAGTGCTTGAGCCTATGGCCCACTGAGGAAAGCCCTTGCATTCGCAGTATTAACAACGTTATGAACTGTTGTTGTGACAGAGAGAGAGAGAGTGAGTGAGAGAGATAGTATTGTTTCAAAGTGTTACTTGTGACTCAAGATTTGGCTTAATTGATGTTATTTTGTAATGATTTAATTTGTTATTTTAAGTGGTTTCATATAAAGGGTTATGATTTCTGCCATATTTGAACGAGCACATTGCTTTTTTTCCTTGGGTAAGCACTTACAATGTTATATTTGGTAAATTGGGTTACTTTCATTCATCTTGCTCTGATTATTTCCATAATAAATCACAATGTAGGAAGTCACTCAGTACTTGAGAAATATTTTTGTTCACTCTTACTCCTACTCAAGTCGTTATTTGGACGACCATTACTTCTTCTGGTGACCTCATCGTTTATTCACAGTAGCAAGACTTTGACCCTAAGTG
>JAOPJJ010000008.1:3673227-3684848 GCA_027122795.1 Enchelyopus cimbrius
GAGAGAGAGAGAGAGAGAGAGAGAGAGAGAGAGGGAGAGAGAGGGAGCAGGCCGATGGTAAACCACAAGGCACAAGTTCCAATAAATTGTTTACATGCATCGCAAGAGCCCCGAGTTCACTGCTTCATGCATGCTATGTGCCACTTGCTAGTAGATGGTGCATTTTGCTATTCCGTTTCAAAATTGGGCGATTGAGGTATTAAGTGGCAGGCATATGCCATTCGATTCGAAAAAGTTAACTTTGAGTTATGAATGGGGGAATACGCCCAAGACTTTTCTCGAGCATGATGGCTAAGTCAATTTGTAGGAGACCGAGGTGGACGCAGCGTCGTCAAGGGGCACACCAGTCCCTGTTATTGCCTTGTGAATAAGCAGGCCCACAGACCACACAGCGTAGGCCTCGCTTCAAATGGAGCAGCACTGTCATTTCAATTAGGAAAACATCCAAATCATAGTTTGGCCATTCCAGCCAGCCTGGTTCTCATCAGGCCAATGGCTGGCGGTAGTGGAAGGGACATCAGTGAGTCAGTAAATATTGTTTCCATGGCTTGTTATGAAACATAGATTGTAACTTTTTTGTCAGTCAGTCAGTCAGGGACACTGTTTTTTGCCAAGTGGATCGCGTGTTGAAAGCCTGCCGGGAGGGACTGGATTCAAACTCCCACATTGGTAAACCACCTCTAGGCACCTTGAGCACGATGCGTATAACATGCATCTGAAGTCACCAGGTCGCTTTGATTAAGAGTAAAATGACCACCTTGTCCTTGATCATTGAAAAAAGGACTCGCCTAATGTGCATTTGTGATTTATTGCATTCCCTGCGGATCCAAATGTCACTGCTGGTGGACGAGGAGCAGCGGGGGGGCTCCAGGACTTTAATACATGTGGAGATGAGAAATTACCCAAATCATTAGTTAATCCAGACGGTGTGATCCAATCACGTCCACTCACTGACCCTTTTAGTTGTAGCCTAGTTCGTTTTGCTGTGCTTGTTTTGAGACGCTACCATTTAAATCAGTCAAACACTGAGATATCATTAACATACTGTTGTTTCCTTATTGACAATGGGCCTGTGTGGAAACGGCGTCTTTGATTTAGAAGCACAACTCTGTTGTCATGCAAAAATATTTAAACGCTAAAGGTGCATAAAAACCCGGACTAGTAGACTCAGGAACAGCTTTTTTCCACATGCCATCTGTATCACATGACACTGTAAATATCATGTATTATCTATTTTACAATTTGCACATAGACTTCACTTTCAATGGTACTTTTAAATGTTTAACTCTTCAATGTTGTCTGTATACTGGATGATGCCTACTGCATGCTGATACTACATATATGACCCACTTTCAACACATATGCATGTTTCAACCGGTGAAGTGCCCCTTTAATTTCGTTGTACATTGCAATGACAATAAAAAGGATTCTGATGCTGAAACCATTAAAAGATAAGACAGGATCTCACTGCCTGGTGGAAATGGTCTGGTGTCAAGCGTGGGGCATAAAGAGCTTCATATAGAGCCTGTATATATATATATATATATGTGGATCCCGCTACACTGTAGGATATTGGCTTGAGGTCTGTATGCCGGGGGGAAATCTAGTGTGGATCCACGGGAGTTAAAGGGCGGAGGAAGAAGACACGAAGATGTGGAAAGAAGTGGATATTTCTGTACCTTAAATCTTTCTTCGGGGGCAAGACTGATTTTGATCTCCAAATTCTCAATCTGTCTCAACTTCTTCTGTACCTTCCTCACCTCTCCCATTTGGAGACCTTGTTGTTACAACAGCCCAGAACAACAATTATACTGCACACTGTGTGAATATGGCATGAATTGCGCAACTGCAAGTATTAAAACAATGTGTGTCAATAAAGTGTCCGAGCAGAATGTAAACATAGATGGGGCTCCGGTCGGATGGCGACGTGTCGCCGGATGCGGAAGGTGGCGCATAGCCGCCCCTACAGCGCCCTCCCGCGGACTGACCGAGAAATGCATCAATTGATAAACTGCGTTTATTTTTTATTGTGTTGTATCTGTAACGTATGGAAGCCCATTCCCGCCAGTAACACAAAAAACAAAAACAATTGTAAGTCAAAATTCTGAGATGAAAAGTTGAAATTATGAGATAAAAAGTCGAAATAATTATTATCATAATTATGACTTACAATAGGGATTTATTGATTTGGTTTACTGGCGGGAATGGGTCAATCACTTGTATGAATCATACATTGTCCTAAATACATGACAAAGAGAGTCTAGGAAGAAATATAGGGTTTTGGATCCATTCTAACCCTTCAATAAAATCCTTGATTTTAGCCATCGGTTAAATAAGTTGTAAATGAAATACAAAAGTGCAGCAGCACACTTTTTTTCATTTAAAGTGCAATCCCATATTGCAATACGTTAACTCATGACCAATCCATGCGTGCGTATAGATTTTGACACATTTTTTGACCTCACTCGCCGGAAGTGACATCTACAACATGCACACATTCTTTTGTGTTGCGACCTCAGTCGGAGGAAGTGGAGCGCAGACCAAACCAGCTGCTCCACGAGAAAGAAAAAAAAAGAAAAAAAATCGAAGAGGAAAAAAAAAAACTCGCCGATCTGCTGAAATTAGACAGATTTTAAATCCGATTCCAATTTATCCCCGTTTCGGGAACTCCGGGAAGGGGGGACGGAGTGACCATTGTCGGTAAATACCAATATTTCTCATGCAGTGATAGTATTCGGTGCCAAATTGCACGACTCGCTCCAGCCACTCTCCACCCAGTCTCGACAGCCGGAAGTCTGTGAGATTGTCTTTTGGTTTTTTTTGCCTCATCTCTTTGTTTTTTTTTATCGTTGAGCTTTTTTTCTTTGCTTGTTATTCTTTTCTAAGCGAGAGCGCTAGAGAGGCGCGTATAGCCCCTGGGCCAAACGTTTAATTAAAAACGTCTGGTATCTAGCGCGTACATATAGGACTCATGCATTGGACATGGTGTCGAGGACCGTAGCTGATTGTAAACACTCAAGTGCATTTTGTTTCGCATCTCCCTTGTATTTCGATGGCGGGTGCTGTGTACCACAATGACGGGGGGATAAAGAAACATGAATGTATCGCAGTTGTATTGTAGTGCACATCCCCTTGGTGCCTGTATACGATGTGTCTGTCAGGGATCCATAGCGCCAATTTGGTTGTTTTGACAAGACATGAGTCCTGTAGGATTTATATATGTGTTATACAGATGCATAGAGAAGGATTGTGGCTTTCTCACCCTGTTAATTGACATACACTTGCATTTTGAACATGCATACGTATGTTATTTGCCCACACATGAGCAATCCTATGTTGTAATTTGGGTGGTGGTTGTTTTGGTTGTGGTTGACATACCCATATTTAATGAGTAGAGATAGTTTTTTGTTGGAATTAAAAGGAAAGTGTATGGTTGTGTCCCTGTTGCAGAAATGATGGAAGACTCTCACTTCAATTCGTCCTATTTCTGGTCTCCCATTCCCACGGTTCAAGGACAGGTAAGACAAGGATGAAAATAGTTTGCATCTTTTAATGTATATTGCATATGCACATGTGTGCACTAAACTACTACATAACATAACCACATACATTGGCTGAAAGCATCACTTTTCCCAGAATCAACGCAATTACCATCATCAATGTAATGCCAGACATGTGTGCTATGATCGATATGTCGGAGTGCACGTCATTAACATTCCCATGATATTTGCATTGACAGATTGAGAATGCGATGTTTCTTAACAAGATGAAAGAACAATCAGAGAAGGGTGGTTCCTTCCCTCCATCCTCGCACTACCAGACCGCTGTGCTCGCCATCCCTGGTTCTAAAGATGGAGGCGGGCAGGCCGGGGGGGGACACCTGCACACTCCACACAGCACCCAGAACATCACGGTGGTCCCTGTCCCGTCGGGGGGCCTCATGACCACGGGTGAGTTCCCCTCGTCTCACAAGATGGGGTCGGTGTGCCCTGTGATGTCCACATGGGTGTGGGATAGTGGATGAGCACTTACACATCATGCTGTTGCTCAATAACGGTGTGACGTTTAACAGAATAGGGTTTCACTTCACTTTGACTGTCTATCTCATGTAAGCAAAACGAAAAGGGAAGCATAGTTGGATCCAAATGCCTCAGTCTGTAGATGAAGAAATCGTCATTATTCTGGACACATTTTAGGCCATTGAATCATAAAATAAAGTCATCAGCAGATATGCGACCAAGGCCTACCAAACACTGTGAGGGCAGATACAAAATGAAATTATTTCCATGTTGTTCACCCTACAGACTGCATGTAAAAACATTAATTAAGTTGTTGTTACCATAAACTGATTATTCATGTGCACTCCTAGTCTCCCGTGGGCAGCTTTGACCGTTGATTATTTTCTCTCTGTAGCCGGTCTGGTTATCACCACCCCTCAGGGAACATTGGTTTCGCCCACCTCCTCGCAGTCCTTTGTCTCCGGTCATCCAACCACCACCATGATAGTGTCAGCGCTACATGCTGCCAATGCAGGTACCGAGCACATGGGCCCACACAGATTAATACATTCAGCAGGGGGGTTATTCAGGGGCCTGCAATCTGCCACACAGAACCCCTTTAAGTTATAATTGAAAAATATTGTATTTATTGTTTTGTATTATTGGGTTGTGTGTTTAACTTTGCTGTCGTTGACATTCTAATAGACAAAAAGGATGGAGACGAAGCATCCCATGTCGTCGTCATGCCGACCCCTTCAAAGCGAGGCAGGAAGAAGAAGGTTACGATGTCGGTGCCTAGAATAGGCGGTGGTGCTGGACATCCCAGCGAAACCCTCATACTGGCGCACCTTTCGACTGGTGGTCAGGTAAAAAGACTTTGGTTGTTATTTGTTAATCAAAGAGAAATTCACAAGCATCCCAGTTGTAGTTTCCTGTGTTGTCCTGCATTCTAGGTACCTGAATGCAGGACAACTACAAAATGATGTCATTCAATGACATGAATCTTTATCGGCACCGCGTTTATCTTTGCAGCACCACGGAGACCCCTATGACCTATCAAACGAGGACGAGGACCGCACGAAAGATGGCACCAAAACGTACAGGTAAGATGTCACTTTTAACGCGTAACATAATGACTACTTCCTTTGCAAGCCACGTGTGTCTCATGTTTACAGCTCTGGAATGAGAGAACACATGCACACGTTTGCACCTCTATGTTTGGCCCAATTAACATAGATATTGTCTGGCGAGGGTTTCCATAGATGCACGTTGGTCTGCTGGATGTTGGCATCTTACACATCCACAAGCGCACACACACGCAAACACACGCACGTACTACTTGCACACACTGATGCCTCATCGCATGTCCTGGCTGAACACGCCCCCTCCTCCTCCTCCTCCTCCCCCTCAGCGGCAGCGATGAGCTGAATGATTTGTTAATTGAGCTGTCCATCAGAATGCGCATTCTCCCTGCTTCATAAAACCGATCTCTCTCTCTTCAGACCGCCTCGCACGCCCTAGCTCACCCCCCCATCTTGCTGTCCTCCCCTCGGCCTCAAACTCGCTCATTACACAGCATGCTCTTCCGGTCGCACGACCTGTCGTCTTCCATTGTAGTGTGGCTCTCTCCTGCTGTGCCGGAGCACCTGTCTTCTGCTTGGGTGGGCACTGATCTCAGTCTTCTCAATCCTTCCGTGTGTTTCCCCTGCTCCTGTCATTCACCCTCTTCTTATCTTTCTTTTTTCTGTACTCTATTTTGGTTTCGGTCGGTTGTGTCTTTTCTCTCTTGCGGGTCGATTCTCTATGTTTCCTTGCCCACCTTCAAATACAACCTTTTGTCTGTCTTTTCCCCCCCTTCTTTTTCCCTCACTTGACCTGCTATCTGAATCGCTCTATACTCCATGTTTGTGTGTTTGTTTGTATATGTGTGTGTGTGTCTGGGTCCTCTACTCTTTCTTCCTTGCCCTTCCACCCTGCCCCTCCCGTCTCTGTGTGTCTTCGCCTGTAGGTGCCGGATGTGTGCGGCGACCTTCTTCAGTAAGTCAGACATGCAGATCCACTCCAAGTCGCACACAGAGGCCAAGCCTCACAAGTGTCCCCACTGCTCCAAGTCATTCGCCAACTCCAGCTACCTGGCGCAGCACATCCGCATCCACAGCGGGGCCAAGCCCTACACCTGCTCCTACTGCCAGAAATCTTTCAGGCAACTCAGTCACTTACAGCAGCACACACGGTACTGCAGAAACCCCAACCACCACCGCAATACCACCACCCTTCCTACCAACCCCCTCCCCTCCCCTCTGATCAGCCAGCAAATCGTACTCCTTCTCCGAAGTCCAGCTTTTTATAGAAGCACAGAACCCTGATTGCTCGTGTGTGTGTGTGCGTACAAACATTGTGTGTCTTCACTTAGTATGCATGATGTGCATTTGTCTTCAGGCAAAGACCTTCAGAAATACTGTTGGACATTGGGTTTCAAACTGGAACCTTTGAAAGGTCCTTTTCGGACCCTTTTTCCCCTTGTAATTCTACACACATTGCTATTCCAGTGCTTTGAGTTCCGACCTATAGTTGTGTACAATCTGCATAGTTGACCATGGAATCCCTTTCTGTGCGTGCACTTCCATGATGTTTTGCATGTGCACTTTTATCGTGTTTAACCTGCTTTCTGATCCCCCCTGTTTTCCCTATTATCTCTGCATGTTCCTGCATCTGTCGTATGCTTTATAACATGCATTCTCCAACAACTTGCCCTCAAACTGACTTGTGTGTCATTGTGTTTTGCCTTGTGTTTATATTAAACCCTGTTGATACTATTTTAACACTTCTCATCAAGGACACTGTACTTGTGGGCTTCATCTTTGCTTTATTTTTTCCCTGCCGGGTTTGGCCTTCCCCTTTGCTATTCTTCTGTAAAATTGTGTTCCTGTCGTTTATTTTTGTGCAGATTTATGTAAACTGCACTTGTCCACTCCAAGTGACATGCCATTTAAACACATGTAAAATGCTCCTGTGTATATGTGTGTCCTAATATATTTAAGTTTGGTTAAATTGAAGAATAACTATGTTGAAGCATTTTGTTAATCAAATTGACTGATATATCTGTGATTATATTAACCACTAAACAAAACCAAAGTAATTGTGTATGCATATATGTAGGTACAGCTCTTTCCCTCACCTGAACCCGCTTATTTCCTTTTGTCCCTCCATCAGGAACCACACAGAGTCCAAGCCCCACAAGTGTCCCCACTGCACCAAGTCGTTTGCCAACTCAAGCTACCTGGCGCAGCACATGCGCATCCACACGGGCGTGAAACCCTACTCCTGCTCCTTCTGCCAAAAGAACTTCAGACAGCTCAGTCACCTGCAGCAGCACAACAGGTAAGTCAATCACCTGGATTGGGTTTCCGTGGCAATCTGTGGTCAGAGGGAGAAAGAAAACAAATGACCGTGTTTTGTTTACGACTTCAGGATCCACACCGGTGACCGGCCCTATAAATGCATCCATCCGGGCTGTGAGAAATCCTTCACGCAGCTGTCCAACCTCCAGGTGAGCAAGGCCCAGTGGGGCTGGCGCTGTTCCCCATGTCCCACATGGTCCAAGGCTGCCGGCTTCACAGCGCAGCACTGCTGCATAAACACTATCGTTTTTGTTTGCTTCCTTTAACTGGCCTTGTCTTTCGCTCTCAGTCCCACCGACGGCAACACAACAAGGACAAACCTTACAAGTGCCCCAACTGTAATAAGGGATACACGGACGCATCTACCCTCGAGGTGCACCTATCCACGCACACGGTGAAACACGCCAAGCTGTACTCGTGTGGCCTCTGCAACCGCACCTACACTTCGGTGAGGACCCTATCCGTATCATCCTATCCCCTTCGCATGAAGGGAAACTTTACCGGCCCGACGGTGTAATTGCATGTCTGACGGCTCTGTTTTTCCTGCCCTCGCCCTCACCTCAGGAGACCTATTTAGTAAAACACATGCAGAAACACAACCCCGACCAGCTCACTGCGTCAGCGGTGGCGGCAGCCCAGCAGGCCCAGCAGAACCAGCAGGCCCAGCAGAACCAAGGGCAGGCTGGCGGTCAGAGACGCGGGGAGAGTGCTGACAACGGGTCAGCAAGGCCCGGTGGCCCCAGATCTGGTGGTGGTGGTGGAGGACAGGGGGGCCAGAACCAGGGCAACTACTCCCAGTCGGAGGGTGTGCCCTGCCCCTTCAACCTCCACCAGTACAAGACAGTGACCGCCGGTGACATCCAGTACAAGCCAGTCAGCGTGGCGGACCTGGCTGCCCACAAAGAACTTTGTCACTCTGTGGCCACGTCCACTATTCAAGTGGAGCACCTCAACTCCTGAAGAGTGGTGAAAAGGACAATGGGAATTGTAGTAAACAAAAAAAAGCTAAAATTGAGTCTGATGGATACAAGCAATAATCGAATGGGAAGTCTCTGCCACAACATGGTTGGAAGTGGACTTAACCGGTTTGGGGGAATGGAGTTATGTTTTTTTATTTCTGCCTGACTTCTTAGCTTTTTCCTGTTGTTTTGAAGCGTATGTAAAACCTGTTCTCAAGTATTCTGCTGTCCATCACACTGATGGTTTTACAGTCGGAAAAGAGAACATGAAAAGAGAACGATTCTCTTGTGTTATTTTATTCTTCCTGCTCTTCCATTCAAATATCATTTATTCATATACTTTGTTATCTATGGTGATGGAACTGATGGTTAATTATGAAAGTATTTTTGTACTTTCATACAGGTACTTGCAGTTTTTACATAAATGCCATTACTGCTACCACTTTTTACAAATATATGCCCATGTATGATTTTTGTTTTTTATTATTCACTTAAAAGGGAAGTAGATAAAGATATTTCCATTTGTGGAAAGACAAAAAAAGATAATCTAAAACTATATCTAGATATATACAAACCGGTATATACACTATGTTTGTGTGTCAAAAGAAAATGTTAATCCATATAATCTATTTGTATGCAGTCACAGTCCTTTATACTTCAAGTGAACATGGCAGAAATGATAATACAGGTTATGATCCATGTAATCTTTTTGTGTGTATGTTTTGAGAATAACATTGTTATCAATGCTATTATACTTCCAATATACAATGTTTATAATATTCAAACTCACTGTCAGATCCGAAACTTGTGTTTTTCTCTGGCTATGATTTAAATAAAAAATGCAATCTAATTGCTCTTATCTTTATGTGTGTGGATATCATAATTTCGAGGGATTTAACGGCACATTGTTGTTGGTATAGATGTTTTACATTTTAGTGAAATTTAATACAGGAAATATATATCCTCCAAAAGAATGCCTATCTGCAATTCATTCTCAATGTGATTCCTCTGCCGTGTAGTGGAATGTGACCTGATAATATGTGTGTTGTGTTTACAAACGGGACGATACCACTTATAATATGTTTATGCTGCTGACTAAACCTTCACGATTGCTGTCAGTATCCTTTAAACCAATTTGAACGAATAGTTTCAAATCAACGTTTAAATATAACAAAACACACGCTATCTGCCAACCTTTTTTGAACAGTGGAGATTTGGTTTCGTCCACCATTCTCTGCAGTCTGCAGCGAATATGGCGTCATTGAAAAGTGTGGGAGTCGAGAAACTTCATGTAAATAACGATAGTTAGAGAGCGTTCACTAGCTAGGCGAGTGTCAGAGCCGAGGCTGACCTCCGACTTTACACAAAACAAAGACAGTTCCCTTTAAGCATGCCTCGCAAGAAGCCATTCAGCAACAAACAGAAGAAGAAGCAGCTTCAAGTCAAACGCGAAAGGAAAAGAGGTAAGGCTAACGACACCGCAGCTACCGTGTTGTCGCTAAGCTATGTCGCGTTTTATTCTGTGGCGGTCAATGGCCGTATGTATTCATGTTAGCTACACGGAGGTGAGCAGTTCATCCCATTATTCCTCATCTTACAGTTGTGTTATTGCTGACTATTATCCGTGTATGTCTACGCCAGACTTACTAATCAACCACGTTGACGAGGCACGACCTGTGTGTTTCTACCATGGCCAATGCGATGCTATTCTAGTGAATACCGTGATCGTCAGGATGTGACGCCGCCGGCAGCGGGTCGGCGGCGGGCTGCGTGGTGCTGCTTCGACACAGCCGCTGACATTTAACGTTAGCCTAGCAGCCCATCGTGTAGGCTAGCACTCTGTAGGAAAGGCTTTTTTACCGTATCGCTACGCACTCATGTAACAGTAAAAACAACACTATGAAGTGCAAAAATGTGTTTCACCTGCCATTTATCCATTCTATATATTATATATGATGCTTGAATATAAGTATCAACTAAAGTTGTGTTGTTTGTGTAATTATATGTTCATGAACCCAAGCTGTGAACCACTGGGGTGAATGGTAAGAGTCGTACACTGGAGAATTGAATAATGGACCTTTAATTGTCCATATTGTCGCATGCTGACTCCTAGGTGATGGTTCCGGGCCAAGCAGCCGCAATGCCAGCGTGGAGCGCGGAGCAGAGAGGCAGTCTGACACATCAGACAGCGAGGCCCCTGATATTAGGAGAATTAATCAGCAGCCTTTCAGCCGAGAAGGAAGACATGACCCCAACAGGTGAGATGTCGTCCTCAGTTATGTTGACACTCAGTCTTGAGCACATTCTGATGTGCTTTGATATAACTTAAGTGCAGAAAGTTTGCGTCATTACTCCTGTATTCACGTAAACTGTCTGATGGCTATTATACGGCCGTCTGATTATACGTCTGTCCAGCATGCCTGTTTGAGCACAAGGAAAGTTCCAGGGTTGTCTTACTTTTGCTTAACATTGATGTTATGATCAGAACGTAATATCTTTTAAATGTATTGCAAGGTTTTAATTTCTTGACTTTAGTAAGACTTTGACTTCTTTTGTATTTTTGCAAGGTATTATTGGTTTCCAAATGAATGTCATATTATCAGATTTCTAGACAGACAGGAGCCTGTAGGAAGGAGAAGTAAGAGAGAGAACAAGAGACAACACGAGAGACCAGATACCATTTTTTGTCAAACATCATAAGGAATATCAACTGTGAGGTCTTGTTGTTTAACCGGTTGACAAGACCACTGCACATTATGGTCATTTCGAGAAATACAGGCCTGCCAACCACAGCATGCGTATCTCTGACATTTACCCAGGAACGCTGTGAAGTACACACTCTATTGCCTGATGTTTTTATAGGAACCTGGAAGCAATTATTGTGTTCTAATTAGAGCAACTTCTCTGTGCCACTACATAGCGAACTAAAAGAGGCCATGTATAACAAAAAGATTATGCAGACAAAATCAGATGGTAACTGCTCTGGCAAAATGACTAAGGGACCCACTAACCTCCACTGATGCAGGTTTCAACTGCACTTTGAGAAGGAGAGCAAAGAAGAGGTGGAAAAGCGGAAGAAGGTGGCCATGGAGAAGATCCTGCAGACCGTCTCCGAGAAAGAGATGGAGATCAACATCGGTGACTTCTACCCGTCAGATAAAGGTTGAGCCATGTCCATTTTATCCCTATACCTTTAGCACCGTGTTCTCTGTCTTAAAGGACAAACCCAGTCTGTGTGATGGTACCATCCCACCTGACTTCAC
>JAOPJJ010000008.1:4148020-4162265 GCA_027122795.1 Enchelyopus cimbrius
CTCCCTCCCCTCCCCTCCCTCCCTTTACGTAACACTCAAAGCCGTGCATATCGCCGTAGTGATGTGTAGGCCACGGGAACGGCCGTATCTGGATCCCGCGTCGCTCATGGGGGTTTCTGGCATGGCCTTCCATGTTGAACAACAGGCCCTCCTTCTCAGGGTCGTTGTGTTTTCCACACTTAAGAAACTGATGGTGATGGGTCGATTATTAGCCAGTTATTAGTCCCCGTTTGTTTGTACGAAAAGAAATTGTGCCTTTGGTTTTACTCCCTTGCCACTCGTCATGTATGAAAGTGAGTTTGCCTGAGACTTTGCAGTTGGATTTTTTTTCTTCTCCTCCTCCCCTCATCCCAATCATTTCTCGCCCTCGCCGCTGGTTTCATTTATCCCCGAGCTTACAGCGCCCCCAGCTGGTAGAAGTGGTACATTACAACCGGCAGCTCGCAATAGCGAAGAGACGCAGCAGTTTTCCTCTTCCAGACACTGGTCTGAAGGCAGTGTTACGTACGTCCTCCTCATTGGTTCAGGTTTGTGGCTGGGGAAGAAAAAGCTTCGCTCTGCCCCTGGTAGCCAAGGAGTCTGTTTCATATCTTTAATGTGTTAGCTCTCGCCTTTTTAAATCCAATTACAATCTCATTTAAAAACTGAACACTGCAGGGAAAAGATTTCACCAGATCCAGAACATTATTCTTTTACAAGGGGTAATTAAGACATGAGAAGGAGAATGGGGGGCATCCGTTTCAGAGGAAGTTTTGATACTCTATAATCTGTGATTATTACGGTGGCATTCACTGGCAACTGATTGGCATTCCATGTGAGAACAGACAACTTTGAGATCCACAGTGTGTCAGTTGGAAAAAAAGTTGAAGGGGAGATAGACCCGTTGGTCATTGGTTGCCACAGGTTACTCGGGGACCCTTTGCCCGACAGGATTGTTGCCATAGTAACAACGGAGGATGGTAGATGGTTATAATTGGATGGAGCGAATGTTGGATGACTGGGAGAGCGACAGAGCAGAGGTGCCTCAGTGGTGGAGGTGGAGGAGAGGAGAGAGATGCTCTGCTCTGCAGGGGGAGCACCGTCACCAGAGAATAGAAGGTGGAACACAAAGTTTTGGTAGGGGGCATTCAGGACCTCTCCATGTGACTTTGCAAACTAGCCAATAGAATGCCTTGGAAACCTTCAGGGGTCGTGCTTGATGGTTTCATACTTAAAGGGACCGCCATCTAGTCCCTCGCTCTCCAGCTCAGCCTTTGAAATCGGCTTTTTTCTGACTTACAGGTCAATACATTTATCTTGCTGTTCATCTGGCCAAACATATCTGTTAAAATAGTTATACTTATTATTATTATATTTTTACATGTATTGCCAACATAACAGTTATAAGATATAGGTGATAATAAGATATACTGTACTTTAAGGGAGATTTGATGTCCTGTGATTAACTTTTCTGTCTATCTGTCTATTACCGGTATATAGACAGTGGATATAGCACACAGGATATAGAACATATCACAAAGGACATGGACATGAAATATAGTCCATAGTATACAACCTTTATGACATCGACTTATAAAAAGCATAGGATAGAGTGTGTAGAGCACAGCACATGTTGTTGTTAGAAGATAAAGTACATAAGATATAGCACCTAGAAGTGGTTAGGCAGCGCTCAGAGTCATTGGGCCGTTGAAGATGGACAAAGCCCTGCAGAAGCGTCCATTTTGTAATCTTGTTACGTAAAAGGTAATGGTTGTGCTTCAAGACTGAGCCATTTTGGGACACTGCACAAACTTTGAATAAAAGTGTAAAAGTAGTTGTAACGTTGTCACTGGGCTGTCCTGTGTGGGACCTCCATCATAAACACACACTATGGTCTGTTCTTAAACTCTACACCAGCCTATAGACTGGTCTAAAAAGACAATGTAAAGAACGTCTCAGTTCTAATCACTCATGCCAACACAAAGAGCAAGCTAGGAGGGCAGAGGTGTGTGTGTGTGTGTGTGTGTGCGTCTGTGTGTGTATGTGTGGGTAGGGATGAGGAGGTGCATTGTCAAATTCAGCCTGACAATGACTGCTTAACATATCACAATCAGTTAGAAATATGATATATTATAACTTTATTACTATTTGCCACCAACATGTCATTTTCCTACAGAGTTGTTCTCTGCATATCAACATGCAAGATGGTTATTTTGGAACTGATTTGTAGCTTGGGACCTTAAGGGTTAAGAGGCCATGTATGCTAGGACCACATCTCCCAGAGGACCTTGCTGTGACCTTATTGGTCAGTGTCCTGTCTCCATAAGAGCAGATGGACTGGCCACGGTGGTGAGCCCTCCTGGCATTGTGTACAGGTGATTGACAGAAAAGCGAGTTCTGTTGTTTGCAACAACAAAATACACACACACACACACACACACACACACACACACACACACACACACACAATGTCTTCATTAATACCAGGAAGAAAAACACAGATGGGACAGGTAGAGGGGTGGTTTTCTTTCCGACCAATGTCTGAACGATCTGTCGTTTCAGTTGACACCGCTTCCATGGTCGCATAAGAGAAGTTCTGTTTTCACAAGTTGTTTTCTCTTGGTCCACCCCCATCCCCGTCCCTCCCTCTCCTGAATCACAGAATGACTCTCATTCTATTTTTACCCTCTGGTCCTCTCCTCTTATCCCGTTCCACCCATTTTCCTTCTCTTTCAAGACAGCCTCTCTTTTCTACCCTCGTTTCTCTTTTGTCTAATTTCTCGTGTGTCTCAATACAAAATGCTAAATATGGTAGTGGTCACATCCGGTGATGGGAAAGTAACATCGTCACATCACGGAATTATGCTTGTTGCATAATATGCTTTCCCAATCGCAGTTTATGAGAAACACAGGGGAGGAAGGGAGCTCAGGAAAGGACATGTTCACCTTAGTGCCATAACTAAAATGCAATGAAACGACAGGGTCCACCCATTGCTTAATGGAATAGGTGCACACAAACATCTACGGCCCCCCCATATCATTGCTTTGTTGGGTACGTACAGAGGTCTCTAAATACGTGACCACCGTGCATTGGTCAAACTAGTTGCTGTTTGGCCTGAGGATAGCTGACTTGCGCCTCCCCTTCATACGTTGGCCATCATGAGTACTACACCTGGGTCTCGGCCCCATGGCTGTTGCTCGTCCCAAGGGAGGGACTTCGTGTAACATGTCAGGTCATTGGTTGCCCTACATCTGACCGCCGGCGTTTGATTCGCGCGCTCACACAGCCATCTAGTTTTACTACGAGCGTCTTATCCGCACATAAAGGACGGCATACTTTTTTCTTTGCCTATAGTAAAGATACAAACAACACATATTCGACAATTGTATTATGCGTTATGTTTCTTTCTTTTTTTGGTATGCTAACCATAGAGATTAGCACATTTGCATATGACATAAATTCCTGTGCACAATCTAGCCAATCAGTATCCCCGGAGGTCTGATGACCAGTTATTGCCGCAGCCAATGCAAACGCGTAAAACCACCGAAAGGGGCGGGACACGGTTGGGCGAGGTTGACAGACTGGAAAGGGGGGGGGGCAAGTAGCCTAGTTTACAACAGGAGGAAGAGGGAGGGGGGAGAAAAAGAAAGAAAGGCTTCAGCTTTTCAAGAGGGGGGGAAAAAAGCAACCCAGTAAACTTGAGCCTTGGGCCGAGAAGATGTTAAACCAGGACGTTTCCACGCGGAAAGGCCTCCGCTACGAGAACTAACCGAAGTGGATGGTGCGCGCGCAGCCCGGAGTGGCTCGAGCTAACCCGCTGCGGACGGACCGCACGAGTCGCGCGCTGCTGCTGCTGCCGCTTTTACTCCCCGAGTACTAGATGCCAGTCATTTGGGGCGGACTGCCGCGTTAACCACATCGGTCTGGGCGTTTTGTGTCCCGTCTTTTGTTGACAGCCGGAGTGGAGTTGGACGAAGCAGGCTTGATATCCCCCCCCTTCCCGCGGACTGGAGCCCGGGGGGTCCGTCGTTGTCGCGGTGTCGCTTCTTCAGTGTTGTAGTCCGTCAGGAGCGAGCTAACGTGAGGCGTGTGTGGTTATATCGTCCAGGTAGCTCTCAACCTGTCATAGTGTATATATGTATAGGCGATCTTTAACAGATCTAAGTTTAGTTAATATAATACGGGTGAGGTAGCCACGTACCTAATTAAACAACTGAAATATTGCCCTTATAGTACTAATTTCTCCATCTAAGTTAACGTTACTGTAACGTTACTGTAGCGTTACTGTAACGTTACTATCGACTCGTGTGTTGGTACGAGCAGGTGTGTACGTTTCGCGTATGGGACGCAAACCGCGAGTGGCTGTTTTGTGGTCTTATGACGGAAGGTGTTCTCTTTAAACAAACACGTTGTGTGGAGTAAATACACGCGGATTCTTGTTGGCGCGGAGAACATGAGAACAGCAGCGGTGCTCTTGCGTGTTTCTCCGCGGAGGGTGCAGGACCAGGGGCGTTCCCCGGGGCTAGGGTTGATCTGGGGCTGTGCACTGGGAGCTCTGGTGGTTGCAAGGGGCAGCTCAACTGGCCACCATGAATGACGTTTAACCAACAATGACAGACCCCCAGTGTTACATTAGCGGTCCCCCCGCGGACATGAGGTCCTTGATGCGTTTCACTTAGCGACATATGTCAATCAAAACCCCACAGCTGCCTATTGCCTCGCTGACTAGCTAGATAGTCACGATTTCCCTGCTACACCTTGCTTTTAAACCCCAGTATTCCCCACGGGGGTTGTTTGATTGTGTAGTGGTCATCTGGCATCACGTAGATGCAGCCCTGTTTCTGTGATCTAGATTGAACGTGTCTCCGGAAGGTTGCGGGTTTTGCGGACCCGTGTTTTAATCGAGGCCGGGGATCAGAGCTAGGCCTTGTTAACCCATTCGGCGCCGTACTAATGCGCCGATGTAAACAAACAGTACGAGGGCATCGGGGGTGATTAGACCAAGGAGAATCCGTCGGCCGATCAGCCATCATCTAGGTAGTCTTTCAAATTCCACTTTTTTTCCCCAATCCATATACAAATTACATTTTGTAGTACATTTTGCCCATGGATATTTGATTATTGTGTGCGCATCATCAAATAGCGGCATTGTCAAAGCAGGAAAGAGATGGAATCCCCGCGTCAGAAGATCGCAGTAATCTCCACATATAAATAACGAGAGCACTTATACAAACAACTGGAATGATGCAGTTCAACTTGTGAATGATGATTGCGACCTGAAGGAAAGAAACAGATGCAAGCACCACGGAACCCAGTATTTTTTCTCAGAATCAGATCAATTCTTTGGTTGAAGTTTCATCACTTCCAAGGAGGAATGTTCTCTTATTAATCACAGCAGCAAGACTTTCATTCGACCATGTTTTCTTCAGAAAATCCTCAATATCTGCGGCAAGGATTGAGCATGTTTGGTCAGTGTAAACACATTTCTGAAATTATGTTTTCCTTGTGTGGAAAAAAGTTTACCGTGTGTCGTTCTGTTTTGAATGTAACAACGATGTAAGGGCAACAAGTGGTTTGGCGTGAACAAGCCGTTTGCTATTGTAGAGCCTTGATTCATTAGAAATGCAGTTTCATCAGTTGATTCGACACGCTCAATTTCGTTTCCAGAATTTTTATACAAAAAAAGATGCTTTCAAATTGTATGTTTTATAGAAAAACCTGTAATGTATCAATTTCCTTCCTTACAGTGTGGACCAATGTCGAGCCACGGTCTGTTCCTGTGTTCCCCTGGCATTCATTGGTCCCTTTCCTGGCACCAACCCAATCAGATGCTTTTGCTCAGTCAGGAGAGGGCCAGCAACCAATCAATCACCCTCAAGCGGCAAGTCTAAAGTCAGGTAAACAAACTGTTTGTGTACATGTTCTTTTCAAACCAGGTGTCTGGTGGTTATTAAAGATCCATTGTGTTTTTTTATTATTACCTTTAGCGTCGTCCCTGTATTATATGCTTTGTATTATGATACTTCCCGCTTATCCCAAACCATGCCCTAATCTGAAAACATGTGATTTACCTCAGAGGGCCAGGGAATACCGGTGGTGTCACAGGAGCCTGCAGAGGTCCCCATGACCGTGGACAGGGGTCCCCAGTCGCGGCCTCTCCCTTCAGTGGACGAACCGGCTCCAGAGAGGGAGAAGGAACCGGACCGTCCCGACAGTGAGACCGAGAGTGATGTGGACGACCCGTAAGCCAAAGCCTTTGTTGTTGTATAAGACGTCTATAAGGCATCCGTGAGACCACGGTGATGTGCGCAAAGCTTTTATGTCTTCAATTGATCCTTGCCTCTTTGGTGGTGTCGGTGAAGTGGAGATGTTGTGGGTTGCTCAACATCAGACATGGCTATTTGATAGATATTTATAAAGAAGGGAAAAAATGTGTTTGAGTAGGATATTTTTGTGGGCTTAGTCTAAATTTGGCAGCGTAGCTTCGAGCAAGAGTGGAGATAACGGGAACCAAAGCATTCCTGTTCTTTATGACGATATGAGAGGCAGCGGTCAGGCTGCCAGATATTGACTGAGAGGCGCTGCTCAATCTGCTGATCTGTATTTCACAAGAAGCTAACTGCCAGGGCCTTGAGCAGTAGACAAACCGGTACTTCTCGCATATATCAAAATGGAAACAGGCGAATGTTAACACAATCCGAAGGAGTAAACGGAACATTCTGTATCAGTATAAGTTGTTTGTTTTTTGAACAAATTATTTTTGGTGTAATGCTTCTCAACGTTTATTTTCCCCCTCTGCTAGGTTCCTCCCGGGTGTTCTGCCTGACCCGCCTCTGCTGACCACATCCCCGGTGAAGAGACGCACCCAGTCCCTCAGCGCACTTCCCAAAGACGGGGACAAGAACAGTCCTGGGAAGGTAGGGCCCTGAATGCCCCCTTCAACACTTCTCAAAGCTAAATCGATGTGATCAGGATGTTTGGGGCTTTTATATCATTATTTGAATTGAATTGAATTGAAAATCCTTTATTAGTCCCGCAAACGGCCGACATTTACTGTTTATTAATTTAACAGACAACATAATTAATGAACAGCGTTATTAACGAGCCGTGTATGTATACACATTTAGCCATCATGCTCAAGGATCTCTACATGTAGACTGTGGAGATTGGGTTTCAAACCCAGAACCCGTTCAGCTGGGAGTTAGCCCCCTAAGCACTGCACTGTCCTCTCCATCCTCTCAGAGGGAGAAAGACCACATCCGACGTCCCATGAACGCCTTCATGATCTTCAGCAAGCGTCACCGGGCGCTGGTGCACCAGCGGCACCCAAATCAGGATAACCGCACGGTCAGCAAGATCCTGGGGGAGTGGTGGTACGCGCTGGGGCCCAAGGAGAAGCAGAAGTACCACGACCTGGCCTTCCAAGTACGTGGACGTCCGTCTAGCCTGGCCATTACCAGCCTTTGACTTCGATTCTCTCTCGTCATTCAGTCTGGGAAAGCGTCATTGGATTTTGATTTCTGTAATGGACGGAGGCTTGTGTGAGGCTTAAAATCATTGGAGTTCCCTTAACCAATCAGCAACGTTTGGTCATGACGTATGTTATGTGCCGGAGGTAGGAAGCCTCCGCTTTCACAGTAGTAAACAAATCACTAGCGACCTGTTCTGAGATTGTAGTGGCAATGAAATTTCAACATCATGGACGTTAACGACATGCGCCGATGTTGTAAACTAAACTAAAGAGTAGAGGGGAAAATACTGCATTCCAAACTCTTATTTGAAAACAAGAACAGTGTTTTCAAATAAACTGTCAACTGTAATTCACTTTCAACTGTTGAACTACAGTTGAATGTGAAACTCGGCGGGCAACTTCGACGTCATTGCTATCAAAACCGTCCCCCGTTGCTGATTGGCCCGCCAAAAATTGAGAGCCTGGATCTCGAAAGAAGCGAGTGCTTTGCCGGACTACGATACGGAGCAAAATGGAATTGGGCGGAAGTACATTGCTGGTATCACCAGGCTAGCATCTGTCTGCCCTGGTTATCCATAGCAAATCATCACTATTTATTTACTGGCACTGTTTAGGCACACTGGAAAGCTACTCTGTCCCCATACTAGACTATTCTGCTTCCCCTCCGATAACAAGTTCAGAATTTCCGGTCTTTTTGAGTGGCATTTACGCAAGCTCTGGTTTCCTAGGTGAAAGAGGCCCATTTCAAGGCCCATCCAGACTGGAAGTGGTGCAACAAAGACAGGAAGAAGTCCAGCTCTGAAGGCCGAGGCGTCCCTGGGGGTAAAGACGTCAGAGAGAGGAGCATGTCTGAGACCACAGGTCAGTCACACACACATGCATACACACGCACACACACACGCATCTAAAGGATGCAGGTCATTTAAACATGTGCCTCTGTTCGGCTTTCCCACGGTGTTTTATCAAACTCTTCCTCTGTGCTTGGATATAGAGCCTCATTCAGTGGAGCTGAAAGGGGCTGGGCCGGGTCTGGTGGGCGTGTCCGAGCGGAGCACAGGAGAAGGTCATGTGGGCCAGCTCACCCGCCCCCGGGCCTTCTCACAGAGCGCCATGCACAGCCTGGAGCGTGGGGAGCGGGGGAACACGCAGGCCCTGGCCGAGCTGGCGCAGGTACAAAAGGGCTGGGGGGAAAACGCCATCACTGTCTGCACTATTGGTGATGCACAGATGCATAGGTTTGTCTCTCAGGGGCTTGGGATTGGAAACACTGCAAGGGCCATTGATCAGTGGATAGAGAGTATTTGTTTTTTGTCAGCCGCAGGACAGTGTGCTTGGCTGACTGAAACTCGACCAACTCTACGATCTGAATTATTTCCATTGATTTGAATATGGCCGTTATCTCTAGCTTAACTTAAATCCGCCACCGTGCACTCTACCCGCTAGCCCAAATATCACGTAAGCCCTGTTTGTAGAAGCTAGTGGGTGGCAAATTGTGATTGGTGCTAGGTTGCTCATTGTGATATGTTCATAGTCAAAGCCCTGCAGCGGTAAATACAGACGTTTACGGAGAATCACAAAGACGACGCACAATATATCAAATGCCGTTTTGTACTCCTTTTTTTGAGCCGCTATTATTTAGTTTGGAGCCAAGTAAAGGTTCAGTAATCAACGATAAGCGGTCTTCTTTAAATTGGGTTAATTTAAAGTTGGGGAAACCGTGATTTTCGCCTCACCATGAGGTTTTTGCCTTATGTCACCAGCGATTATCTGACCAATGAAAATCTAGTTGAATAAGTGCACGTTAACCAACCAATCGATTAATTGACCAGAACTCAACAGCCCTATGCACAGGTAGCATTTTGAGGGCAAGGTCATTAATAATAATAATATTAATAATAATATTTGGACCAAATATACTGTATGTTCTGTTTGATCAGTGCTTTCTCTGCTAACTTTTTCTTACAATGAAATATGTCAACAATGTTGAAAGCCTCCCTTTTCATCATTGTTTATATTCTTCTTTGGTATCCTAAATACTCCTTAACGCAGGAACCGTACGATTGATAGAAGACCGTAGCATCCAGTATTGTAGCTTAATGCATCAGTTAGGTATCAGGGCCGATACAATGTTTTTAAATATAGGCTGATACACCAGGTGATTATCAGCCGATCCTGCTTTATGGCCGACTCATCTGTACATCCCTATTCTTCCTTGGGTTGACCTTGGAGTGTCTAAAGTCTGACTTTACGTTCCCTCAGATGTGTGGAGACGGAGGGGGCCAGTTCTCAGGCCGGGCCCCGCCTCAGTCTCGGGCCCAGCGGGGGGTCAGCGAGGACATGACCAGTGACGAAGAGCGGATGGTCATCTGTGAAGAGGAGGGCGATGACGATGTCATTGGTGAGAAGTTGTAGCTGTGTACCGTTCCCTGTTAGAAAAAGATAGCACGACTCCCCGAAGGCAAAGTGTCTGTGGCGCACCCTCTTTGTGCCAGGTTATAAATAAATACATTGAACATCTCTGAGTGTCCTAAAAAAAGATTTGATGTCATAATGTAGAAACAGGGCCGCATCTCGGCCCCTTGTCAAGCATACAAAGCCTTGGTATTGTCCTGACATAACATGTGCAGTCACAATTCAGTTTTTCATTTTAATAAACAAAATACGATCATTGTTATCATGTGGTCTCTTAGTTTCTTTTGAGAAATGTAACCATAGAAACAGTCACCACCATGACCTATCTGTTAATAATCATCAATATACAAACAGACTGCATGTTTTTGTTTACACATGCCCTCTGTGATAATACATTGAAATTCCATCCAATTGGATCCTTCCTCTTGGCTAGGTACTTAATAAGGGTTAAAGGTTGTATCAGTGATTCTGCCATTTGTTTACTAATACCATTTGTTTTTGTGTACGATTTCGGAGCATAGGCTGCCTACAGAGTCGCGATTTCGGCCTAGAATCGCTGAAACAACCTTTAAGTAGTGACTAAAAGGTTGTATGAGCGATTCTGCAGCAAAGCAACGCGTCTCTGTAGGCCTATGTTCCGAGTGGTTTGGAGTGGCTGGTAGTAACATTTGTTATCAATCTTGGAGCATAGGCTGCCTACAGAGACGCAGTTTTTGACAGCCTGCTTATGGGTGGGCAGCTAGCCCATCGTGAGGAAAGATCAGATCGATGTGATCATTTATGTTTCGGCCTAGAATCGCTGATGCAACCTTTAACTATGACTGTTGTCTTAATCTCATCACCTGTAGCTTTGGCCAGTGTCTTCACTATTATTTTGATGATGAAGATCAATCATCATCTGTTCGGACTGTTGATCAAACTACAAGAACTGAATAATACAAAATTTAGAAAAAGGGGGGAGTCAAAAATGTAATACGCGTTCCAACTTTTTGGGGGATAACATATTTCACACAATGTATTGGAACAAATGACACGTGTTGCAACAAATGACACGTATGTGCTTGCAGAACATTTTCCAAATGTAATTTGCTGTGCATCTATGTGTCTGCCTGCATTACGTCCACGGCAAATTTAATTCTGACTCTAATGCAATCCCAGCTCCTCCGGTTTCTGTTTTTATTTTCCTTTTAAGAAATCCAATATAAATTAGAGTGCTTTTATTTTGAAGCTTTTATCTCTCCTATGGACTGTGTGCTCCATTGTGATTGGCTAATAAAGGCTTCCATTCAGATCCTCTTGTGTAACCATCGCCTTTGCGCTTTTTCTCTCTTTCAGAGGACCCCTATCCCACCAGCTCCATAGACCTCAAGTGTAAGGAGCGAGTCACTGACAGCGACAGTGACAACGCCTCAGAAGACGAGGGTGAACGCAAGGTGACATACTCTATTGTCTGAAGTGCTAACACCGTGTGTTTTTAGCACAGTTTCCATCCCCCCCTCCCTGTGGCTTCGTATATTTCGTCATCCAGAAACAATGAACGAGTTGAACGAACCAGGAATGGTTCATCGCTAATTAGACCTCATTTGAATTCGAAAAGCCTTTTGTATCAACATGATTTCAATTTCTTTTTCCTCCTCCGCAGAGAGCGTTTGCGCCGGTCATCTGCTCCTCCTCCTTCCGCCCCACACCGCACAGCAGGAGCGTCTCTCTGTCCTCCTACCCAACCACCAAGCGCCAGGACGAGGGCAGGGCGGGGGCGGGGGGGCTGGCTGAGCGCAGGCGGAGGGGAGGAGATGGGGAGGGGAAGGACGGATACAGAGGAGGGGATGGAGGCGGCATGACGTCCCCTCCTATCCTGCTCTCCTCCTCCGGGGGCTCGGTCATCACCAGCTCCTCGGGCACGGGCCTACCTGCCTCAGGGGCCGGTCCCCTGGGCCTGAGCACCATGGTGGGCATGGGAGCGCTGCGGGTGGCCTCCACCATGGTCACCAACGTCGTGCGTCCCGTGATCAGCTCCCCGGTGCCCATCGCCAGCAAACCCCGGGAAGCAGGCCCCTCCCCAAGCCCCCACCTGCACGACAGGAGGTCCATGACCCCGCAGCATCAGCCGCAGCTTCTGATTGGCTCTGGAGCAGGAAGTGGGGCGACGGTCACCGGGTACTACTCCTCCTCCTCCTCCCCCTCACCGAACACCGTCGGTGCCGGGGTGGGTCCTGGAGGCGTCATGGCCAATCTGGTGCTGGGAGGGGCGTTTTCAGCTCAGCCCACTGTGCAACTCCTCCCGGCTCAGCAGCAGCAGGCAGGCCCTCAACAGGCCCCGCCCACCAGCCACCTGTCAGTCCCGCACAGTCAGAGCAACGGGCCCCTGCCCCTCTCCCTGCTCCAGCCCCACCTCCTGTCCGGCCCCTCCCTGACCTCCCCCGGGGGTAAGGCCGTCACACAGGTTCAGTACATCCTGCCCACCCTGACCGCCAATGCCAAGAGTTCACCCCAGCCTGTCAGCCAGCCAACCAGTGTCTTCAACCTACCCACAGCTCCGCCCACGCACGTATCCCTGGCCAATGGGAAGCAGCATGGCTCAGGGGCTCTGGCCGGCTACACCACCAACCCAGCAGTGGGCGTGGTCACCCCTGGAGCCAGAGGTGAGGCTCCTGGGTTTTGATAAATGGTCATTTAGGATTAAATCCAAGCATCCCATCTTCAGCTTTGAAATGTTTGAGGTCCTCTCAGTGGTTATTTCTTTTCATTTTTGTGCGTCAGTGCAAACCCAGTCTCCGGTGCTCCAGGGTAAGATAATGGTTCCCATGGCAACAGTGCGAACTGCGACAGCCCCCGCCCAGCAGTTCCCCATCGTGGCGCCACCCCTTCCTGTCCAGAACGGCGCACAGGCAGGAAGCAAGGTCGGTGCACGGGTCGGTTTTGGGACACCGACGCGACAGATGCTGATAACGTACTCATTCATCCACGGAACATGCAAGGTTTTGTGGGCAAGAGATGGAAGCGTGTCCCCGCTCTCACCGGCCCGCTGTGTCTCTATCCCAGATCATCCAGATCACTCCCATGCCCCTGGTCCAGTCCCAGCTGCCCCAGGGCGGAGCCGTGCATCCTGCCAGCCCTTTCCCCGGGACCCTGGGAACAGCTGCGGTCATGGCCGCTGGGTCAACTCCCTCACAGACGGTTCTGCTGCCCCCTGCCCCTACCAGGTGGGACTCACTACGCTACACTCTGCTCTAAACACGAACACATGGTAACACACACACACACACAAACTGACTAGGCTCACACACACACTACGCCCACACAAGGACGCCATCGGGTTATCATCATGAGGCTTAATGCACTCTTATCATTTTAGGTGGAGCATGGTTTATTATTTTCCCCACTCTCTTTCATACGTTGTATGATGAAATTGTTGATTCTGTTTTTGCGGTATCATAGTCATATAATGACTCTACGGCTACTGTATCATTGATTAGTTTGTGAAACATTTGCCAATTGAATACCAGTTGACATCTTCAAAATGATGGATGAGGTCTTTGGTGGAGTGTCTGATGCGTCTCTACTTCCTGAGTCATCGTGTTCACAGTAATAGTTCCGCACAGTTTGCATTGTGCGATCGATACCCAACCCAACAAACGCACATCTTAATGAGGATTCCCCCGACACACACATTACATCCAACCCCTCAAAAACACCGCCAACAGCTGCGCGCGCTCCGCTTGCTCGTAAAGGACATCAACACGACACCAAATAAATGAAGCACTCTGATCTGCTGATCCCCTCACTAGGGCTGCGCTGCTGTCTCTACTGGGTTCACTCTCCTTCCAGGCTGGCCTGTTAATGCCTGCGTCATTTTGCCCAACTGTTTTCCCTGGCTACATCACTCACAATTCTGTTGAATGTTTTCCCTAAAAATACGTGTATGTGTAAGAGAAATTATTCAACCATGGTTGACTGGTTTCGGGGGAGATGGGGATTCATACATATTTTTTATTTGAAATGATTTGGAGCAAACACAAACAAACGTGTCGTGGAAAAGGAGGATGGTGCATGTTTGAACGGATCCGTCTTCATTAAAGCGTCAATGCTCAGCGGTTCAGCGCTGGAGAGGGGCTGATACCAGCAGGACCCTCATGGCAGTGTGAACCTTGGATGTCGTTTCACAACAGAGTGGGCGGTGACCCTGTCACCTGACTTAAACCCCCGCTGGTGCAGTATAGTCCTATTGGTTCTGCTCCGCTGTGGAGCGGGGTGGTTCATCGTTAGTCATGCTGCTGGTGGCCCCCCCTGCTTCTGCCTGCCTGCCGCCTACACACACACACACACACACACACACACACACACACACACACACACACACACACACACACACACACACACAC
>JAOPJJ010000008.1:4202447-4213954 GCA_027122795.1 Enchelyopus cimbrius
TCAATCCTTCTGCCATCGTTTCGTACAAGACCTGCGTGAAGTTGGCACCCCATATGTTGAAAATACGAATAAAAGTAAATAAAGATGTGTGCAACATCGTTACTTATGCTGTTTTCTAATGCGTTATTTGCTGGCAGGGGATGTCACTCGATGCACATACGATTCCAACCATTTTTTTATCATTTCGATGTTGATGGGGCGCTGGTTGATCCCAGGTCAAATAATTAAATGTTGAATATCGTAAAGACGGTTTGTGCACAAACGTTAATTTTGCCTGCACAAACGAATCAAAGTACTTTTATTTGTATTTTCAACATATGGGGTGCCGACTTCACGCAGGTTCCGACGAGACATAATGGCGTCTGAGTCTGTTTTATATGCAGATCGCATTCATGGGATTGTTTGCATTGACCATTTATGGTTAAAAAGGGGCGTGTACAGGGCGGAACGTGAAGCTGATTTTGCTGCGCACACTTGTAGGCACTCTGTGACTTATAAAGCAAAGATTGTGTACGATGTGCGTACGCAGGGTTTTATAAGTCTGAATATTTTTTGGCGTACGCAAATCGTGGCTTTTGGGCGTACGTACAATTTAGTAAGGATCCTACGCACAGTATTATAAATGAGACCCCAGGACAGAACATTTTCCACAGTCAGTGGTTATCAGGAGGTCATCTGACACTCTTACAATAGCATATTCAGTGGAGTGGTGTTTGCGGAAACCAGACTGGAATTTAGCATAGATGTTATGGTGTGGCATATGGGAGGTGAGCTGGTTGGCTACAACCTTCTCCAATAACTTGGAAACAAATTGCAACTTAGAAGTGGGTCTTTTTAAGGAGGGGCTGTACGACCGCCTCCTTGAAATAGGCTGGGACAGAACCAGAGGATAGTGATGTGTTGATGGTAACTAAGCTGGGGCCAATGGAACTAAATACTTCCTTCAACATGGAAGTAGGCAGGATGTCTAGGGGGCTTGAGGAGGACTTCATGGCGGTCACTAAAGAGGTGAGATCATCCAGGGAGACGTGTGAGAAGCCGCTCAGAGGTGCTGGGGTTGTGTGGTGGAGGGTGAGGGGGGAAGGAGAAACAATTATACTTGATAAAATATTAGCAACCATATTAATAAAATAACTGAAGAAAACTTTTACAATCCTCGTTTGACAACACAGGTGTAGGGGGGGAGGGGCGCTGACAAGTGTGGTTATGGTTTGGAAAAGCACTTCTGTGTTGTGCTTATTGGAGGAGACAATGTTGTGATGGTTCTATAACACTTTATGGGTCGATTGGTGGCTGTTTCGACTCCCCCTATTGCTTCTGGGCGGAAAAAGGGAAAATGCAAGTTTGCTTTTCCGGTCCGCGATGAAACCGCTACTGCTTTACGGCATTGGCAGTACATACACCCAAACATGGAGCCGGCGAGCTATAGACAGCAAGTAGCGAGGGGATTGTTGTAGTGGGCGACGAGCATTCAAGAGTTGTTATGACACTGTTGTAAACCCAGAAAACAGCGAAGGAATGGCCAAACTTGCTTTCCAGTGAGTTAACGTGTTTCAATTGAGCGATTCCAGAACTTCTGTAGGAATGAAAATACGATTGTCTGGTTGGACCAGGCTAGAACTTTGGAGTGTACTTATGCATATGTATTCTTTCAAAACATTGTGACCGTTTCACTTTTTCACAAAATGTGTCCTCTGGGACACATTTCTTCAGTTTGTTGAGATATAATCAGAGACACTATAGAAGGAGGAGACACATCTCTGAAAAAAATCACCCATTGAAATGCATGGGGAGACTTTGTAACGCCAAGATGGCAGTTGTTTGCACATGTCCCGCCTCCTCCGGTGCCGTTGCTCTAATCATTTTGCAGGTCCGACCTACGCGGTCACGCTTTTTGCTACACTTGCAAGTTATTTTAATCCTGGCCTTAAAGCAGTCAATACCAAATCAGATACAGGCAATGTTAAAGTTGCATTGTGGATCTCTTGCTTTGTCCAAAATTGCGGCATGATCTGGGATAGCTGACCGTGAGCGATGACATCTTGCCGTCAGTGCGGGTGTTGTTATGCCGTAAATGAAAACTGTGTCGTGAAGCATTGCGCTTGCGCAGTCCAAGATTACCTGTAAGAAAAATGGCTTTAAAATTAGTATTTGACACAAAACCACCAAACCCTTTCAGCGATTTCCGTCTGTTTTTCATCGGAAAATGGAGATAAAGCTCTCTCCCATTCATTTAGATAGGGCCCTGGTCTTGTTAAGACCATATAGCTGCCCGAAAGGTGTTGCCAATATGGCCGCCAGTGAGAAGACTTGCCTAGAAGCACCTTGATATAATATAGACGGCTCCTCAAAAGCTTCTATACAGACGTGAATAAGTCTCAACCTCTTATAATGGCTAATAGGCAGACTCCATTTTGTTTGACATGCTAAGTTGAGGCTTGAGGCCGGTGCGGGGGAAGTGAGAGTCCCTGCCTCGTCCTGTGACAGCTTCACCGGGCCCCGGAGGTTAAAAACAGTCATTGGCCCCGCTGAATGACATTTACCAGCGGGGGCAAAGCTGTCGGCTGCTGAACCCATACTCTCTCCGCCCGCACTGTCTTCAGCACCGGTCCATAAAGCAGGGTGACACTTGTGACAGGCAGATTGCATCGTGAGTCGCCAGCAGGAGGGGAAGCTGGGAAGGGTGAGTCAGTGAGTGCCACCACCTCCTGATTCTCCTGATGGATCGCTTATTGGCCTTCTCATGGAGGAACTCGGCCACAGGAGCTCTCCATTACAAAACCCCTCTAATAACCCTGTGGCCCCGAGGCCTCTGGTTAAGCCATTAGCTGTCTCGGTTCTGACGTCGCAGAACAAACAACAACGTTGTTTAATACCCACATTGCCATCCTCTATGTGTACTTTTTTGGGACATTATTTAATGACAACATCTGTTTATGTCTATTAGATGTAGAGAACTCGTTAAACATGTGCCTTTTCCCTAATTTCCGGAATCTGTGTTTAGCCTGTAATTATAATTAATGCATTTGGTACCCCCCTAATTATTCTTCCTTATTACGGAACATTTACAGAATATGCTACTACGTAAAGAGCGTTAGAGATATGATGCACTCTACAAATGAGCATGAATATCCCGGCGCCAACATCAAGAACCATACCTTTTTCATAATTGTATGTTTATGTCCGTGTGCAGTTTATGGGTGCCCTTTTTGAGGGACCCCAGAGTTGGGGATGGATTCAGTAATTGAGTTCATCAGAAGTGCAACCTGGTATGCAAAAAACACCTGCCCATCGTTCCCTTGAATACCTTCATACCTGAGTGACTCATCACCACTAGGTGCATAAATGCTGTAATCAAATTGCAAAAAGTGTTCGCATATGGCAAATAGCTTTTATAGATGAATTCGCTGTTTTTCCAACCGTATAAGCCGTGTTTAATTAGTTCAGGCAGATGGTAAATGCTCTTAACATTTACAGATGTGCTTGTGTGTAGCGTTGGCCACTGAGCAGTGCCAGTGTTTGTAACTACAGCCCCTTCCACATGAGCGGTCTTACACCGCAAAGTTCTGGAAGATTTCCTCCATGGGGTCATGTGTTGACGGGAGCATGGATTGATATTCTGGGAAATCTGCACAGGCAATTTGCCTGCTCAAGACCTAGTAACATTTCCGAAAAACATTGCCTGTATGGCTGCGTTGTGAATTAATGTTACATTGCCGTCAGCAGCAAGTAAAGGCTACGAACACTCGAGGCAAAAGATATATCCATGCGGAGCAAGTGAACAAAACACCAGAAGACTAAACTGACGATGTTTCTGAATCTGCCACTGTTGATCTTAATGGTTCTGCCTGATATTGGTTGCAAACAAGCTCCTTTCTTCAAGAATGGAAACCTGGCAGGTTCTGAAATAAGGGCGCTGCTCTCGGTCAGGGAGTTTTATGGCATCCATAAGTGTCTCATTACCATGTGTGAAAGGTTGTTCCTTGTAGCTGGTTGTGTGACTAGTGGGAAATCGCTAGCAGGGCTTGAAAGGTTATCCCAGGAGTTTACCGGTAACAGAGTGTGAAAGGGACATAGGAGAGCCGATGGTGAGATGGAGAGCGTTGGTGGAGTGGTCTGGGGCCCTAAAGGGTGGCATTAAGTGCCTTCTCCCGGTTGATTAATCGACGGTAAGGACGACGAGGGACGCATATTGAAGACGCACCGCTGACATGTCTTTCCCTGTAGCCACGATGCACCGACATTCTGTGTTTAGCCCAGAACCGGTAAGCAGCTTTAAGCACATCTCAGTTACATCTTTTGGCACATAATTGCAGCTTATTGTCAGGGAAACGAGACTTTTTTTTGCGATGACATCTTGCAACAATCTGATGTTTTCAGCGGTGAGCGTTAAATCGGTGCAGGCCTTGTAACGAATCATCTCCCCTTACGTTTATTTTTGCTGTCGCTTTTGTACAAAGCGACTTCCAATAATCTGGTAGAGAAGGAAAGGCATGCATCACGTTCACGCATGCTGATTAGACAGCAGGGAGCAAGATTGCCATGGAAGACAATTATAACATCAAAGTTTCTCAATTATGGATGGTTCTCGCTTTGCATATGGTGTTTGAGGGGGAAAAGCGGTCGGTTATCACTGAAATTATAGCTGGGTGGACCTTATTGGTTGTTTTTAGGACCTTTGATCTCATAATAAGCTTTATATATATATATATATATTTATTTTTGTATCAATCGGATGGAGAATGGCATGCCCTTTGTAGCCAAGAAAAGGTATCTGAGCTGCTTTCTGTTTTGTCGTACATAATGCAAGTCTTTAGCTTACCTTTTGCTTCAAAAGAAATTCTCATCTAAATGGTTTTGCACATAAATCTCCTGCCAGATTCGAGTGAACAAAGCCACTGAATTATTATGCAAAACCTCAAAATTCCCCTGAATGCACTTAGGAAAGACACACATCCTTAACCTCGACCTTCAGCATCCTTCTGTTTTTATCCTCCAGATGGATAGTCAGTGTTTGTGTGTGTGTGTGTGTGTGGGGTGGGGAGTCTGCCATTCTGGGAGCCTACACCCCACAGCCTTACCCTTTGACCCCGGAAAGGCGTGGGATATTTGTTCGGCAAGGCTGGGGTCGAATCCACGGTGACTCGCATCAAACCTGGCTCCCTATTAGGGGCTGAGCTCGTTGACCTTGCTGCCCCCCCCGACACCCACTGCTCATTCCCTCATCTGGCAGGGGCAGCATGCCGCGCGGCAGGCTAAATGGACCCGAACCAATTATGAAGCGCCTATTTGATCAGGAGGGAAGTGTTTCAAGCCAGCCGAATCTTTTGCATGCGGGCGCCTGAGCAGAATGGCCAAGCAAGCTCATGATGTGCAGTCCCCCGTGTCCTTCAGCTTTCCTTACTTATCCAGTGTTATCTTTTGCACCGTTTGCAGCAACAGGTTGTAGGGCAGCCCGTGGCTTCTCCAGGCACCGCCCAAACGCAACACATCGCGTTCAAAGAGGAGGAGGTAGTAGGAGGAGGAGGAGGAGGAGAAGAAGAAGAAGCGCCGGCATGGCAGGCTGAAGACGAGACGGCGCCGGACGCCCCGAGCGACGTCCCTTCACTGCCGTCCAACCAGCCCAGAATACTCTACCAGTGCGGGGACTGCAACCAACTGTTCAAGACCCTGGAGTTCTGGCAGGAACATCGCAAGGACGAGGCATGCCATGGGACCGACGCAGAGGCCCCAGCTCAGCCGAAGCCCGAGCCAGAACCACAACCAGCGGCCCCTGCCCCAGAGGTCACCGACGCGCCGGGCGAGGCGCTGGGCGAGGCTCAGGCCGCCGGCGTTGAGGCTCAAGCAGCTGAGGCGGCGCAGGAGGGGGAGGTGCCGCAAGAGGCCCCCCCCGGCAGCCAGGCCACGGCCGCCAATTTGTCTCAGGACGACTCCCCCTCCCGGAGGAGAGGGGCCAACAAGAAACCCAAGCCGGAGCCCGTGTTCCTGTGCGTGGACTGCGGCTCCAGCTTCGGCCTGGTGTCGGAGCTGGTGGCCCACCGCAAGAGCCAGCACGGCCTGGAGGAGGCCCTGCACCGCTGCACGGTGTGCGGGGAGTGCTTCCTCAACACCACCCTCTTCCTCTACCACCGCAAGCAGCACCGGCAGAAGGGCGAGGAGAAGGGAGACGCCCCGCCCGACCCGGCCCCAACCAGGGGAGACGGCGACGCCGGGGAGCGAGCACCAGAGGCGGACGTCCCCACCTCCTCCTGCGCCGGCGTCCCCCAGCCCGAGGCCTTCGTGTGCACGCTGTGCGGCGGCAGCTTCAGGAACGCCGCGGCGCTGTACGCCCACCGCAAGCAGAAGCACGGCCTGGCAGACGCCCTCCACGTCTGCACCGAGTGCGGGCAGGAGTTCATGAACACCACCCAGTTCCTGTACCATCGACGGCTGCACCGCGTCCAGGCGGCGGCGGTGGTGGTGCCGGAGGCCGGGGACGGCGCTGAGGTGGTGGTGGAGGCGGAGAGCCACGTCCATGGGGTGGAGGAGGAGGAGGTGGAGGAGGAGGAAAAGGAGGTTCAGGGTGATGGGGTTGAGGAGGAGGAGCAGGAGGAGGAGGAGATGAGCACACAGTCTCAGAAGAGGCCCCACTCTCCAACCTCTGGCGACGCGGACCCCCCCAGACCGAAGAGAGGCCGGCCAGCCATCCG
Organism: Enchelyopus cimbrius; assembly: GCA_027122795.1. NCBI lineage: Eukaryota > Metazoa > Chordata > Actinopteri > Gadiformes > Gaidropsaridae > Enchelyopus > Enchelyopus cimbrius. The sequence continues at coordinate 4,209,137 of JAOPJJ010000008.1, forward strand.
GATCCTCAGCAAGAACTCCTCGCTCAAAGGTACGAACCGCGATTACAGTTCAACCCTAATCAGTCATTTAGCACACACTTATTTCCAAAGTGAATTACAGGGACCTGGCATGTCATTAACGAGCAATTCCGTATACTTTATTGTCCCGAGGGGGGAATTGTGTGCAGGAGTCTGGTTTCTGCTGTGGTTACATCAGACAAGAGCCCTCTTCCACATTCCACCACCACAGTGCTAAATACCAACAACTTCACATTACTAACATAACCATTTTTGAAAATCCATTCATTAATATGCAGGATAAGGTGTGCCATAATCCAAGGTCAAAACACACTCGGAAGCCCCCGCCTTAACTAAGCTTACAAGCGAGCTGGCTAGACCAATCAATGGCTAAACACAAGAACCGTACAATATAAAAGACCCAGGGTAACTGGACAGCCCTCCCTGGCTCGTTTGTCTTGTTTATTGCCATCTACATCTAGCAACTCCTTTAGTATCGTACATTGGAACCCATGAATCAATAGTGTCACCACAACTCCGTAGACCCCTTATTAAACAGTTTGGGTTAGTGATGTTTCTGCTCATACATACTGCCTGCTTGCACGGTCCAAAGAGGTGCGTCCTGTTGATAGAGGATTAACCCCCTTCATCCACCCCATCCCTCCTCCCACCAGCCAAGAAGGCTGGGGCGGGGATGGGACCCGTCAAGCTGGAGCCTGCGGACCCGGAGGCTGCCAACCAGCCACCCCCGGCCAAGCTGCTGCAGGACTGGGCCCGCACCCCGCTACCCCACGTCTGCCCCTACTGCGGGAAGACCTTCACCCGCCGGGTCTTCCTGCGCACGCACGTCTTCAGCCACACCGGGGAGAAGCTGTTCACCTGCAAGGTAGGGCGCCTGCAGCGTCCCCGGGGCTGAGGGGTGGTACTCCCAACTGCTGTGGTTTAGCGGCAACGCCGTCTGAATGCTGGATCACGAGAGACCCATCCCTGAGGAGCCTCAAGGCTATTCAAGGCTTGTATTTATTTTAGTAGGCATGAAGGTACTTCGTTTAGTTATTCCGCACCATCACTTTCGACCAAAGCGCGCTATTGTGGTTTTCAAAAACGCTCGACACCCTCACGAAATGCGAGTCGGATTTGGGGTTGTATCCCGGTGAAAGATGTGCGCGCAGTCCCCGTGGCTCCAGTAATTCAACATGATGTCAGGTCACCTTGCCTACGATCAGGGATGGGATCAAAACGTCTCCCCTCACCCGGATGCGATTCTCCCCTTTGATTTCCCTGACACGTGTGTGTGCTGCAAGTGACGCGCAACCCCGCGAGACGAGCCTTTGAAGTAGGTTTGGGTATCGCAGCCGAGGTGCGACTTTGGAATTGCCAAAAAAAAGAAAAAACACTCATTATATGCCAAGAGGTTCTTTCCTTTCATCCTCTCGGGCCTCCTATTTTTTTAACCAACCACAATGCCACCTGTACGAGTGCCCATTGAACACCGCCAAGGGCAGTTCACCGCCTCCGAGCCGCTCAACCCCGTCTTAGGCCGTGTTCACGCCTAGTGTTTTTTGTGATAGGGAAATGTTGATCTGACCGTTTTTTCAAAAGAACAATAATCTGGCAGCGTTTTTTGTATATATATTAAAAAAAAGCGCCAACAAAGGTTGTTTTTTTTATCGGCAGTGTCTATCGGCAGAAAGGTTTTGGCTTCTATTGGTAATAACGGTTCTAATGAGTTTTCTGATGGAAAAGTGGTCTTTTATTTCTGTAATCTTTTTTCAGTGAACGCATAAACCCGTTTGTTAGTTATCAGTAAAAAAAAAGCAATCTCTTTGTTTACAAGCAACCAAAGTATCCACTGCTTGTGATCGGTCAGTTGTCAAGTAAATGCCTGACGTCGGGAGCTTTTTTCCTGAAAGTTGAACTTTTTTCAACGTATTTTTACGCTCGGTGTGGGAGAAAAAAAACGCAGAGAGAGGCGTTTAAAAAAACGCCGGGGACGTTTTCCAAAAATGCTCTGCTACATAGGAATATACTGTAAAACGAGCGCTGGCATAACAAAATAACGCTAGGTGTGAACACGCCCTAAAGGCCTCAACGCCGTTACTCCTACGGCGTCGTGGCCGTTTTATGGTTCTGGGTCGTGTTGCTTTGCATCGCGGTGCATTTGACCAATCACAGCCCTTGCGCTCTGCGTAGCCTTGACCCGAAGTTACAATGACCAATCACAGCCCTTGCGGTCTGCGTAGCCTCGACGCAAAGTTACCATTTTTTGGAGGTGCACGTCGAGCTACGGCATAGGGGTCCGCGGCGACGCAGAGCGGTCCGCGGGGGTAGCCGTCGATTCGACGCAGAAGTATAAAACAGGCTTTAGGTTCCGTTATCGTAGACCTGCTGAAATGCGGCCATTTTTTACTATGCATGCGCAAATTACCGAGGGCCCTCCCCGGACCCACGGCTTCTTTCTCGTCCCCTTTGTGTCGCGCAGGTCTGCTCCAAGTGCTTCACCAACTCCCCAAGCCTGCTGCGACACAGCATGTGCCACACGGGCAACAAGCCCTTCATCTGCGACGTGTGCGGCAAGAAGTTCTCTCAGGTGTGCACGCTGAAGAGGCACCAGGCCACGCACTCGGCCAATCAGCCGCGGCGCAAGCGCGGACGCAAACCGGTACGTGAACAGGCGACAGAGTCTAAAAGGCTCCGCATGAATAATGGATCACAGAGAGATGTATCCTCTACAGACCTATGAAATATGATTTCGATGTCCAGAATAGTGTATTATTCATATTCATCTCAGAGTGAGCTTATTAAGTGGGTAGGAGAACCTTTCGGAAGCTGTTTTATGTAGAAAGTGCTGTAGCATCACTCGGCTGTAACAGGAAGTGTACATTAATTGATCTCCCGCTTGGCTACAGAGTCTGAATGGGAACCACACTCCGCCGATTAAACGGGCTTAGAGGAGTGGAAGGAAATCGATTGGACTGACATTACATGAGAATTGCAATTGGATTTCATGCAACATCATTTTCGGGATGCTTAATGCAAACCTTGACAGTGAATAGTAATGTACTTAAAGTGATGATCAACAGGAATCCTTAAAGTGTGTGTGTGCGTGTGCGTGCGCGCGTGCGTGTGCGGTGCAGATCTGCGGCCTGGAGGACGACGGCACCACCCACGTCTTCCCCTGTCCTCACTGCACGGCGCGCTTCAACACGGAGGACCAGCTGAAGCATCACATGTAACTACTCCCCTCCTCCCCCCCCAACACACCTCACGCCCCCTGTGATGGATGTGAGGGACGGGTCAGGCGCTGTAAATTGAGGGGGGCGTGTCACCCCCTCTCTCTGCGGGGCGGCGGCCTGTCCAATCATTCTGCTACTGTTCACAGGTGTAAATACACTAGAATTACGGCTCCCAGCCCCGGCCCACGACAGGGTTTAGAGAAAGCCCCCCACCCCACCCCGGTGGCTACCGCAGCCACCGGCGGCTGAGTGGCGCCGGCCCGCTGAGCTCGGCCTTTTAAGCTACGTGGATAAACACACACACACACACGCCCGGGAATTGCACAGCGCCGGCTGCCCCATGATTGACTGACAGACGGCGGGCCCAGTGAATTAAGATGATGACAAGCACTGTGTGTGTGTGTGTGTGTGTGTGTGTGTGTGTGTGTGTGTAACCACGTGTGCTAAGGGGATTTGAGGGTTGTAAGATGAGAGGTGGGGTTGCAGGATAAGGGATAATGAAGGATAGGGGCGCGGGGGTTGCTTCTGAGCGGCTTGCGGTCGACCCCGGGTTCAGTCCTTCCTCCTTCTTCTTCCTCCTCCTCTCTCCCTCGACCTTCACGACATCCGAGGCCTTCTCCTCTTCCTCTCCTCTCCCCTGCGCTGCTCATTACCAGGCACTTGGCTCCACCAGCCGGCCACCTTGAAGGGACTTTGAATTCCCCCAGGCTTCCTCGGGTTCAGTCTGCGCCTGAAATATTGATTTGGTATCAGGACAGAGCCAACACAAACACGCTCCCTCTGAGACGGGGGTACGAGCGCGTGGCCGCTCACGGTGAGCCAGGTAAAGTCCTTTGCTGCTCAACGTCCTTGGCATACTTCCCCTCGTTCGTCACACGTGACGCCGGCCCGTTAAATATTACCGATACCGATGGGATATTTAATGTATTTTGAATAATGGAAACATCATGGTTCTTTTAAAAAATCCTCCCCGCCCTTTCCCCCCTTCGCCGGGGGTTGAATGCGCAGGGACCGCCGCGGTGCAGGGACCGCCGTGGTGCAGGGCTGCGCAGGGCGGTGCAGGGCTGCGGAGCATTAGCTCCGCGCGGCCCCGCGGCTACGCTGTGCCGTTACGCAACGGACAAATATAGTCTCCTTCACGTTCCGTCCTTCCTGACCCTGACGCCCGGCCCACTGGGGGGGGGGCTCTGTTGTTCTGCTCCAGCTGTTGGGCCCCCTCTGCTGCTTCATGTCACATCTAGCCTGGGCTTGCTACATGCTACATAGGTGTGGCTAATCCCTGCCGCTAATGTGATCTGGCGTGGAGGCTTACAGCTTAAGTGTGGTCGTTTCCCTTTTTTATACAAGATTGTATGTGTGTGTGTGTGTGTGACCGTATAGCAGTGCGATTAGTCAATCGCTCCATGCGCTGGCCGTAATGTTTAATATGCTCTTCGAGTGTATTTCAAACCCCCCCCTCATTCCTTTTCTCCCTTATTCGCCTGCAGGTAAATAGACTCAAGTGCAAATAAAGTGCCAGCGTATTATTACAACACCATGACACCATATGGCTTATTATCGCTGACAAGCGTGTGTGTGTGTGTGT
>JAOPJJ010000008.1:4306517-4329206 GCA_027122795.1 Enchelyopus cimbrius
AATACTCAAAAGATTGTAAACAGAAAATGATAAACTGTAAGACTGACGACCAGTATGTTTGTATGTTATCTAAATGATTTTCTTTTGAGAAATAAAAAGATATAAAAAAAAGAAAGAAAGCGGTACCGACCGCACACCGGAGAGCAGTGATTCACAGTGTTGTCAGCCCCTTCATCCCTCTTCATCCCCCTACAGTGGCCCTGACCTGCGGCGCCGTGGAGGTCAAGCCCTCTGCCAACCCCGTCCGGGTGGGCCACACGCTGGTGCTGGCGGTTTCCCCGGCGACGTCGGTCAGCGGCGGGAGCTGGTCCGTGGGGAACGCGGTCATCCTCAACTGGGTGGGGCAGCAGCAGGCGGTGTTCCCCGGCTACACCGGCAGGGCCTCGGTGGACGCCGCCACCAGCGCCCTGACGCTCAGCTCCGTCACGATGGCCGACGCCGGGGTCTACACCGTCAAGAGCACTGACTCTGCGCTGACCGCCAGCATCACCATCACCGTGCTGGGTGAGACCGAACACCAACATGTTTGTTTATGGGGTTTTTTTGGTTGCGTTTTTCAAATGTCAGGGCTTGTTTATGGATGAAGATAAATACAGAGACGTCATACGACGACATTCTTACGAAGACGAAAGTAAAATAAAATGTTCTTGATAAAAATACAAAAGAACCAAATATATAAAACGATAAATCTACTAGAATCAAATACGTATCTAAGTATGCTACAGGTGTCGGTGCTGCCTGCAAGACGTTTATGTGACGTTAAGTGCAAGGATTCCTTGCTAGTCCTTGCTAGTTTCTGTAGGCTGGGAGTTGTCGGCCCTTGATGTGTTCTGCAGTCCTTGACCGTCCTGCGTACGAACACTCCTTGGCAGTGATGCAGCCAGCTACTATGTTTGGGAGGGCCATACTATAACTTCTTCAGTCACCCTCAAGCAGAAGAGGTGCTTCAGAGCTGAGCTTCAGAACTAGATATAGGGGCCATTGTTGATGAGCCCAAGGAACCTGAGGTCGCTGTGTGTGTGTGTGGGTTTGCGCTCATGCACACATATGAGAAGGACAGGTTGATCATTAGAGTGACCAATGGTTTGATAGCCATCATGGTGAACATGGTCTTCTCAATAACAAAAATCTATATACTACGCATGATGATCTTTTCCTACCCTTCCTGAATCAGTCACAATCCCCATTTAACCCTTTCCCTCCCTCTCTTTCTCTCTCCGGCTCTTTCTCTGCCCCCTTCTCTCTCCTCCACCTTCATGAGTGAATTCATACTCAGTCTTTGTACCTTATCAGTTCCACTACACGCAATTCCTGCTGGGTCAATACGACTCGTACACACTGAAACCCTCATTAATTTAACCTCCTCGTGCTGTTTTTCCCCCCTTTCTATCTCTCTTTATCGCTCTCTCGCTCTGTTCCTGTTTTCATTTCTCTCTCCCTCCCTCTATCTTAATCTCTCTCTCCTTCTCTGCTCCACAGAGGGCATCTCCGAGGTGACCCTGGATACCAACGTGACCACCCTGGTGGAGTTCAGAGAATCCGCAGCTTTCACCTGCCTGGCCAAGGGCTCCTCCCAGAGCTTCCTCTGGATGAACGGCAGCTCGCCGATCACCGCAGGCAACCGGGTGCACCTCGACGCCGTCGGCTCCACCCTCACCATCCTCAACGTGACGCGCTACGACCGGGGCCCGCTCACGTGCAATGTGTCCAACGCCATCAGCACTGAAGTCAGCCAATCGTTCAACCTCACCGTCTACTGTGAGCGCTGCGCTAACCTGGCCCCCCTCTACGGCTCTGGGTTGAACCACGTCGATCGTTGACACTAGAACGAGGGAGGGATGGATGGATAGATTGTGTGGGTCAATGAAGGAAAATGGTAATAGTTGGGAGGGTGGAATGGATGGATGAACACATTAATGCCTGGATGGAAGGATGAATATATAAGTAGGTGGATGATGGAGGGATTCATAAAATGATGGATTGAAGGATGAATGTATGGACACCTTTATAGGTGAATGTTTATATAAATAAATAGATGAGTTGATAGATGAGTTGATAAATACAAATATGGATAGATGGAAAGCAAGTTAGCAGACAATACGGATAGATAGATAGATTGATAGACTGACAGATAGATGGATACATAGATTGATTGCATTTGGCCCATTCCAGCCTGCTTCCCAACCACACATCTCTAATCATCTCCTCCTCGCCTCAGACGGTCCGGACCACATGGAGCTCAAAGGCAACGGGCAGAACATCAGTGAGTTCCTCTTGGGAGGTGACCTGAATGTGTCCTGCACAGCACAGTCCAACCCCAGTCCCCAGTTCCAGTGGGCCTTCCAGGGCTCCATCCTCAACACCACAGGCCCAGACTTGATGCTCTACAGTGTCAGTGAGAAGCACAGCGGGCTGTACTCCTGTCAGGCCTACAACAATGTCACCCAATTGTACAGCAACATCACCAAGTCCATCAACATAGGTAAGATCTCCACCCATATTGGTGAGTTGGACCCAGGGAAACACTGATGTGTCTTTGAAAACCCTGACAGTTCAAATCGATTTCTAAGTTTCGTATTCAACTAGCCCATTCAGGTCACCTTTAGAATGCATTTCTATCTAGTGCCCACGGTTCCACCAAAAACCGATCTAATTCAGCCATCCCTTGATTCATTCCTTCAGCTTTATGTCAATGCATCTTCAATTCAGTGTTTTTTGTATTTCCTCTTTCCTTAGCGTCGGGATCAGGGCAGCTTGGAGTTAGTATGTGGCTCCTGCCTTTCCTATACCTGTCTGCTTTCCTCTCAACGTTGTCAGGAAAGTCCAATGCAAACTAAATGGCAATACTAGCACAAGAGCATAGTCAGGGCTTTTTTTTTGACCTGACACTGTGGTCTACAGGTTGGCCTCAGAAATGAGGCCTACCTGTATTATGAAGAAGCGAACAAATGAAAAATGCATGGGGTTTTGAGGCTGAACTTTAAGGCCTTGCTTCAAATGGTTGTATGGAAACACAAGCGTCAAGCTGTTGGCATAGTGGGCCACACGTTGTTGTCAACACTAGACTGGGAAGCCATGTTAAACATTAACCAAGTGATAATGGGAAAACTGGAAAAATATGTTTGAGCGCTATTGTAACTGATTAATCATACTACACAGCACATTGCGTTACCAAGGAAACGTTTTTACGAGACTATTAACTTTATTTACATATATATTTCTTTCACAGAAGTGTAACCATTAGATACTCCGTTACAATGGCTTTATGTTGGCTTTAATCTGTCAGCCCTATCCCAGGCTACATGTTTTTCTTTAACTTTTGTGCAATCAAGACATTGCTTTTTGATTTAATGAGAATTGTCTGATATTTATATTGAGATCACCTGTATAAATGTAAGGATGAAGACAGGAATGTAATATTATTCGTTATTGTGAATACTTTTGTTGTTGATATATAAGTTAATCTTCCATAAGGGTTGTTAATTCTGGGTGTATTTATAACATGGAACATAAATTAGGGATACAACATGTCAGTTACAATTAGTTACTTAGGTGTAGATCGACTATGTATGCGTATTCTTTTGAAAACAAATAAAACACTGAACCATTAAATAGTTGCATTTTCTTTATATTGATGTTAACAGACCATGTGTGTTTGTTGGTATATGTGATATCAAGACAGGGAAATAGCAACAACAGCAAAAAGTGAGGAGAAAGATAAGACAGCAAATAATGATAGAGAAAGAGGGGAAAAGGGCGCCTTTCCATTACAAATACACATTTTTTGTTTTAAATAATGATAATAAAATACCTGTCATCACAGGTTTCCATTCCTCAAAATGTTTAGCTGGAATTTTTCAATTGTCCTCATATTTATTATTGTATTGTTGTGGAACAATCACCAAGGTGTGTTGACCACAAGGCTTAACATTTATGAAAGCACTTCTGAGAAGAACAAAATTACCCTGACTCAACCTCCCTTGAAAAAAACGGTTTACAGTAAATGTGCATGGACACTCCTTGGTGTGTCTACTAATAACAAAGTCCCCCTGGCCCATGCCAAAGAAAAACAATGGTACATTTGGAGTGTCACGGTGATGGCTTTGTGTGGGTGTGGGCTTCATGATACCACAGATTCTGAGCAAATATTTGATTGGAAGGTGAGAGCCAATAGTAAAAACTAGGTCCAAATCAAGTCAGACTGAAAGTGATTTTGCTGAAAGAGAAGGAGTTTTTTCGGTCAGAACCTTTCAGGAGTTACCAGGACATCATGGAGTATCCAGTTACACCGTTCCTGACAATAATTCTGCTCACATTTGCAACGGGTGAGACACAAACGATGACGATGAAAGATATGAACAGTGCAGTAAGAGGTGCACTGTGCATTACAGACACATTTAGGTGTGCCTGTAATGAATAAAATACAATAACTTTACAGAATGTATTCAATTGCTTAAATGCTTACAAAATAAGTCATGTTTGAAATTTTCATCCATTTCAAACTTCTTTCATTCATCATTCATACTCTCATGGATTTTGAGACAAAACTAAATACAATCTAATAGGAATACTGTTCTTTTTCCCCAGATCACATCTGTTGCGAGGTGATAATTGCTTCTCAGAACCCTTTACCTGTTGGCAGCAATGTGACTTTACTGCCAAACCAATCCAACCAATTGAATAATGGAGTCTGGAACTTTGGATCAGATCCCATTTTGATAATGATAAACTGTCAATTTAAAATATTTCCTGAATGGGAAGACAGGGTTACGTTCAACTGTACCACAGCAGAGCTGTCCATCAGCTCCCTTCAAGTATCAGACTCTGGATTATATAAATTTGCTGCAACAAATCCCTCTACTGAGGGAGAGATCACATTGTCAGTCCAAGGTAGGTCACTTCATACATACGATTAAACAGTACATACAGTGTGACAATCAGTTTCTGACAACACTTTAGTCGATTTGAAGTCATTGAGAAAAATAATCCTACAAAGGGAAAAAAGACAAAAAGACTATCTCTAAATTGGGCATCCATAGTCAAAACACAATATTTCTAGCCAACTTCATGCCACATATGATAGTATAGCCAACTGTAAGCTAATTCATTCCTCAATACTTTCTCTTCTTCCACAGAGCTAATTTCCAACGCTAGTCTTAGCGTCAACGCAGCACATTTGGTCGAGTTCAGTGACTCTGCAGTTTTCCATTGCTATGTCTCCAGCGGCTCCTCCCTGTCTTACCTCTGGACCAACGCTAGCTCCATAGTCACCCCAGCTACCAAGGGGGTGCAGTTAAGCGTCAATGGCTCCATCCTCACCATCGCCAATGTGACCCGATACGACAGTGGACCCTTCATGTGCCAGGTGTCCAACGCCCTGAGCAATGCGTCAAGTGACCCTATCCAGCTGAAAATCAGCTGTATGTTTCAATGCTGAACAAGAGAGAGAGAGAAAACACGTATTGAGCGGGTTAAAGGTAGCAGCAGGTTCGATATTCGACGGATATTCAAATTGACTCACCCCGCAATCGGATTTCTCAACACAATTTGACTACATTACGGGTAGGCTAGGTTGAGGACAGTTTATGACACCGTATTGACATAAAATCCCAACAACATTGTTAATATCGATATCTGTGCGAAAACTGGAGAAAACAGCAATTGAATCAAAAGACAGCAAAAGAAATCAGCACAAATCAATAAAAATACATTTTGTCATTCTGATACCTACATTTTTGGTAAATATTTCAAATTATTAATTGCATACTCTTTCGCTATAATGCTAAAAATATCAGCAAAATATCACCTGTAGTAAGTAGCAGCGATCACAGCAATCAGAATGAGAAAATGTCTTTTTATTGATTTTTGGTGAATATTTGTAACTTTTAATTGCATACTGTTTGGCTATTATCCGAAATATCAGCAATATATCACCTGTAGTAAGTAACTGCCTACCATTGGCAACTACTACAGCAATCAGAATGAGAAAATGTCTATTTATTGATTTTTGGTGAATATTTGTAATTTGTAATTTCAAACTTTTTCGCTATAATCCGAAATATCGGCAAAACTTCACCTGTAGTTAGTAACAGCCTACTATTGGCAACTACAACAGCAATCAAAATGAGAAAATTTACTTTTTATTGATTTGTGGTGATTTCTTTCCTGAAGCAATTCCATGGCCAAGTTTATGCCACCAGTCTGTGGGTTGTAATTTGTAGACGGTTCCTAAGAGAGAAAGCAGCCGAAACGTAGATTCAATTGCTGTTTTCTCCAGTTTTCGATATATATATATATATCGATATACACAACTAATATAGTTGTGATTTTATGTCAATACGGTGTGATAAACTGTCGTCAACATACAACACCCGTAATGTAGTCAAATTGTGTTGAGGAATCCGATTGCGGGGTGAGTCAATTTGAATATCCGTCGAATATCGAACCTGCTGCTAACTTCTACCCGCTCACATATTGGGTGTCATGCTGTGACAACCATTTCCGATTACAATGCTTTTTTTTCTTCCCTTGGCTAGATGGTCCGAGCAGACCAACGATGGTCACCAGCCCAAAGATGCCCGTTCACAAGTCCTGGTCCAACATCACGTTGACTTGCCACGCAGAGTCCAGCCCCAACGCGACAGTGCAGTGGTTCTTCAATGAGACGGAACTGCGCATGTCTGGCCCAACGATTCAACTGAACCACAGCACGGAAAACCAGACAGGATATTACAAATGTCTTTTTCACAACGCCGTGACAAACAGAAACATCAGTGTCACGACTTTGATCCGAATTGTCGGTAAGAGCTGAATACCTTTTTTTAAACATTCGAATATTTAGTTGAGTACTGAGAATCAACATTGAAACATACCCCCCCCCCCCTCCTTCTCCCGGGTGGGCTTGCATCTTGGCACAAAGCTCTCCGAAGTTTGGCGCAATGGAAGAAAAGTTTAAGCCTCAAATCCTTCTAAAAAACAAAGAAATTATAGTTTTTTTCATTTAAAATTACAAAGGAAATGTTGACTGTTCATGTTTTTTTATTGTATGGAAAAATCCCACTTAAAAAAACAGCACTGTAATTGTGTAATATTACACCTGACCGCCATTACATTTTTCCTCTCGCGCACCCCCTGGTGGCAGCTCGCGTACCCCTGGGGTTTCCGCGAACCACACTTTGGGAAACCCTGCTCTATGGTGTTGTCTAAGACCTCTACTAAAATAAGATAGAATAATTCATATTTGTCCATTATTTAGTCGTTTCCCAGACACTGCATTGTGTCTAGGACGTTGATGAGCATGTCAGAGGCAGGCTTCCTGCTGAAGGATGCTAGAAGGCAGGCTGTGGGCATTGAAACAAAGAACCTTTAGGCTGACAGTCAAACATCTTGACCACTAAAACATTGTTTTGGGCCATTTTATTATTGATTGACATATGATGGTACGTTCTCGTCATCCCTCCTGCAGCTCCTGTGTCAATGGTGATGGTGACCACAAGTGGAGGTTACCCGATAACAAACGATAATTTCAGTCTGACTTGTCACACTCTTGGGTCGGTGGAATCTATTTACTGGATGAAGAATGGTTCGGTCATCCAAACCACCAGCCGGGTAATGCTCAACGTGGACAACACCACTCTCACCTTTTCTCCTGTCCTGCCCTCGGACAGCGATTACTACGAATGCAAAGCTTCTAATCCGGTCAGCAGCTTGATGAGTGGACCCCACGCACTGCATGTTGCCTGTGAGTACCAACGCAAAGAAATGAATGCCGTTCTGTATGAATGAGTTCCGATTGAAACATCAAGGATCAACGGAAACACAAGAACACAAAAATGACAATACAACTACATGGATCTTCTTCTGGCATATCTATCTCTTTTTTTCTCAAGATGGACCGTCCACACCGGTCATCACAGGACCAGAAGTTGCCATCTATGGAGAAAATCTCACGTTGTCATGCTCGGCGGAATCGTATCCTGCCAGCAGCTTCCACTGGAAGTTCTACAGCAAGTCGGCAATGGGCAACGCGTCTGTCAGCGTCGGCAATACCTCAGAGTTGGAACTCTCACCTGTGGCGATGAACATGAGCGGCGTGTACAGGTGCACTGCCTACAACAATGTCACCCACGAGAGCAACTCCACGGAGAAGAGGCTGGTAGTACTGGGTGTGTACCACACTAACGTATTGCGTGTTCTGAGTCAAGGGACGTTTATTCTTACAAATTACAGCATTGTCATTCATTTCTTTGTCTACATGGAAACACGATGGACCTCGTGGTTCGTTTGTTTTTTTTCCTTGTCTTGCAGCTCCCTTAACGCACGTCCAAATCGAGGACCCTTCAACCGTCCCTATACAGGGTCACTCGTTCACGCTGAGGTGCAACACCACGGGCGGGGTGAACCATGTTTACTGGATGAGGAACAGTGAAAAGTTGTACCCAGACAACACCACGTCCATGCGCAATCAAACGCTCACCTTCAATCCATTACACAAACGGGACAGCGGAAACTACCAATGTACAGCAGCCAACGACAGAAGCAACATGACCAGCGCCACATACAGACTCAAAGTCATGTGTAAGTGGCAGTGTAATAAACAAAGAAGAGAAATGGTTTAGCACTCTTAGTGGGGTCTGCATTTTAGACAGACCATTGCAAGCTGTGCTGAACTTACTTAGAAGCATTGCCCAATGACACACAGGAGGTAGGGCTGTACTGTAGGGAAAACATGGGTAAGAATGACGGCTTGTTCATGAAACACGGTCTCACTGGTTGTCAAGGTAACCTGAGGGCATGGCTGTCTGGCGGTTAGCACTCCCAGCCGAAGGTCATTTTGGATGAAAGCCCCTGGGGATGACAAAATTGTAAATATGTCTTTGTACGAACACTATTTGGATAGGCCCGTACCTAAATGGGACTATTTGCTCTACTACCTACATTGGCTGACAAGTTTCGACCACTGCATGTTGCAATACAGATAACGTTTCGAGGTAATGACGGAGTGAATGATATGCCCTAAAACATGACAACAAAAAATATGTTGAAGTACAACTTTGATATAGTATTAAACCCCCAATGCTGTGCACTCGTACACAGGTACATAACTATCATTTATTAAGTGGCAGCGCATGCTTGGAAGCAGGTGTGAAACCGTGTACATCCCTTCCTTTCAACCCCTTCGTCTCTCCCCCTCGACAGACGGACCCGAGGTGCCAGTGATCACAGGGCAACACGCTGCTCTGGAAGGGCATCAGGTGACGTTAAACTGCTCAGCCTCTTCCCAGCCCCCGAGCCAATACCACTGGTACTTCGACAGCTCTCTGGTGGCCAACACCTCCCAGTACGTCACAGAGCCTCTGACCATGAACATGAGCGGGAAGTACGAGTGCAAGGCCCACAACAACATCACCGGCAACCACACCATGGCCTCCACCACGCTCACCGTTTATGGTAACTCTTCATGCTCCCTTATTCACCCTAGTGCGTTTACTGTACTCTATGGTGTTGTCTAAGACCTCTACTAAAATATGATAGGATAATTCATATTTGTCCTTCCATAAAATGGCAAATTTTTTGGGCCATTTTATTATTGATTGACATATGATGGTACGTTCTCGTCATCCCTCCTGCAGCTCCTGTGTCAATGGTGATGGTGACCACAAGTGGAGGTTACCCGATAACAAACGATAATTTCAGTCTGACTTGTCACACTCTTGGGTCGGTGGAATCTATTTACTGGATGAAGAATGGTTCGGTCATCCAAACCACCAGCCGGGTAATGCTCAACGTGGACAACACCACTCTCACCTTTTCTCCTGTCCTGCCCTCGGACAGCGATTACTACGAATGCAAAGCTTCTAATCCGGTCAGCAGCTTGATGAGTGGACCCCACGCACTGCATGTTGCCTGTGAGTACCAACGCAAATAAATGAATGCCGTTCTGTATGAATGAGGGGTTCTGTTGAAAGATTAAGGACCAATGGCAATTCAATTAATTTGATCTTCTTCTGGCATATCTATTGATATTGATACATCTATTTTCTTAGAATATGTCTTTGTATTTACTCTAATTGGGTAGGCAAGTACCTGAATGGAAGTATTTGCTCCCAAACGTAAATTGGCTTACACATTTCTGCACGTATGGGTCAGTTTTGACCACTGAATCTGGCAATACAGATTACAGTTAGGAGGTCATGGCGAAGTGAATGATATGCCCTAAAAAATGAGCTTGCTATAGTATCAAGCATTTTCGATAGTGTTTTTCATCTCCCAAATGTCCTGTTCACTTGCCAATGATGTTCTGCCATTACAGTTGGACCGCATACTCCCATCATTACGGGCCCCTTGAATGCTGAGACAGGAGAGGATGTGGTCTTCACCTGCTCGGCCTCCTCCTACCCTCCGAGCTACTACAGCTGGTACCACAAAGACCATCTCGGTCAGACCTACCTTCTGAGCAATGACTCCAAGTTTACAACGGGTCCTCTACGTTTAAACATGAGTGGAGAATACACCTGCATTGCCATGAACAATGTCACCAACGACAACAGCACAAAGTCCACGGCTCTTGTGGTCGTCGGTGAGCTCCCTCGATGATTCTCTCATTTGTTTGTCCCTCATTCGTCGTGTTGTATTGAATGTCATTTTACAAAGACCACAATCTAAGCATGGATATGCTTTGCCCCCCTCAGAGCGGATAGAACACGTGGCGATCAAGGAGGACTCTCTTCCCATTCAGTCACACAACTATACTCTGATCTGCGAGGTGACCGGGCCCTACGACTCCATCTATTGGACGAAGAACGGAACTTGGCTAGAAAGCTCCAACTCGTCTACCAACTACTCGCACACCAACTACTCGCACTCGCACACCGACTACTCCCACTCGCACCAGTCTTACTACATGAAGAACAACTCCCTGCATTTCAGTCCCGTGACGACAAACAATGACGGCGTCTACCGCTGTGTCGCTGTGAACGTCGTTCGGCCACATAGCAGCCCTGAATACAAGCTGTTGGTGAACTGTGAGCAAAAAGATTTTCGATAATTTGCTAGCAAAGATTTTGTTTTGATTTAAAATTGGAGACAGTGGATAAACATTTTGACAAAAAAAATATGAAAAGGACGTATGTAAACTGAATCGATCACACAATACTAAAACATTTGGATCCTGCTGTATCTCTGCACACTGAGCCTACATTAAAACCATAGGCTGCAGGTTCCAATATGACAATGACGATGAAGTAAAAGTGTATGCACAGGTTTATCATGTTTGCGTCTTAACCGTGTGAATGAATTTGTGTCTGTAGATGGACCTCTGAAAGTGCGCATCGACGGCCCTGAAACAGTTCACACAAGTTCCGGGATTTCTGTGTCTCTCACATGCTCTGCTGACTCCAGACCAACGAGCCAATTCCAGTGGTTCATCGGCTCTGGTCAGGGCGCCATGCTGGCCGGCCCACAAATTACCCTATCTGCCTTTGAACCCAGCCTTACGTGCAAAGCTTATAACAATGTGACCGGGATCTCCATGTCCAAGAGTGTAACATTCAACATCAGTAAGTATAAAGATAAAATTAATATAGGTTCTTTGTTGTTCAATTCTAATATGTATCCTGTTAGTTGATAAGGGCTTACAACACAATTGACAGTATAACATTCACTTTTTTCTCTCAACAACATTGATGTATATCATTTCAAGAGCCCTAATTAGAAGGAATCAGTGAAAAGGAGCTGAGACTACAATAATGCAGCCACAACCAGAACATGAACTGACACTCACTTTCTCTCCGATCTTAGATGACGCTCCAAGCCATTCATTGGCCTCTCATGGCATTCTGCTGTTTATGACTCTGTCAGCGCTGTCTATCTCCGTCCTTGGCGACATCTTTGTCATCTGAGAGGCCTTTGCTGTGAGAAGGTATATAAGTCCTCTTGCTCCCTCTACTGCCATCCCAAATGTAGAATGAATGGCTTGACAAAAGTGGAAACACTACTTTCATTTTGTCATTACCCTCTAGTTCCTGTAGCTAAAGTAAGAGTAGGTGTTAGTTACTAGTATAACAAGTCAGTTATTCTCGTTCTGCAGTTTAAAATTTAAATGCTATATCTACATTATAATTATAATGACAAGCCTGTCATTTGTGCCAGTAATATACGATGATCATTTATTTCAATATAAAGTCGTCTACAATTTTCTAATAGAATTTTTGAAATGTAGATACTATACATATACATATATTCTGTCTTTTATTTACATCATATTTTGGATTACTATCATTACTTTATGAGAAAAATATTACGGTATTGTGTAATCTACTCAAGTCTTTTTTATTAATCCAATTAAACAAATAATTATTATTTGTAGCATTTGTAACTTTCATCACATTTCTTGCACTTTGTTGTAACCAGTGTCAGTGTTTTTTCTTTTTCTTTAGCAGGTTGGTTCAACATTCTTATTTTATTTCAAATATACCTTATAATATTGTTATGAATACTGATGAGGGCATTGAGTGAGTGGGATACTACTCAACTTTTACAGTTTTCAATGTATGTTAAAGTAAGAAGGGTAAGGGTAAATAAGACCTTTTATTATCAGCACACACGTTTTCTAAGGTATATCAATTTATTTGGAAGCAAATTATCCGCTTATAAGTGCTAATCTCATATTTCTGCAGAGCTAACCTATATGAAATTGAGAACAAAATGTCTCATTATCGACACCTGACAGAACAAAGTTGACAATGTAGTGCCAATCCATCAGCGAATAAACACAATTCATATTCTATTGTGTTGTTAAGGAAGGAATGTGAAATAATAGTGAATATATATTTTTTAAAACACCACAAGCTTTGATGCGAATTGGGATTCATGTCTACCATCACAATATATGACGTTGACTTATTAAGACACCAGGCTGTAGTTGAGAATCAGCACTGGCAAAATAGCTCATACTATTGAGTAATTGCTGGTAGGCATGTGAAACCCACATGATACTGGCCTACAAGCAGTGCTGTGGAATCACAACACAGGCATTCAGCCTGCCAGGTCTGTGTTTATGAGTCAACACACAGGTATTGCAGACACAATATGCTTCATAGTGATATTTAAAGTCATTTCTTTTGTTTGCATTATTATTTTCAGACTCAAATCGAATCCACAAATGTCCATGAAAATGTGTGTTTAACTGATGAACTAAGAACTATCTAAGAATTATATAATATAGAACAAATATTTAATCTGAAGCCATAACAATGTTTTTTCCACTTTTAATGCACCTTGACATTACATAATCAGCAGTCCCCTGAACCAGAGTTCAGTAAAGCCATCCTTATCGCAGTTTTTAAGCAATTTACACGGTAAAGTGAAGCCTTTTACAGAGCACACTTGGTTTTAAGGGAGTTGAAGAAACTTATAGCACAAGCAACCACGAATACACACATCCCACATCCTAATCAAACACACATTTTGTCGCAGCAGCAAACAATCCTCATTCAAATCAAATATGTAAATCCAAATTTCAATAACATAGAAAAGTGTAAAACAATGCAAATGGTGAGATTAATGGTGCATCTCCATCATTCCAACAAGTGAAAACAAAATATTTGGTTCACATAAAGCAAACAATACCACATCAGGAAAAAGAAAATAAACAGGCAGAGGAAGTTATTGGGAATGTGGAGATAAGTAGGGATTGATACTGTGTTCTATTCTTCTATACAGACACATTCTGGGGTTTAAGTGCAGCACATTTAACTCCAAGTTGTAGCATGTTGTAACACCAAATGGTTCATGGTCCCATTATAACCAGCAGTGGCCACCAAACCTGGCCATGGAGAGAGGGCTGTGTCAACATCAGCCGTTACTCAAGGCTCTTAATAGCAACATCATATTGTGATGCTCTCCACAATTAGGCCCAGGAACCACTGCAGTAAGTAGTGTTAGTTTGCGAGCAAGGGGGGTGAGGAGGTGGGGATGGGCTCTGGCTGGGGCGATTGTCCCTCAGACTTCCGCTGGCTTGTCCAGCATGGATTTCAGATGGCCATGTAAGGGCTGGCACACCGCCTGGTACGCCTGAGGGGTGAGGTGGAGGTAATCGTACATATCCTGGTGAGAGATGCTACCGTTGGAGTGGACGAAGCCCGGGTCCACGCTGAAGAACGAGGCATGGGGGAGAGATGACACAGCCTCTGCCACGAGATGGTTGACCTGGCTGTTGCGTTCACGGAGAGGGTTGGGCATCTTCCCTCTGGGGAGTATCCCCTGGATAAACAGACAAATGCAATTGCCTCATAATACATGCACACAAACAAGAAGACACACATACATACAAAAACAGGGGATTTCATTGTAAATGCTTAAACCTACGAGCACGAGTGTCCGGGCGTCGGGCAACTTGTTCTTGATGACTTGCACAATGGCCAGAAGGCCTCCGCATATCTGTTCTGGAGTGTGGCCGTGATTATTGGTTCCTGCCCATAGCACCACAACCTGGACCACAGTGGAAGGGAATCAACTTCATGCCAACAATTATTTATACTTCTATACAATGATCAAAAACTGCAATTATGAAACGCCCATTGTGGAATGGATACATTAGGCATAGCACCTTATCTTTCAGTAGCACTTTTTTTTTACATGAGTCTACCTTAGGGCTGATGTTGTCCAATTCCCCATTGCTCAGTCGCCACAAAACCTGTTGTGTGGCATCACCTCCAATCCCAAAGTTAAGAGCATGGAGAGGAGAGAAGAGTTCTCGCCATACCTACAAATACATACAAGATCAAAACGGCAGATAAGTTCTGTCATGCATGCTTAAAGTTGAGCCAGAACAAATGCTAAATATGTTGTCATCACCTGCCATGAAACATAAAGCATTTCAAGTACTCTTACCCCAAACTCGTGCATCAGCTGAACAAGAGAGTCACCCACAAAGAGAACATCGGGCTCTTTGTCTTTGCTGTCGGATACAAAACGGTTGTGCTGTAGAACAATAAGAAAAACTACTTAAGGACATTATATCGGAGAAGAAAAAAAACATCACTAAAGGCGAATGACACATGCATTTTGATCTGGATAGCTTGCTGCTTCTGAAAAGGACACCAACAGCTTAGACATGATATTATACAATATATTATACAACAGTACAAGTCTGAAATGTTTTGAGCGTAGAAATGTCGAGAAAATAATGGACACACACCAACGACATCCACCGTCCATCTCCCTGGATGTCCTCACACGGAGTGGGTGTGGCGGCCGGATTGGAGTCTCCTGCACTCATCACCTTGATATCTGTGTTGACAAAACAGTCAGGTTTTGGTGGCTAATGTATTTTTTTGTTCGAAAGTCACCCTACATGCAATAAGCTTTTAATTGTGATGAAATACGGACGGGCAGAAATGGCTGCTGAATCGGTAGATCACAACAGCAAGAGAGCTGTCACGCATAACTACAAAATATTCCGTAATCTTCTTCAATACGAAATTGGCCTGCGTATTGAAATACCAAAGAATAATGCGGAGTTTGAAAAGATTGACAAATACTGTTTAATATGCCCAAACCAAAGAATACCTTGTGCAGCCTTTTAATTCAGTTCCTGGAAGTAAAATTTCACTACAGCCGGAATCTACCATCGATTACAGTGGATGAAACAAATACTTTTTATTTGTGTTCTTATATTTCAGTGAATGTATGTTTTATCAACCGCAAAACAAGATACAAATATTTACAGTAGAAAAATCACACTCTATTAACAATAAATACAGAAAATATTTAGCTAAAAGCGAAAATTCAACTCCCCTATGTTGAGTCAAAGTGGACTCAACCTATCAATCGTTTTCGCGAAAGAGCACACTGCGCTGAAAGACGCATAGACTGCGTGTTGCCCAGCAACTTAATAATGAAATATCTACGGCCAGAAAAAATCAGTATTGCATTCCAGTAAACGTTATTATAATTTCAGGGTGAATGACAACAACTATTTTCAACTGATGAACATTTTGGAGCACATTTTCCCGCTTCAAAAACACTGAAGATTAAATTGCGCATATATGTTATCACGTGTCCTAGAGTGAGGTAAGAATTAACGTAATTGGAAAATTGTAGCGTGACTTTGCTCTACTTAAGGTACAAAATACAAACGTTAACGTTAACACAGAATGAATGTTGTTGCCAAAGCTAGATATGCACAAATGACTCGAAATGAAATTGAAATGAGAGGAAACTGTATTATTTTGTAAGACGACAGCACGTTGCTAATAAGCTAATAATATGAGTTATGTCTTCCGCCTGATTCAGAATGAGTCACAGATCTAAAAGAGGCAAACAAAGTGTCACGGCTGCTTCCACAGAACCAACTGCTGGGGAAAAATGTAACGTGAACTCCTGTAACTGCTCACGCTCAGTCCCTGACTTTATGGATGGGGATGAAAGTACTACGAACAAGATTAAACGACTGAGGACGCGCAAAGAAAGAAACAAAATCAGGGTCACCGGGGAAGTAACCTCAAATAGGAAATCAAATCATCATCACCACCACCACCACCACCACCATCAACACCCTCGAAATCACCTTTATAGCAAAGATAAGGAACAATCCCATAGCTGCAGGAAGACTAGCTCTCAATGGCCTCAGAGAAAAGAGGCAAGATTTGCAAAACTCTTTCCTTCTGCACTAGAGCGCAGTGTTATCACGACCAACCGACTTATAGGGCACCAGGGCCTGTTCAACAATGAGGTGAAGTCTTTCGACATTGAGCGCTTGTTGAGTGAGCAAAGGAATGAGGGAAGGCAAAGGCAGCCAGGGATACAGGACCTGGATGCTATACAGCCAGTGCAAAATACCCCCCTGTCGTCTCCTTGTTCTAACAGTGAGGCTAATTTGGCCAACTCCAGTGGAGGTGTGGTCGTGGCAAAGGATGCAGATGTGGCCCTCTATCAGGAGAAAACCATTGTTGACTGTCAGTCCCATACACATGGGTCAGACATTACACCAGGACAGAGGCCACAAATACCTGGTATGACGGCTGAAAATGAAAACCAACAACCCACAAACATCCCATGTTGTTCATTAAAATGTAAAAGTAAGAAGACCAAAGCTGTCGTGTCCAATATGGAGCAAGAAGCTTCCTCAACAGCGGGCAAAGAAAATGTAAAGCGTGAACTTAAGAAGGTAAACACACAGGTGAATGCCAGCACTCCAAAGAACCAAACGCTGTCTTTGAAGCATAGTCCCAATAGCTCTGTCAGTGCAGTAGCTGGACGGTTGTGTCGCTCACTACAGCTACAAGAGCGAAGAAGAAGAGACGTCCTAGCAGAAAGCAGAGAAGTGCTTTTGCTCACCATTCAGGAAAAGCATGGTCCTCAGTTCCAGGAAAATTTGCTCACGGTGCAGCGACGGCTAAGTTCTGACCATATTATCCAGGGGCTAGATGGGGTCCAACCCACCATTACATCAGGTAGGGTTTGTCATACACCTAAAGCCATGATATATATATATATATATATGGACAAGCGCAAGTATCTTTGTTGTATTTACGAAATAACCATAACCATACCTTTTGCGTATTTACCTTTGACTTGACAACAGACAACCTTGTTCTTTTAAATGAGTTCTTTACTGCCATCCAAGGAAAGACATTGGATCAGTCATGTTTTGAGATCCATAAAAAGGCCTCTGGCAAAAGCAGCAGGAAGCAGAAGTACACCAACTGGAAATCTCCACCACAGACAAACCGGGTAAGGCTCTGATTCAGTCACAACATTTTGACTCCACTGCGAGTAATGAAAACAGCAGGTGTCATTCATTGTTTCTGTTGTTGCTGAATTGTCACCAATGAAAATACCAAACGTGATGTCTTGTAAAACAGCAGACCAGATCTTACCTTCAGTGCCATAGGCTTTCATTGCTGCCCCACATGGAAAAACTTCATAGATAATTCCTTCCTGTAGCTATGGTACTCTGGTAGCTATAATCTTTTGGGAAATTTGACTTCTCAGACCAAGTGACTTGTTGGAGATTATCATGTGTTGTGATGATTCAGTATTAAACCCTATGGGTCAAGCTGATCACAGCAACATGATGGCTCATGAGTCATGAATGACGGCACCCTGTCATTCATGCAAAATAGTTAATAATCTGTTCCTGTATCAGACAATACAAAAATCACTACGATTAACAAATAAACATACATTTTTGTGTTTCTTGTGAAGGATGTAGAATGGATGACCAGTCCTAGAGAGGATGAAGAGGATTCTTCTTGTTTTGGCTTGTGTTTGGGACCTTCTGCATCACTACCATCTCAACACTACTCATCGTACTCCCCTGTTTCACAATGGGCGGAGGCAGACCCACCCATTCCTCAGCCCTGGGACAAGAGATTGAATAGTGCAAGAACCAGACAGTCAGCTGACATTGGCCTTGATGGAGGCTGCTCGTTGAACTTGAGTACAGCTATGCGACTGGGAAGCAGTGGACTTCCAGAGGCCAACAGAGATTCCGTCAGGCACCCCTTCCTCCGTTACCTGCCAGGGCAGCCAGCTGGATATCCTGCCGACCCCTGGCACCACCCCGGGAACGGCGCTGCTGCTGAATTTGTCCTGGGCTCTCTTGCAACATCCTCGCCTACACGGTATTCCCAGAAGGATTATCGGCACCCTTTCTACCATTTCAGTCGTCTTCCAACCAACCCTTTTCCCAAGCCTTACCATGGTGACATGCTGCATTACCCACCGTCTCAACTGCTTGACCAAGGACCGTCCGCTGCCCTGTCCTCTTTCAACAGCCCTGAGCGATGGTCCTTCCCTCCAATGAGGTTGTATTGATTAAATTGTAATATACCTCAAGGTCTTCACTACAAGGAGTATGAGTTATATTTGAGAAATAGGTAGGTTATCACTGCAAGATCTCTGTAGTAATCTTGTGTACATTGAAAAAGTACATTTGATAGTTCAATGTTTATCTAAAAATCCTCCATTGTACCTCTTCTTTACCATTACCAAAGAAATGACAAGATTATGTGTAATTTTCATTTTAAGAAGTTAAAGACACATTTATATGCAATGTGGATACCTAATTTGAATGTCAATGACTTCAATCCAGAAAAATAAATGTAAATAAATGCCTTTATAAAAATATTCCTATGAAGTTGATTCACAGTTTTAGAAGATGCAATCAAGCAAGTAATACAAAACAGTACATTTCTGTTCAAGCCTGCCTTTCTGTCCTTACCCTTTATCTCTTTTATGTGAAATAGTATTCAAGCAACGAAAAACTTTCACACCAAAATAAAATGTGTAAAATTGTATTGCAAACTCTGTTGCAAATAAATGCAAATATAAATATAACGATCAACAAAATATAATTGAACAATTGCAGATCATTTAAAAATCATGGCAAGTTACAGAATAGGCGGTTTTTATATCCCTCTGCGCTCAGAGGTTTGGTTTTCCCCTGCTTCCACGGCTTCCTCCTTTCTGCTCCCTGACCTCAGGGCCCTCCTGAGCTGTTTCCAGAAGAGTAGTTCTGCTGGGGCCGGGTCGGTGCATTCTGACCCGGGCCATTGCAAATATGTCTTCTTCAACATGACCTTCCTCATGCGGTGGTATGAGGACAGCTGGCTCTCTGAGATATGCTCCAGGAACACGAGCAGCAGAACGTCCCTGCTCTCGTCAAACAGCCGGTAGCTGGCCAGCTGGATCTCCAGTGAACACCATTCACTCTGCAGGAAGTTCCGGCTCACAACGCAAACCGTCTTGCGGCTGCCGTACACGGCGGACACGATGTTGTCCAATATGTTGCGTCCCGGTTCAAAGTCCCTTTGATGCAGGCAAAGCTTTAACGAAGAACCGTTGCCCTCCAGGTTTGGGAGCAATTTCTCCAGGACCCAGTGTTCATCGTGAAAATTATAGGAGATGAATGCGTCGTATTCACACTTTTCCTCAGCTTCCCTAAATTTTCGCCACTGTTCGCTGAACCAAGCACGGAACACATAATAGCCATACTTAATTTTCCAATATAGCTTGACATAGAGTAGAGGGACTACGCTAAACACAAAGATCAGAGCAGCAGTACTGAAACATAGGTACTTTTCAATTTTTATGTCGCAAACATCTGTGTTAAAATCTATGAACATATCTTTTTTGTTTTCCGGGCATGGCAGATGTTGCAAGATCACTTGAACGGTTCCATCCCACATCCAATCTTTTAGTTCTTCGTTTTGACATGAACAGCTTAGGGGAATATTTCTTATATCAAGGTATTCAAGACTTGTGAGGGCTTTTAAAACGTTCACATCAATGTTCTGCATCGCATTCTGATTGAGTTTTAGGATTTTGAGTTGGGTAAGATCCTCAAAAACATCCATTGTCAAATTTGAAATGCCCATGTTTTCCACACACAGCTTTGTCAAATTCCGCAAATGTTTAAAGAGCCCCTGCTCGAGTTGTTGCACCCCATAGCCAGAGTGACCTAGTGTGAGAAATTGTAGGGCTCTCAAATCGTCAAAGCTATCAGATGCAAGGTGAATCAGGCAGTTGGTGGAAAGGACTAGAGATCTCAAACTGTTGAGACCACGGAAAAAGCCGCGAGGCAGCCAGCTAATTCCATAGGGCCGTTGCCCGTCTAAATTGAGATAAATGAGGGTGCGGAGATTCACAAAAGGAGAATCAGTGGTGTCCGGAAAGAATCGAATCTTGTTCTTCTGCAGATTCAACACCTCCAATGTGTTTTGGAATGCAGTGAAGTAGAGGCTGGGTATAGTTTTAAGGTTATTTCCATCCAAGTAGAGGTTTGTTAAACTTTTCAATCCTTCAAGGCCTCCATTGTCAAAGTGAGTGATTTTATTACCACCCAGGTCCAACGTGGTCAGCTGACTGAGTTGCAGGAATGCCTTGTTAAAAATCACAGCTATACGGTTGTTGCGTAGATTAAGGATGTTTAGGCTAGATTGATCCTGAAAGGTGCCAGGGTACAGATCAGTTAAGATGTTATTGTCCAGACGGAGATTCTGAAGTTGGGTTAGCCCTCTGAGGGCATCTTTGTCAAAGAAATCAATGGTGTTAATATTAAGTTGGAGAATTGTGACATTTGGTGTGTGAGCGAAGGCATGCATTTGGACTGAAAAGACGCGATTGTAGCGAAAGTTCAATGCTGTTACAGGAAGCTTTCTTGTATTTTTGCAGGACCAGAGAGTGTGGATGTGATTGTGCTCTACATTTAACATTTCTATGTGTTTCTGTCCATTGAGAAAGTCAAGACATTCTACCGTTGTCAGATTGTTTTGAGAAATGTCCAATGTTTTAAAAATTTGAGGGCAATTGGAAAATGTATCATTAGGTAACTCAGAAATGCTATTATTAACAAGTCTCATTCTGTTGATGTGTCCCACCCTTTGCCTTAACAACCTGCATAGGTTATCGATCAGACTTGCGTTGGTTATGCCTAGTCCAGAAAAGTCCACATAACCAGCTTTAATGTTGCTCACATTTAAAAACTGTAATATCTCAACCTTTGTTGACTGCATCTGCAAGTAGCGTATCTGTGTTAGGTTTACTCCTTTGAAAGCATTAGTCGACAGTTCAAAGTTGTGGGATAAATCTAGGCGTGTGACGTGTGCTAGTAATGAACCTGTACAGGCTAACACCGACAACCTATTTGCACATACATACAATGTAGTGAGGCTCTTGGGCAATTCAATGTTTGAATTACTGAGGGATGTCAAATTGTTAAAGCAAAGATCTAGTTGTGTGAGGTTATTGAGGGCAGAAATGGACTGCACAATCACAGAGAAATTGTTCAGATGATTTGCTCTTAATATCAAGGTGTTCAGATGAGGAGTGTGGATGAAGAGCCTCTCTGGGAGATCAGTCAAAAAATTGTGTTCCAGTGACAGAGATGTGAGGTTGTCAAGGTCCTGAAAAACGGTGCAGTTCAGCTTTGATAAGGAGTTGTGAGACAAATTGATAGTCTTGAGGCGATGTAAATTCTTGAAAGCCAGACCGTCAATAAATCTCAAGGCGGTAAAGTGCATGCTTAGGGTTTCCAGTTTGGATAGATGTTTAAAGCTTCCTGTGGGTATGTGGATGACACCAGTCTGGGAGATGGTGATGTTGATGGCAGTTTCTGGCAGGTCACCCAAAATGTTAGATAACGTGAGGTTCGGTCCACAGTTGCAAACAAAGGTTTCATTCTTTGAGTATTCATTTCCAATGCAATTTTCAAAGCTGTATTGATTAGACATTTGAACCAAAAGCACAACTTTTAGGAACAATAGTTGGCCAGTTGAAATTGCCATTTTGATAAATATTGAGTTCAGGAGAAGATGCTTGACCATTTCCTTTATATGGTTTTCAATGTGGATAGCTGTTCTTTTCAATTACACACACTTCTTCTTATTGTTGCATTGGATGTGATCAGTTTTGGCCCAGGAACCTATTGAAAAAAATAAACAAAACATATTTATAGCTGTGTACTATACCAATCGGAAATTCTTTGTCATTTCTGACCCATTGTCCGGCAAGTGAACTGCAGCCTGCTTTTCACACATTGAGACCATCTGCAACCCCATGGGTTGAGACAATAACAGGCAAAAACTAAAGTTATGATCATGAATAAAGTTAATTACAACCAGACAACCAGAGTCCCATGTGTGGATATAATACACATGATTTAACTCATTAATTACATAGTTC
>JAOPJJ010000008.1:4355708-4367533 GCA_027122795.1 Enchelyopus cimbrius
CAACGTTGCATGTACAAATGCACGACCACATGCAATAAGACACACACACACACACACACACACACACACACACACACCATGTGTCAGTGCCACAAATGATGTTAGTTTCACAAAATACATCTTACTGAGTTTTGTTTCACACCTTAGGTTCATGTTCCTGTTGCATGCCGTGCACCTGTTGTTTTTGTGGTAAAGAACAAGCCGATATATGCGGCACTGGCATAATAATCTGTAGACTAGGCACACACACGTATGACAGCATCTGTAACGTATATGTGACCATCAAACCTGTGTTGTTTTCTGTCTTCCTGGATGTGTTTTTCTCAGAATGTAGGGCCTCATGTATATACACACACACACACACACACACACAAACCACTACTGGCTTAATATTTAATGTACAACATTTTATCATTTGCTTCACAAGTTACCGAATTGTTAGCTAAACACGGGTGGGCAGACATTTGGTGGGACAGGTTGGCTAGAATGGTGGGATCTGGACAGTGGACAGCAGTGACCTACAAATAACGTTGATTATTTGTAAGCCACTGGGGGTCATGAACTTTATCAGAGCACAGTGGGAGGATGTTTTCAAGGTAAAAAAGCTCTGTTAACACCTTTTTGATTTGCATAGTCGGGTGCTTACCAGAATTTGTGTTCCATCCAAAAGGTAGATGCCTGTGGATAGAAACTTTAGACCACAATGTCTTACCTCAACGGTTTTCAATGCTTACGTTCCTGCCTTTGAAACATGTTGAATCGAGGTCTATGCTGTTCAGTCAAGATGATAACTATCTTGGCCACCGTATACGTATTAACCACAGCTTAATAATTACATTTCCTTGGAGGTAACTGGGGATAATGAACTTTATAAGAGCACAGTGGGAGGATGTTCTCAATCTAAAAATGCTCTTTTAACTAACTTTTGATTCGCATAGCGTGGTAAACACCACAATATACTCCATCAACTTTTTTTTCCATTCCAAAGGTTCTTAAAGGCCTGTGGCCTCGATGGACACTTTAAGGCACCATGTCTAAAGCCTTATTTGAACATTTGCCAATACAATGTACCACCTGTTATCATGGACCCTGACTCACATACAAACTTGCAATTTACATTTTCGCTCTCTCTTGGCACTAGGGGTTTCCCTCAGCTCTGATTATAGCACCTGTTAGCCAGCCGTAGCAAACCTGGCAACAGGTACTGCATTGGTGCTTCACCTTCCTCATCTTCCCCCATCCAACCATGATCCGGTCTGTTTTATTATGTTGCTACAACATAATGACTGGATTCTATGGTTTGCACTCCATAACCACAATAATCATG
Organism: Enchelyopus cimbrius; assembly: GCA_027122795.1. Lineage (NCBI taxonomy): Eukaryota > Metazoa > Chordata > Actinopteri > Gadiformes > Gaidropsaridae > Enchelyopus > Enchelyopus cimbrius. The sequence continues at coordinate 4,357,036 of JAOPJJ010000008.1, forward strand.
GGTAATACTAATAATGGAAAAAAAACACAACAACAACTATGGCACTCCTCACCGTCCCTGAGAGGAGGGAAACCCATTCTGCATTCACTATCACAGTTTCTTTATGATAATTCATTTTGTCTTGCCCCCATTGAGGGCTAGCATCAGGGGCGTCTCCTAAATACATGTCCTGGAAGGCCCTTCTGATGGCTGGCTGGCCGCTGTCTGCCAAGAGTTCACATAGCATGTTTACCTCCCTCTCTCATATACGTTCTAAAAGACAATCATTAGTACTCAATAAGCAATAAGAACATGTACAGCCATTGGTGGAATGTAATGGGGGGGGGGGGGCATGGAAGTCCACTCCCCATTGACTTATTGTTACAATTGCTATTTATATTCCACAATAGATTAAAAAAAACAACCTGACATGGTCATAGTTCATGAGAACTCTCAGTTCTTCATGAAGTATCACCGCCTCATACTAGATCAACAGTTGGGACTTTTCTGACCTGGGCCAGGTCTGCCAGAAAATACCCAAACCAGCGGGTTGGAGTTTGCGTTTGTGTTGTGTGTGTGTTGTGTGTGTGTGTGTGTGTGTGTGTTCAGTGTTAACTGTGTTCAGTGTTAACTGCCCCTTCACAGAGCAAACGGCCAAAGAAAGCACACAGGTTTCGGATCCTGAAGGTAGAAAAAATTAAGAACTTACACTTCTCATATTTGTTTTCTGTAGGTCATTTATATCAGATTTTCACTAATTTAGGTTGGTGACTTTACTTTGACATTTCTAAATCCTACTTACCTAATCCTAAATCCTACATAAAAACCTATCCTGGTTCACTCATTCTTCATTATTGTCCTTTACATAAAAAGCATGTCATAACAATTTCAATCTTATATCTGTCTGCATGTTTGGCCATCTCCCTTAATGTGTGTCTTTCTTTCCCTATACTTCTCTTTTATAATAAAAGCATGTCTTTACATTTCAATCTTACGATCTCTCCCACATCCTTGCAGAGAAACCTCAATTTGTTGTTTACCAGTAACTGTTATATGATCATTATATATAGCTAAAAAAAAATCTAAATTCTAAATTATACCACACAATACCATGCATACATGATACAGAAATTAGCATGAATTACTAATATGACTTTATTCCTGTCAGCCAAACCACTTTCTTCATAAACACTACCCAGTCACATATTGACAAGAAAATGTATTTGATGTGTCGTTAGAGACTGTCATAATGCAACCCTTCATGCACTCCTGCACTACCTGATGTGGTGTTCATGTCATTCATTTCTTATGAATGGTTAAAACCGTGACATTGACACAGGAACAAACACTGGTTTTGGGTCTTACGTTTGTCTTTCTTCTCTATCAGATTCCATGTGTTAAATTGCGTTTGTTTCGCTGGGGTTTAATGTATATTTGATTGTGTTTTATAGTAGGCGTATGCTGCTGAATAGTTTTTTGGTCAGGTCTCTCCTATAAAAGGGATTTTGGAATGGAATTACATAGTTTAACTTTTCATTCATGCAGCCTGCATATACAGAAAAATATACTACTATACTATACTACGACTACTATGACAACTATGACATAATATAAACAGACATGAGGATAAACGCTTTGTTTTTGGGACGAGCGCGCCATCTCTTGGTCAATGTTTGTATTATATCTCTGACGAACTCGTTTTCATTTTTTATATAAACAATGTCAACGTTGAGGGATTGAGAGCAAGTAGGCCCATTTAATTTGAAACACGTCCACTTTTAACGCAGCAAATAATATTATTGGATGTGTAGATGTTTTCTTGTAAGTATGGCGGGAGTTACACGTAATATCGCGAGAGAAAACATTGCTAGCTCGCGTGGCCTTGCTGGCATCGCGAGATTTCTACCGGTGGATTTCAAGCAAGGCTCGCGGATGTAAACAATTGATTTACCTTGTCAAGTGAATTGCCACTTTTCAGCACAACAAAACTAATTATATGTCAAACAAATAAGACGTGCTGTGTAGTAGGACAGCTGTAAGTATACTACATCACTGAAATAAGCTAACAAATAACGAAAATCGTTTCTTGGCCCTTTAAAAGTGAAAGTAAACTCTTTAAGGGCATCGGACCGATGGCGGAGTCTATGGACCTGGACGTTTCGGAAGGGTTCCTGCCTCTGGAGCAGGACCTGACCTGTCCCATCTGCCGTGATCTCTACCGGGACCCTGTGCTTTTAAAGTGCACTCACAGCTTCTGCCGGGAGTGTCTGAAGGGCTGCTGGCGGTCCGGGGACCGGACGTGTCCCGTGTGCAGGGCGGTCATCGGGGACGAGCAGCCCATCCCCAACCGCGCGCTCAGCGACACCTGCGAGTCCTACCAGAAGGAGAAACAGTGGCAGAGTAGAGCGAGGGGGCGCGCGCAGCAGAGTGTCTGCCGCATGCACGGGTTGGAGTGTCAGCTCTACTGCATGAAGGACCAGGAGCTGCTGTGCGTGGATTGTGTGACACAGCACCAATATCACGAGATCGTCCCCCTACAAGAAGGGTTATCCTACTGCAAGGTGAATATACGTTGCTGTGTTCAATCAGAGTCATTCCCTAGACCAGTGTTTCTCAACTGGTCCAGCCTGAAGACCCACCTTTTGCCTGAGACATGGGTTCATGGGGTCGCGGCCCAAATTCGTGAACATATTTTAACATCCAAATTTAAACATCCAAATTAATTTGCAGAGAAAAGTGCAGCAAATGTGACCCACTCAAAACGGCCCTGCGACCCACTTTTGGGTCGGACCCACCAGTTGAGAATCACTGCCCTAGACCATTTCCTTATTAATGTACTTAACGCATGTGTGATGATCTGATTACAGGAACAGCTCGTCTTCAAAACAAACATTTTGGAGAAAAAATTAAAATTGTACAAGCACAATGCAAAAGGTTTCACCAATTCAAAGGAGTTTATCGAGGTATAGTAGCTCACGACATCGTAAACTCCCCTTACACATTACTGAGAAGGGTAAACAAAACAAGGAGCCACTATTACTTGGCTTACAATTCATGCAAAACATTGCAAGTTGCATACATCCATCTGGATGGACTGGACCCTCACAAGACATTGAAACAATGTAACCCACACATATCCTGTATGCATCCTTCCCACAGCAACAGGCTGGGCAGGCTGTAGAGGCAATCAAGGCAGAGTTTCAGAGGCTCCACAAAGCCCTGGATGCAGAGCAGGAGGTCCGCCTGAAGGCCCTGGCAGATGAGGAGCAAAAGAAAACGGGCACCATGGTTGCCATGGTCGCGCAGGCCAACGAGGGCATCGCCTCTTTGTCCAAACTCATACAGAATCTGAAGAGGGAGATGGGGGACGAAGACATGGCCTTCATGCAGGTGACTTGGTTATTGTGTGGATAATGAGGATCGTCCAGTGTTAGTTCAGAAATGCTATCTGGTGTTGGAATAGTACATCTAACTACCTGTGTATTTTATTTCAGAAATATCCCAACTTGAAAGAAAGGTAAACGGAGTCTCCTGTGACACACTGCTAAGATAAGGCTAACTCAAACCGTCCATTTTGTTTAGCTAGCCTTGAAACAAAGACATTCATGTAATCATTTTTAATACTAATGAGTAGCATCAATATATCATATGCAGACAGATCCATCGTATTATGCACTTATATTTGTATTTATTTATATTCATGTTTGCCTTTTCACTAACATTCTTGTTTTGAAACACTTGATTAATGCTTGACCTCCACCTGTTGGCAAAAAGACTAGACTTACCTTCTTACCGATATTAGATTTGACAAAACAAAGATATGTAAATATGGCATAATAATATTCAACTGTCTTGTTTGTATCCCGTTGGTGTTGATGCATGTGGAATGGAAGGTTGTACATACTATTGTGTTGTGTTCACACTCTCGTAGTGCCCAGTGGCCTCATGACCTTCAGCACCCCACAGGAGCTCTCCTGGACATGGGAAAGCATGTGGGCTCCCTCGGCTTCAACATCTGGAAGAAGATGCAGGCTCATATCCAATACAGTGAGTGCATGACATTGTTAATGCAAATAATGTAGACTTAATCCAGAGTCTACATGTTCGGGACGCCAGAAATGACATGAAACCCTTATTGAATTCAAAATCTCAACAAGTACCTGCTGCTCATTTTGTGAGTTTTCTTTGGTTTCTTCTTTCTTTGGTGCCGATTAAGTTTTGTGATATTGTCAACCACGGTACGCATATAGAAATTCAAATAAATCGGTATTGTATGCACTTTTTGGGAAAAGGGCACTTTGAAAGTCGCCTGTTGTGTAGAGATGTGAAGTTCGTACAGCGTAAATATCTGATGAATATCTGCTATCCATCCATCCATCCATCTCCCTCTCCCTAGACCCCGTGGTGCTGGACCCCAACACGGCCTCTCCGTGGCTGGACCTGACTCCCGACCTGACCAGCGTGAAAGAAAGCCAGCAGCGCCAAGCGGTCCCGGACAACCCCGATCGCTTCGATCCCTGCCTGTTTGTCATGGCATCCGAGGGCTTCTCCGAAGGCAAGCACCGGTGGGACGTCATCGTCGGGGACAACCCCAAGTGGATACTGGGCGTGTGCACCAAGGGCCTGGCCCGCAAGAAGAAGTTCACCGTGTCCCCCAAACGCGGCGTGTGGAGCATCGCTTTCAGCAAAGGGGTGCTGAACGCGCTCTCGGTGGAGAACACCAAGATCCAGGTGGAGACGCGCGTGGAGATGGTCCGCGTCAAGCTGGACATGGATAAAGGAGAGGTGTCGTTTTGGGATGGCGGATCGCTGACACACCTCTGCACCTTTAACCACAAGTTTGAGGAGAAGATGTTCCCTCTCTTCGGACCAGGACTACACAGTACGCCGATGGTTCTGGCCCCCGGTAAAATGGCTCTGCACACATCATGAATTCCCCAAAGGGGCAACCCATGCTAGGAATGTATGCAGTAAAGGTAATGCTATAGCTGTGTTTGTTTTTATTATTGTGTTTTGTGTTGAAAGGGAAAATTATACAAAATCAATGGATTGCCTGCAGTATATTGCCTAACCATCCCATGAAACTGATTCTACATATCGTGTTTCCTTAAGACCATATATGACCATATATGTTTGGTAACTTTCTTTAGAATGTCCACACACAGCTCTGATATTAACTATGATAAATACATACATTTAATTTGCCTGTTTGTTGCATCATAATTTCAGGTTTTCATTTGTATCCGCTTTATTCAAATTATGCATCAGCTTAACTAAACAACAATTATTGATGATAAAGATAACCCTCATGGAGTCTTTTGCTATTATAGGGAACCTTTGTGAATCAATAAACTGTCAAGATTTGGACAAAAATGTGTGAAAGTGTCGCCAAGTTCCTGTAAATGAATTAATACATTGAGAAAAAGCGGAGGTTCTAGGTTCTCTGAGGCTTGTGAAATTGCTGTAAAGTTACAACTTTTATGCAAACCAAGCCCTTATTGAGTTAAATTCATTCTACTATTGATATAAATGCCTCAAATAGTCTTGGTTGTTTGATTTTCTGCAGATGTTGAGAACAATTCAGAAGTCTACCACCAGAGGGCAGTGGAAGCACGTTATATTTTGGACAGTGTCTTTTGTGTTGGTAACGACTGGATCGTGGCCAGCTAAAACACCAAAACAAGCAACATCTACTCCAACCTCGGATTACTCGGACTCTGTTGTTCATTGTAGCAACATTAGTTAGATTATCTGTAGTCTTGGCAAATATTGAAGACTATCCCAATTGCAAAATACATTTGCATGTCGCTAAATGTATGTAATTCAGGGGAATGATGCTTGTTTTTTGCTTCTGATTGACAATTGCGCATCTGGATGTGGCAAAGCTAGCCGCCGCTAGCTAGAGAGGGAGCTAACCTGTGCTAGCCCCTTCGTAGACTGAACAGATCCACAGTCTAACCGGTGTTTGTGGACCAGGGGTTGCTACATTACATAGCACTGGTAAACCGCAATCCGAGCTAGCTAGTTTCGGATGCGGCTGAAAATGTAACTAAATGACAATGGGACCAACGAGAGGGGAATTGGTGAGTATGAGTTCAGCTGATCCAATGGTCCTCACCATTGACGTTAACGGTAACAGCTAGCGCTAACGCTAGCCTTCTTTTTATAGCCTGCAGCCATGTATTGGACTCTCATATCCATCAAATGTGTATATTTATAATGCAGGAATGTTCACGTATGGTGCCTCTTAATGATATGTGTTCGGTGCGTGTGTTTTTGTTAAATTATATCCAGCTGTATCACTTAAAGAAACCATCACATTTAGATGTTATGGCAATGGAGGACAAGCTAACGGTGCCAACACATTTGCTGCGCATCAACCACAACATTAAACTCAACTAAATGAATTGACAATTTCCGTGGAGGTTAGATTACTAATTAGAAGTGAAGGAAATAATAGCGACGCGATGTGTTATTACACCCTCTTAAGATCATAGTCTATTTTAAAAGTCAAAACAGCACATGTTGAGTGTAATATTTTAGGCTATGGTTGATCTTTCCAGCCATGAGATTCTGGGACTTTTGAGACGGTTTAATCATTGCATGTAATACAGCTACAATAACCATTTGTTAAGTCATTGCTCAACCCTTTGCTCACTGCTTTAGGTGGTGGTAAGGATGGCCCCCGTCCTCCCTGTCTCCCTGGTTCTGGTGGTTTTCATTTTGACAGAGGCCCCAGGATGTTGGGCAGGAGATTGTAAGGGCCACAGGCAGGTCCTCAGGGGACCCCCAGGATATGTCACTGATGGTCCAGGGAACTACTCTGTCAATGGGAACTGTGAATGGCTCATCAAAGGTATGCTAATAAATAAATAAAAAATGTATGTACACAAGAAGAAAAATCGGACTCGTTAACATGCTATACCTCTAGATCAAAATCCATGTCATATAAATTGAATATCAGTTGTTTAAATCGTGTATCTGAGCAAAATTGTAACTGCAGTCCATACCTTGTTTTCCTGCTAGCTCCCAGCAACAACCATCACATTGTGCTGAACTTCACCTTCATGGACACCGAGTGCACCTACGACTATCTGTTTGTGTATGATGGAGACTCCTACCAGAGTCCGCTGCTAGCCAGCTTGAGTGGCAACACTCTCCCGCAACCCATGGAGGCCAAGTCTGGCAAGGTAATACGATGGGCAGTTTGAGGCTAAACCCCTACGTGCTCCTAAAGGTGAACAAGGACTACAGTTGCGTATTCATTACATTATTTCGCTGGTACCCTTAACCTTCCCTCCACCCCTTAGATGTTGCTCCACCTCTTCAGTGATGCCAACTACAACCTCCTGGGTTTCAACGCCACCTACACCTTCTCCCTGTGCCCGGGGGCCTGCGGAGGCCACGGGCGCTGCGACCTGGCCACGTCCCAGTGCCAGTGCCACATGGGCTGGGGAGGCGCCGAGTGCACCACCCCTCTGTGCTCCGAGGCCTGCTCTGCTCACGGCCAGTGTGACCCGGTAAGGGATACTAAGTCAATTATTTTTCCTCCGTACAAGGAATCATTCAGGAAAGAAAAACCTCGACCGATGTGCTGGGTCTCTTTGTTTGGGCGTGGTCTGTCTATCGCAGAGGAAGGAGAGCTGTTTGTGTAGCCCAGGTTTCGTTGGTCAGAACTGCCAGCTGGGTCTCCGTGATGACTACGGGGCAGGCCAGTGGTGGAAGGTTGCCGAGAGGAACCCCGACATGGTCCCCAGGACAGGCTCGGCCGGGGTCTACCTCTCTTCCACCAGGGCGTTGTATCTGTTTGGAGGTAAGGACACAATAGTTTCACAAATAGGTTGATACATGATGCATGACCAACACCGTTCAACACTGTTATATGCGTGCATTTGTGCATTTTTACATATTGTATATAGTATTTTATTGACCTTACTTGACCTTCTTTTATGATAGTCTTTGAGATTTTTAATTTCTAATCATATCATGAATAATGCTGATACATGGCTCTTCTCAGGCTTTGACCTAAACAGAGCCCTTGGGGACCTGGTTATGTACAACTTCTCCTCCAACGATTGGGAGAACAGGACCTATGCCCACTGCCCAGTAAGTCACTCGCTATCAAATCAAACCTAAATAAAATATAGATTTGTCTTTGAAACAGCAAAATGCCTCCTTCTTCCTGTTTCATGTGATTATTGCTCTAATTGTAATTGTCATCCTGAAGCTACTTATATTCTTTTCATCATCCAGGTGTTTTAACACATTGATCATTATCTTTAACCCTGTGCAGGCAGCTCGTCATTCACACACAGCAGTGGAATGGAAGGGACACATGGTCATCTTCGGTGGAGAGTTGGCCAATGGCTCTCTGGCAAGTGATGTCTGGATGTACCGCCCAGTGCAGGATGAATGGCTGCAGCTCGGCCTATCACACTCCCTAGGAGCTCCGAAACTGGCCAATCATGCTGCGGCTGTGGTGGATCATCACCTTTATGTATTTGGAGGTGGGTCACGCATTAAATGATGTTCGAAAGTCCTGCAGCTATTTAGGCGTTTGTTTACTAGAAATGATATAACTTAATTATGACTTTTGGTGGTATTATGGCTTTTTAACTAGGAGTAAACTTGTATGAAGATAAGAGAGTGTCTGTGGGAGCTGTGTGGTCACCCAGCAGCTATTTTCTTGACAACAAAAGACACGGGTGTAAAATAGTTCTTGTTTTCATCTTGTAAGCGCATGTCTAGCAATGCCACTTTCACATTGAATACCTCTGGAGGCCGCTTAGATCAAGGGATAAACTGATGAACTGCTATGCTGGGTAAACGGCCTGCTACGATGTTCATTACTACTTCTCACTGATTATTATGACTCATTTTGAAATCATTTTGAAAAGGTCTGGAATCACTCAATTGAAACATGTTAACTAACTGGAAGGTGGGTGTCTGTTGAAGTTTAAAACTATTGGATCTGTCCAGTGCCACTCACGATCTGCCACAACCAATCACTAGCTTTTGGTCGTGACGTATGTCATGCTCATATTGGGAACAACGTTGCGCGTGATGACAAAAAATAACCCAGCACACTGAGCTCTCATGCATTGGACATGTGGAGGACCAAAACAAACCAACGCACTGAGCTCTCATACGTTACACATATAATGCACCTTTCTTCTTACTCACAGAGTAACTTACTCACAGCCCCCCACATGATCATTAGCAAGAACACATGGTCTTATCTGCTAATAACACCGAGCCAAAGGCCGTAGACGCTTCCTGCTCTCCTCCAGAAAAGGCAGATGCGCGGAGTACCTCGTGCAGACCCAGACGACTCACAATGTTATCAATCTGCCCCTTAAAGTGAACCACCCATTGCTAGGCGACGCCGGACCTCGACTCGCGGCTTGACGCACGCAGCGCGCAGGGAGGGGGCACATATAAAGCATACACACACAGACAAAGAACAGGCTCATCCAGGGTAGAACCTCTACGGAGGCGAAGCTCTCGACGACTTCAGCGCTGTTAGGGACTTAGATTAGTTCATCGACTTACTATACTACGCTTTGTGAACTCTGTCCAACTTTTGTCACCGAAATAAACCTAAGGCCTTTCGTGCCGTTACTTCTATCTCCTCTCCGTCTCAATTTATCTGCTCCGTACCTAGACAGACGTTTTTACCCAACACGCGCAGGCCGTAGACAAGCAACACCAACCATAGAAATTCTATTTTGAATATATAATCAATATAGTATATATAATATGTATTTATACATAATATAATTTCCTATAAAATATACATACATAATATAATATATGTAATCAATATACGTCAACGTCATTGCTCTCAGCCACTCCCTCTGGTCACTGATTGGACCGGCCAAAATGTATGCAAAGTCTATGCAGCAAACCCAGACCTTCTACTGAAGGGAACAGAAAATTGAGCGGAAGTACGTAGGCGGGCGGTGGCCAGGCTAGATTTTGACCATATTGATGTATGATTGTCATGATGATGTATTCTTCCATATATGCACCCTGAGGAAAGGAGCCTGATTAATGCCCTTCACCTGACACCAGGTCGTACGGAGGAGGACATGTTCTCCTCCACCCTGTACCGGTTCAGCCTGCGGGGGCCCGGGCCCTGGGAGACGGTCCAGGCCACTGGGGGGAAGCCCCCCGCTACAGCCGGCCACTCCATGGTGTTCCACAGCCCCTCCAGAACCCTGCTGGTCTACGGTGGGCATCGGCCTACCACCGCCAGGTACACGCGCGCAAGCACACTCAACGCACACGCACACGTGTGTCTCGTCTCTTTTAACAGTCAGCTTCAAACCCATCTCTTCAGGACCACCGACAACACCTAATCATCTACCGCCCTTTTCCGCCTTTCCTTTCTCTCTCTTGATGTATCCACTATTTGTAGTACTGTTTAGCTGTCTGTAAGTTGTCTGTTTGTTTCTCGGGGCCGCCCCCCCCCCCCACGGGGTGGGGGGAGGGTGTTGGACGGAGAGGGGAAGGGTTG
>JAOPJJ010000008.1:4648286-4667830 GCA_027122795.1 Enchelyopus cimbrius
CCACACACACACACACACACACACACACACACACACACACTCAGACCGGGAGAAGCCCTGCTTTGTGTTTGTTTGAAAGGTGATTGGGGGATTGTTTGCTGTGAGCGTTTTAAGCACGCCAATGCAAATGAGCCCATCTTCACAGGTGACGATGTAACATACAGGACACGCACTCCCGAAATGTGCACGGGCGGCGAGAGGTTCTGAGCGATCCGTGTCGTGAAACCCGTTGTGCTCCGTGCGTTCGGAATGGTATTGAGCCTACCTTTACGCAGCAGCGTGAGACCTCGGTTGCATTTCGCATTGAAAATCGGTCTGGCCTGGCCTGGGTAGTAACTGATTAGCAAATAGGGCATCGTGTTCTTCAAAGACGTCTGGCCAATCCGAGCGATGCTAGGGCTCTATTTGCTACTGTTGAATGTTATTTTGGACATGTCCTTTAAAAATGTGCAGACAAATATGTTTTGAGGAACTTCTTTTTCTTCTTTTTTATTAGCTGAATTCCTAAATCATGAAATATGACAAACGAAAATAGACAAACATCCCTGCATTCATCCATCCTCCCGCGCTCTGTCATCCATTACAGCCGCGTCAGCTTTATCCACTTTCAACAGATATAATAAAGCTGTGTGCGGCGGCGGGCACACACGGGACAGGTCTGGGCCTGCCGTGGTATTCCCTCTGCTTCCACAGTAGAAAGCCCCAGGAAATCAAAATGACAACTTGCTCTGTGGGAACTTCTTCAAAATGTTCGGTTTAACTCTATGAGGAAGTAGGAAAAATACACACATTTGAATAATGACACAGGTGTGTGGCCTCATGTTGTTGTGCACGTAGGGCATTGTGAGGGCTTTTGTTAGGGGTTGATGACCCTGGAAGAGATAAGGTACAATGCATAAACTGCTCTGGGTATGTGCGTGTGTGTGCGTGTGTGTGGGTGTGCGTGTGTGTCTGTGTGCGTGTGCGCATGTTTGTGGGTATGACTTGCATGCATGCAGGGGAGTAAAAAAAAAAAATACTTAAATCAATCCATTTGTGTTGTGTGTACATTCATTTGCATATCGACTCACCTGGGGTTGCATGGTGTCTTCATACAGGGTTGAGCCCTCTCCATATAGCTGTGCAGGAAGGATGTAAGGACCTAGTCAGAATGCTGCTGGAGGTTGGGGCTGACATTAACATCAAGGTGGGTCTCCCTCCCCTGTGCAGTGACCATTGACTCAGCAACAGCTACGTTTTGCAAGATTGCACGTGAACCATTTACTGTCTGTCTGACGAGGTACTTTCCCCGTGTCATTTTGTTCCTGTACAGGACCTCAAGAGTGGTCAAAGTCCTCTCATGTATGCAGTGGATAGCAATAATGTTGACATGGTCCAGTTCCTCATAGAGGTAATGAGTATGTGTGTGTAGTGTGTGTGTGTGTGTGTGTGCGACTGTTGTGTGTCTGCTCCGCTTGTTTCTTAGAGTTAGTTTATTTCTGTTTCATGGCAGGAACACTGTTGTACAAATGACAGTCCGAACGCTTCCCTTTTCTATTTAGGCCGGTTTTCACCATCTCTATCACTTGCAGTATTGAAGAGAAAGTGAATGAATCCAATAATTATCAATCTCACCATCAACTGATCCGTCAATCCATTTAACCATTCATGTATCTTTCCATCCATCCATCCATCCATTAATTCATTAATTCATTCATCCATCCATCCTGCCAGTCATCACCTTGATGTGTACACCTCATCATGGAGCACCTTTCCCTGCAGACTCTTCTTCCGTTCCTCACCTACCCTCTCCATCTCTCCCCCCCCCCCCCCCGCAGAGCGGCAGCGACGTGAACCGAAGGTCCAACAGTGGGAACACGGCCCTGCACGGCGCCTGTGGGCGGGGCCAGGTGGACACCTTGTGGCTCCTGCTGAAAAACGGCGCCGACTCCAGCGTCAAGAACAACCACAATGACACCCCCGTCATGGTGGCCAAGAACAAGACGGTGAGTCAGGGTTGTGGGGGGGTGGTAGGTGAAGAACGGAAGAACAGTCTGCAGGGAAAGGTGATCCATGATAAAGTGTACACATGAAGGACACGGCCATTGGACTGAAGGAAGCTACATTACTGTTTGTAAAGTATAATGATTCAACTGCGGGGTCATTTTTCTCCCAATTATTACCGTATCTAAATCTTTCTTCTCTCGGCTGACTTCTAGAGGGAGCCCTTACGTTTGGATTACGGTTTAGCTGCCATTGATTTTATGGTAGAATAAACTCAACCAGTCAAAGATGTTGAATCATTCTAAATTCTGAGGGATGCGTTTGAGCCTTGTTTCTTTACGGACATTAGCCAGACAGTGTAATGCAGGGGTCCCCAAACTAAGGCCCGTGAGCCGGACACGGCCCGCCTCCACATTTGGCCCGGCCCCCTGAACAATTCAAATCTGGCCACGCGAATCCTAGACTAGCCCCTGTCAAATAGAACTGAACATTGGCGAAAAGGTGTTTGGTTATGTGTGGCTTTCTGGAAAACAATAAATGTTTACATTAGGCGATCACCACACTTTTTATGTTACAAACTGACCCCGGCCCCCATCAGAGAAGGGAAAGGTTATGTGGCCCTCACAGGAAAAAGTCTGGGTACCCCTGGTGTAATGGAATGAGTCGCCCTTGACTTAGCTGTGTACTGGTCCATCTAGTGGCCAAAGTCAGATAGTGCAATGTTCGGTTTCCATGAATAGCACTGCAACGTTATTTTTTCTAATGAATTATTCCTAGTTGATTGACTTTGAGTTGAGTTGATTTCTTCCCTAAATATTCCAGATAGCGGACGTTCTGAGGGGGAAGAGCTCCACGCTGAGTAGGAGTCAAGATCAACCTCCGGCAGGACCATCTTCACACAGTAGCAATTTAACAGCCAGTGGTAAGAACACACACACACACACACATACACACACATACACACACACACACACACACACACAACAGCGACAGCAGTCATGCATTGACCCTTTTCTCTTCCAGGGTCATCGTCCCCCAACCAAAGTCCTACCTTCCACCTTTGACCATAAACAGTCATCAAAGGCCTTACCAAATGGCAAATTAATTGTATGTTATTATCATCAGTGGCAATATCGAAGCGCTTTGTAATCTCTTATGTCTGATGTGCATAACGTTTTACAGTCAGATTAATGTTTTGTAATAATATAATAGTTGGCCATGTCTCAACGATTCTCATTTTGTATCGTACACTTTTTTATTTTATACTGTAGGAACCAAGCAACATAATAAAGTATTTTTGTTTAAAAAAAAGTATTTCTTTGTCTTTGTTTTTAGTGTTTAGCCTAAAATGCCTTTAAGGTTTAAACGCAAGGCTCTGATTGGCTGCTGCGCGGCCTCTGCCGAAGGGTTCCAGCCCCAAAAACGAGCGCGCGGCCATGTTGAATGGTCGGTTTTCTGAAAGCAGAGACAAAAGACAAGTGACAACACGGTGATTTCCTCGTCAAAACGAAATGTATTAACAGAAAAACAACCGCAATAATATCACAAGTCATGGAAAAACGCAATGGATCTGAATGGATATAACTCCCTGAAGGTAAGGGCTATGTGGTCCAGTTAGAAAGTATTTTACCTGCTAGCGTGCTTGTACACACTCGGCTAACACTAGCATGCTACATGGTTCCTGTGCCTTTAGCTAGCTAACCCTAACCCTTTAGCACTACCATCAATGCTTATGCGAGGTTATTGTTGTCGATGTGCTACTCAAACATTGCTTGTATGTTTATCTGAATAGTACTCGACGTTTTACGATGGTTTAACACTGTGGCTTTGTCCCCTGGCAGTGAGTTTGAACGCTGCCCGCTGGTTTCAAACCAGTAACAAGCTAACCCGGGGAAGCACTTTGTGTAAAGTTGTTAGCCGCGGGAAGGACGACCCACATTGAATGTCACAAACTGAAATACTTTCCAATTCTAGTCGCGTCGTTCCATGTGCTAATGGCGTCGTGTATGGGTTGTATTTTAGCTTGGAAGTCTTAAACTCTGCTAACTTACGGTCCTTATTGTAGCAGTGAGGATGGACCCACGCCATGCAGTGAGTTCACAACAAAGCACAACACGTCCATCGCTTTTCAACGAGTTGCTGGTTAAAAAAAAGTACCTGCCACACTATTGTGCTCATTTCTAATTGCAGGGGTCCCGCGGGGTCTTAAAAAGTCTTCAGTTTAGTCTTTTTAAGGTATTATTTCCAAATTCATAAATTCAATGCTTTTAAGACTTTTTAAGACCCCGCGGAAAAGTCTTAAAAGCATTGAATTTATGAATTTGGAAATAATAACTGAAAAAGTCTTGAATGTTGATATCTGTGTCTTAAACATTCTGCGGTGTAACTTCTCCGTATCGCATTCTCCTCTAAAGTGTCATTCGTCCACCGCTATTATTGTGATTAAATAACGCAGCCTAAATAGGGTGCTGGGCTGTCTGTACGTCATTCTTCATCACATTTGTTTGAAAAATAAATGAACAAATAAAATAAAATAAAAAAAGTTTTTCTTTGCCGGTAGGTCTGTGAAATAGGTATTACTTTTTTATTTAAATGGTCTTAAAAGGGTCTTAAAAAGACTTGAAGAAACCTGTAGGAACCCTGTAATTGTTTATTAGCTTTGTACGTTATGATGGATTATTTATGGATGGCTTTAGGTTTTAGTAGCGATTTCTGTATTATTGAGCCTTGTGCCGCGAATTACGGTAGCTGTGATCGTGGCGATAACTAACGTTGGTTTTGCTTGGTTCTCTGGCAGGTCACCTGGAGTTTTCAGTAGATATCAAGTGTTCTAAGGACTCGGGCCTGCCGTCTCTCTATTTGGTGCAGAAGTCGCAGAACGCTGAGCCAGCGGGACAAGTTGAAGGCTTTTTGCGCTCATCGTTTTTTTGGACTTGAAATTGTCCATGTAACAAAGCCCAAGAACTTTTTTTCTACCACTGGGTCAGTTGAATGTAAATCACAAGAGCACTTGGACTTTTGAAGCCAAGAACCGAAAACAACAATCCCCAAGAATAAAGATGGAAGATATGAGATTATAGGAAGAATATTACTTGGTGAACACGTTCGACAGATATGATCTATTTATTCATATGAATTCTACTTTCTCCCATTTTTGGAGAGTTGTCTTGTACATAGACAATATTCATTCGTTTGGCTCTTCTTTTCAAGAGATCCCAACGTGGACACAGTACATTCTTTAAAAAGAAATAAACTACTTTAGTTTCCTTCATATTTTAGAAATATTTTTACAAAAAAATTACCAAGAGAACTTTGAAGATAAATAAAAAAGAATAGCTTTACACTGTGAACATTGGTTTTGAATTGGCGATTACCCTCTCGAAGCCATGGCAACAGCAAGAACAGCAAATCCAACATCCATGATGGGATTAAACAAGCCAGCAAATGGGCAGCTAAGAGGACAGCCTAAGCCTGTTGGTCTACATCCATCTATCCCGCAACTCGGTGCCCCCCAGAAAATCGGCAGCATTCCCCAAAGCAGTGGTGGCATCAAGTAAGACTGGTCCGGCTAGTGACTATTCCTCATTCCATTGTTGCATGTTACTGATGAAATGTATTTCCCATTTCATCTTAAACAACATTGTTTATCTCATTATATTTTTGATCAGGCATTTAAAAACACTATTTGCTTTAGTTTTGTTGCTTACATAATTGTTTCAGAAGTAAAGCATTTGGTAGTATTGTGTTGTCAATCAAAATATCCTGTTGTGCAACACCTCTATCAAGTTAATGACTAGTGCTTTTTGCACCCTAACCCAATATTTCTATCAGATTTGGCGATGACTGGAAGAGAAGCTTACATCTGCCTCCGAAAGACACCAGAGTTAGAACCTCGGTAAGCCAATGCATCTTGAACTCCATTCGTTATTGTATTATTAAGATCTGAATCTGCCATTCCTTGGCACTTTGACTTGCAAGCCACCTTTTAACGAGGCACATGACAAAACATGAGCTTTCTTATCTGCATCATACAGGATGTGACATCAACCAAAGGGAATGAGTTTGAGGACTACTGTCTCAAGAGGGAACTGCTCATGGGGATTTTCGAAATGGGTTGGGAAAAACCTTCTCCTATCCAGGTAATTGTAACCATGTGACCAATTCAACCATCTCCTTTTCTGTAATTTAATTTAATTTTAAGATGACCTAGAGTAATGCTTAACTTGCCACAAAGCAGTACATAGCCTGTGTAGATTTTATGTTTGCAAATTAAGTTTCCATAAACAGTTTCTATCATGGTTTGGATGAACTATGCATAACAGGCTGTTAACCAGTGTGTTTTCCCCTAAATAACTTTTGTGAATGCAGGAGGAAAGCATTCCCATTGCCCTGTCAGGTAGAGACATTCTCGCCCGCGCCAAGAACGGCACGGGTAAAAGTGGAGCCTACCTCATCCCTCTTTTAGAGAGGATCGACCTGAAAAAGGATTTTATCCAGGGTGAGAAAACGGCTGGTTCCTAACTTCATCAACTGTAGAACCTTTAGTAGTTCTAATTGTTCTTGTTTTTGACAGTTGAAAGGAAAGATCAGAGTTTCTTGGTTTATTAATGTCGATTGAGGTAGAGCCAATAGGCCATTATTGATTTTAATGCGGCTTTCAATTATGGAGATCTGTTTTAGCTTTCCAATTAGTGGTCTAAATACCTTCTTTTTTTTACCGACTCAGCTATTGTCATGGTACCTACCAGAGAGTTGGCCCTGCAGGTGAGCCAGATCAGCATTCAGGTTGCCAAACACCTTGGAGGTGTCAAAGTCATGGCCACCACCGGAGGCACCAACCTGAGAGATGACATCATGCGTCTGGATGAGACGGGTAATCATACCTTGAAGAGGAAAACAACTGAACCTGTGGAATTGTTTTATGTTGTAGGCCTTGCATTATTTAGGCAACTGATCTAATGTATCTGCTTCTGCCTGTTCCAACCACAGTGCATGTGGTGATTGCCACACCGGGCAGAGTCCTGGACCTGATCAAGAAGGGTGTGGCCAAGGTGGACAGAACTCAGATGATGGTGATGGACGAGGTGAGAGGGAGCCTCCATTTTACAAACTTGACTATAACCTGTTCTCCTCATGCGGCGCTTAACAACAGCGTACCATTCACCTATCCTGGTCTCCATCTGCAGGCGGACAAGCTGCTCTCTCAAGACTTTGTGGTCCTGATAGAGGACATCATCAGCTTCCTACCCAGGGAGCGACAGATCCTGCTTTACTCTGCCACCTTCCCAACAAGCGTGCAGAAATTCATGGTAAGCAATAGTGCTGAAGAGATTTACACTCAAATTTAGTTGATGGAAAATGTATTCAAGATCTTCAGTAGACTGTTAATCCCAAGTAAAACATTCTGCTGCCTAGCTCCATGAATTCAGATGTTGTTTTGGTATATTTGGGCGTCTCTTGGATTGACAAACTGGCAAACCTTTTTGTATTTTGTAGTTATTAGGCGCACCAGAGTGGAGTAGTAATGTATCAATAGGAAATGTTTTCATCCTTATAATGAATCATAGCTTGAATGCCATCTTGTCCGTGCCATCTTAAGGTCATTACCTTTCATTTCAATTTGATATTTTTCACTTGAGGCTGTTGTAACATGGTCATGGTTGTATTTATGTGTGTCCTTAACAGAACAAGCACCTGAAGAAACCCTATGAGATCAACCTGATGGAAGAGCTCACCCTGAAGGGCATCACCCAGTACTACGCCTACGTGACCGAGAGGCAGAAGGTCCACTGTCTTAACACCCTCTTCTCCAGGGTAAGTGCAATGTGTGCAAAGCCATCATGCATATACAGTACATCGTGGTAAATGAGAGATGGGTGTTAGGGGGTAGTCCACTGGATGATCGCTAGCTCACACCTTTTACCAAATAGCATCTTGTGTGCTAGATGATTTTTGCTTGTTCCCCTCCGTCTCATCGGTATTGGTCTCATTTTGTCCATAAAGCTCCAGATCAACCAGTCGATCATCTTCTGCAACTCCACCCAGAGGGTGGAGCTCCTGGCTAAGAAAATAACCCAGCTGGGCTACTCATGCTTCTACATCCATGCCAAGATGATGCAGGAGTACAGGAACCGTGTGTTCCACGACTTTAGAAACGGACTGTGCCGGAACTTGGTCTGCACAGGTAGGTGCACTCGTGTTTTAGTTAGGGAGGCAAACGATATATTGCCCTATACTTGACATTAGAGATCTGTACATTTGCACCAGTCTGACTGTTATTTCTTTGGCTCAGATCTGTTCACCAGGGGTATTGACATCCAGGCTGTGAATGTGGTCATCAACTTTGATTTCCCCAAAAATGCTGAGACCTACCTGCATAGGATCGGCAGATCAGGTAAACGGGCATTGCTACATGAACGAATCCTCCAAACTACTTGTGTAGTACCTCCAAACTACCACCAAACAACTTGTATTTTTTGGGTCCCATCCAATGCCTCAGAAGCGACCGTTCAGTGTTTGCCACAGACCAGGTAGCAATGTGGTGCTGGGCAATACGGAGACCAGGGGCTCTGACCAGGGGGAGGGGGCATCGCCATCTGAACAGGAGGAGCGGGCATTGCCCCCTGGTCAGAGGGCGACGTCCTCTTGCACAGACTCTGACAACAGACTAGGATAGATGGCACAATGACGTTCTGCCACAACTTCCTGAAATTCATAGTTCTGCAAGGAAGGGAGACTGACTTTGTTCACAGTTCGGAATGAAAGTGAGAAAACCGGACCAGCAACATGGCTATGGCTCACATTTTTTTAAAGCTACAGGAAGCATTTGAAATTATTCAGCTCAATCTTAATTCTTTACAGTAAATTCTTGAATAGTAGACGGCTAAAAAACATTTTACCAGAACCCTGCCTGGTTTCAATCCACGCCCCAACTCCATACATTTCAGGGCAGGCCAGTGTAGTAGTTTGCTCATACCAATACCTGGAGTTTATGTTGGAGGAAGACCAGTCTTATAAGTTTCATGTTGAGAATTACTCACCAAAATTGATACATTTTAGTTTTTTAAGTTTAGATTTTAGATTCTTTGACATTCAAGGAATTAATTGCAAAAAACAACTAAAGCTGGAGGTTTTTATTTCAAATACTGAACTCAAGACCTACCTCAACCCATCAACCTGTTCTTGTATTTAAAATTTTTGGTAAAACAAAATAAATAGTATAATGTAACAATATAAATTGAATTGAATAAATAAAATACTGTAAGGCCTCAAGCATTGCACGAGGACAGGAGGAGCGGGTGAATCAGCCGTCAGTGAGTGTGTGCACTGTGCATGTATCAGTGATGCGCTGGATGATCCAAATTCAGTGGTTGCGAATCACCAAAAAATGCTTAAATGATATTTCATTCGGTTAAAATATAGATGCTGAATACACTTTTGTAATTTATAGAGTAGGCTATATCAAATAAAATACAAAGCCATCATTGGCTGAATGACTTGCACAAAGATGCAGCACGAGCTTTCCAGGTGCCAACCTAGACACAACTTTTATGTTTCTTTTTTCTGAGACCAGTTGGGCTTACTGTCTGTCTGATTTAGGTCACTGTTTTATTTCGAATATGTAGCCTATGTTAAGCCTAGGCTATTCGTTGACCTGGTGAACAAAGGTTTAAATGTGCAATGCATGTTTAAATGTGCAATGGATGTTTTAAATGCATGTGACTCAGGGATGTCAGTTTTACATAAGCCAATGAGGCAGTGATTAAGCTACTCAAGATACTTTTTTAGAGTAAGCGGGTCGTGAATCAGGTCGGGTACATTATTTTAATATTAATACCTGTGGTCCGAGTTGCAGTTGGGTTGGTTGAAAACTTCAGGCGAGTGTCTCTCGCGAAGATTAATGAATGGAACGCTATTTATATTTCCAAATTGCGTTGACAAAAAAACCCAAAACCGAAATCATTTTGTGGCGCTCGACGTTGATTCTGTGGCGCCACGCCAGACATTGGTCTTATGTATGGGAAACACTGCAGTTGAACCCCTCCCTCCTCTGCCACAGGGCGTTTTGGTCACCTGGGCTTGGCCATCAACCTCATCACCTCTGAGGATCGCTTCAACCTGAAGGGCATTGAGGACCAGCTGGTCACCGACATCAAGCCCATTCCAGGCAGCATCGACAAGAGCCTCTACGTGGCCGAGTTCCACTCGGTCAACCCGGACGACGATGATTTTGATGGCGCCATAGAGGGCAAACACAAGGGTCTGGGAGCAATCTGAGTCAATTGGTGAGTTTTTCTGGATGGATTTATTTTATTTTATTTCAACTGAAAAAACCCTGAAGGGAACTCTGCCATGTATGAAGACATTATATTCAAGAGCCATTTTGATGTCATTGTCTGCCTGAATTGGCCAATATAGATTTTGACAGAATCCTGCCCTATCACCATTTTCTTTCTTTTCATTTGTCTGGGTAATCAATAGGCTGTCGATCAGAGGTGCATGACGTATCTCTCGAGTTAATATATATTGGGTGAGAGTAATTTTGCAATGGCGTCATAGCCAGCTGACTCCCATTGGCCTAGTGCAAAGCATGGTTGTAACCAGACTTTATGTGTGGTTTTTCAGGGCACGTGGCGTCTGGCATTCATCACACCTTAAGAGAACATTCCAAGGTCCATTCTCCGTCCTCTGCTTCACAATGGAAATGGTCGAGTTATTATTTCCAGCCGGTCAGGCTTACATTGTCTTGTTTAAAGTACATACGCACAGTGGACTTGTTTGTTTTTCCACAGACGACCCTCTTGTCATTCAACTCGCCTCGTGCTTCATTCACTCCCCGGTTTATATTGCTGTATTTTTTACTTAAGTTGAACCCACCAAGTCTTGTTTCTTATTACAGCAGTGTCTGACCACAGACGTCCTGATGTAGTGATGATAATGTGAATTCAAAGGCGGACATTAACTATTCATTCAGGGTCCTACATCATCCATTTTGATAAAAGCCCCTTTTGCTGATCAGTGTATTATTCTGCTGGTTGGCAAACAGGTTATGGGCGGAGAACTATGAAACTAAAGCTTAATGCTACGACTGAAGTGCACAGGCCAGGGTTCACTGCAGTCTCTAGAAATCACTAGTGAATATCTTTCCTACGCCTGAAAATGCTGTCTTGTTGAACACTGTCGTAGTGGGATGGGCCAAACATGTTGACAAAGATTTTTGTTTATTTTACTAGTCAAGTGTTTACTAAATAAGACGTTGCAGCCTTTGTGTTGAACCACATGCACTTTGTTCAACACTGTTGTATTGACACTCAAGTGCCTTAAACAGATGGATCCCTTCTGTAGTCTGAAACTTTTTCTCAACAAATTGGTTTTCAGGACATAGATTGCACAATATGTACTCAAATTCAGTTGCCCACATTAATCTGTATTGATTAATGAGGCTGTCATTATCCTATCCATTGACTCATTTCAAAATAATTGGAAACACCAGCAATGAAGGGACCTTTGTTTTTGCGCCCCAGAAATATCTGTCGCTTTTGTGTTTTTAATGTGTCCGATGGCTGTGATTGTGTTCTCAAGACGCAACTAAACTCTAGGCCAATATGTTATTTGTCTCATGGTGGATTCACTAAGACTTGTAAGGGGAGCAAGAGCAAATACCACTACCTGCATTTTGTAGCCGTGACTGTTTTCAGATTTTTTGTAAGCACAGTTGAATGTCGATGACCAATTCTGTCTGAGCTCCAGAACTATGGAGATATGAATTCCTTTAACTTCTGTTGTGACAGCAGGTGGTACAGTTTGTTTTCTGTAAAGGGATTATTAATGCCAGCGCCTCAAAATAATTAAATAAAAGTCCAAATTGCCCTACCATTATGTGTCTTATTTTTATTTTTTTCTTCCCCCAAGTTAATGAAGGGAAGGCATTTAGCCATTTTGTCAATGTAACTAAAACGGAAGCTTACTGTAGCCAATCAAAGAACACGGATGCCAAACGTCATCTGCGGTCACTGACGTAGTGGTGAACTTTGCCTGTGACCAACTCACCACGGACCTGCACAGTTTACGTGAGTAAACCAGGGAATAGTAAAGTCTTTAATGTAAAACTCCCACCAATCCAACTGCATCTTGGTCACTTTTTAATGTGGATGCATAGTTAACCTAAACTCCTACTCGCCCACAGCGCAATACGGTTTGCTAACCCATGTGCTAGGATCGTCTTAACGCTAGCATTTGGAGGTTAATTGATGCTAGTCCTATAGCTCTCTCTGAACCTGCTGTAAACTGGACATGCTGGCGATTTTCAAGCGTATTTAAATTGAACACTGTTACACATAGATGTACTATTTGGTTGATGGGGTATTTTCGGTGGGCCTCTAGAACGAAATTCTCGGCTTAAACCTGATCTAGGTGACCGCAGCCCGGGTCCTGCTAGTGCCGCTCAGCGGCAGATGGTACCAATGTCAATGAATGGCAACCTGATTACACAGTGAAATGTGGTTTTTGCACGTCCAGCCTGGTATTCACTAGGTGCACATTCAATACTTCTTGATATCGCCTCTTTGTCGGGCAGGTAGTTGGATGGGTCGCTTACCTACGTGTGTGTGCGTGTGTGTGTGTGTTTAGAATGGGCAGTGTGTTAGCTGCCACCTCCCCCGCCGCGACCTCGGCTGGAGGTAGTGGTGCACCAGGTGCAGGCATGGGGTCCTTCCCTCCTGGGTTCACTATGCCTTCGGTGTCGCCAGTCCCTCCAACGTCAGGCCAGACAGCAGAAGATGGAGATAACCCCCTACTAAATCCGGGCACATACGAGGAATGCCACCGAAAATGTAAAGGTCTGACAATCGGCATAATCATGTTTGTTTAAATTATGTTGTGATCATATGTTTTATTTCTGTACTCTGCTTGTAGTTACAACAGGGTTTTACAATGTAGCTTCTTTTTTGTAGAGCTTTTTCCTATGCAGATGGAAGGTGTGCGGTTAGTTGTGAACAAAGGTCTAAGCAATCACTTTCAGGTTAGTCAAGTTTACAATGTTTCAGGAACTACTCATGCATAACTTTATTTCTGACTATTCATCTAAGAGCATTGTGTATTTGTGACCCACAGGTCAACCATACAGTTACCCTCAGCACCATTGCAGAGTCTGGCTACCGATTTGGTGCCACTTATGTCGGCACCAAGCAGATCGGACCTTCTGAGGTAGGTGTTCTGTGTCGTATGGGCCAACAATGAGGCCTATTGCCTCTTTATTCAGTCACTCTGTGGCTTGAAGAAAATAAAGAAAAACGTAGCTTCAGAATACCTGCTCACATGGCTCTTGTGTTGGGTATAGCTTACTTCTTTCCACATTCAATTAGAAAGAAATGGTTAGTACAGTATATTTGACCCGTTTTACATTTTTGGGAGTTTCATGACAGTTTGTCGGTTGTCGA
The DNA here is from genome assembly GCA_027122795.1 of Enchelyopus cimbrius. Taxonomy (NCBI): domain Eukaryota; kingdom Metazoa; phylum Chordata; class Actinopteri; order Gadiformes; family Gaidropsaridae; genus Enchelyopus; species Enchelyopus cimbrius. The sequence goes on from JAOPJJ010000008.1 coordinate 4,661,708, forward strand.
GCTAGCTGACGCTCTGGTAATGAATATGTGGATTTCTTGCCTCCAGTCATTCCCAGTGATGGTGGGGGACATGGACAACACTGGCAGCCTTAACTCCCAAGTCATCCACCAACTAACCACAGCTCTACGTACCAAAATAGCAATACAGGTATGAAAGCCCTTTCATATATCTTGATACATTCAATGTGTTTTAAATACATTTATTTAGTTTGGTAGTAATTTGTGTCCTGTGTTGCACGTGTGTTAGACTCAGCAGCATAAGTTTGTGAACTGGCAGTGTGACCTGGAATATCGTGGAGTGGATTTCACATCAGCGGTAACACTCGGAAATCCAGACGTCCTCGCTGGCTCTGGTAAATATTTATCGTCGGAAAAAAACTTCGATAAAATAAAACATAAGATGGAGGAGGGTTCCGCGGCTGTGGTAACTCCGTGATCCGGAGCAGTGACCAGCTAAATTACAAGGAGGAGTTTGCTTCAGTTTGTAGTGTGTGATCAGATGCTTTGGACATTGGTACCTTCTGATTCGGAAAGCTCTTGTTTCGGCGATGAGCAAAATCGACCAACTGACTGAATGTGTCAGCGGCAGCCCTAAGAGAAATGGTGCAGACCTGGTCTCGATACACTACCGTTCACAAGTTTGGGGTCACCTGTACATCTCGACTGATTTCCATGCACTCATAGTGATCATAGAGCGTTCAACATCATTATTTCATGAAGCTGGTTGTAATGGAGTTCAATGCTGAAATGAGCGGGTGACTCCAAACGCTAGTGTATGTCAGCATGCTTAAAGTAAGCCCAGATCACTGGATGGGCTTGTGTCAGTCTAAGCAACACTGGCTGTCCTTCCTGCAGGCATTCTGGTGGCTCATTACCTCCAGTCCATCACGCCAGCACTGGCCCTGGGAGGGGAGCTTGTCTACCACCAGAGACCGGGGGAGGAGGGCGCTGTCACGTCGCTCATGGGCCGGTACACAGGTAGGTCCTTCTGTGATGCCACTTTCCTAGCCTCCATCCCCTAAAGCAATAGCAATTGCTTTTGGTTTTGGATGTTTTTTTATTCAATATTTTTTTACATCTGAGAATTAAGTTAAACTAGCTTGAAAGTATGAATTGGACTATTTGGTTTATTTGTCGCTGTATTGTGTCTTTTCCACACACATAGGCGACAATTACGTTGCTACATTAACTCTCGGGGGAGCTGGGGCCCATGCAACGTACTACCACAGAGCTAACGACCAGGTACGGAGTCTTAAAACCCTACTCACCCCACGGTCCAAACAAGCCCCGCAGCAGGAGGTGTTTGAGCATTGTGATGTTTTTTGGGCTGTTCTAAAGCAGATGTCTCAAACTCGCTGGAGCATATTTTGTGGCCCCCTACTTGAAATCAAAGTTTAGGAACATTACATTTTCTTCACCTTTTAGCCGAATCGTTGTGCGAGTCGTTGTCCTGGCCATTTATATAATGTTTTATCACTTATGGGCCACCATAGCTCAGGCTATGCCCTGGTGTTTGTTGACAAGTTTCGCCAAGTTGTCAACACAAATTATCATTGTTGCCCGTTGCCATTGTTGTGGGCCTTTACATTTTTATAAAACGCTGACATATATTGATTCGGCCGGGCTCTACCTCCAGTGGCCTCCTGGTAAATTGAGTTTGAGACACCGGTTTTAAAGGCATTATATGCTTACCCATTTGAACAACAACTTCACATTAAGGCTATGAATTTCAGATGGATTCAGACATATTCTGTTACAGTTGCAGCTAGGAGTTGAATTTGAAGCCAACACAAGGATGCAGGAAACCACAACATCCGTCGGCTATCAGGTGGATCTTCCCAAAGCCAACCTTCTTTTTAAAGGTATTTTTACTCAGATGAAACGTCAACTGGAAATGACATAATCTAGGCATCTCTTATTCGGTCTCTTCTTCTCCAGCCTCTTGTAGTCCAGAGACAGTCAACATCTAGGCCTCTCACATACTGTCTCTTGCCTTCTCTAAACTCTTGTGGTCCAGGGTCCGTTGACAGTAACTGGATGGTAGGCGCCACTTTGGAGAAGAAACTCCTACCTCTTCCCCTGACACTGGCGCTGGGGGCTTTCCTCAACCAACGCAAGCATAAGTTCCAGTGTGGCTTCAGTGTCACCATTGGCTAGAGGGGCTCCGCCGTAGCCCCAGAATCAGTGTGCCGTCCTCTGATTGGACGGACGCCCTCAAAGACATCAGATACACCCGAGATTCTCTTGTATCTTTCTGTGACAGCAAGGGGGAAGAGAAAACAAACCCTTCCAAAGAGCCAGGACTGGCCAAAGCTTTGCCCTCACATCGTAGCACAAGTGTCTATTTGCTGTACGGTGTGTTGGATTTCATGACCACAACGGCAGAGTGAAGGCCTCCGGTTATACGTGTGTGTGAATGTTTGGTGAAAAGGAAATCGGGAAAGCAGTTTGCCATAGTAATGAAGTATGATCAATCACAAATAAACATAATTTTTCTACCACCGGATGTACTTGTTGGCAAAAAATATCGATTTCAAATCAACCCATGGATTTTAACGTTTTATTGAAAGTTACTAAATGTTATTTTTAAAGCGCTTAAATGTAGGTAATTGTCCTGACATGTTAGGGCTAATAACACATTTGAATACTATTGATTTGAGAAGGATGTATCCTTTACTATTACATCTATTAGTTAGATTATTGACAAATATTTTACATAATTGTTAAATATTTAACAAAAATGCTTTGGCTGCAGCCAGTGGCGGATTTAGCAATTTGGGGGCCTTAAGGTGAACTTAGCTAGGCGGTGCTCCGCATCCGTTCTTTTAACACAAATAGTAGGAAGGGCCACCCCAAAGGCTCCTGTCGGTACTTGTTCTAAATAAAGAGTGAATGCAAGAATTAAGTTTCAGATGTAACACCAGTGTGTGTCAAAATGGCAGCAGACATGCTGTGTGAATGAGTCAGTGAGATTGCAATTATAAAACGACCAATTACAATATAGCAACTGCAAAACAATGAATGCAAACAGTCATACAACTGTATGACAGTCATACAACGGCAAGGAATAAAAACGGCTTGAAACTAAAAAAATACAACTTTAAAAGACAAATCTATATTTAGTCTCTTCATTCTTACATAAATGGTTGCTGGTAGACACTTGTGTGTGTGTGTGTGTGTGTGTGTGGGGGGGGGGGGGGTATCTTTGAAAATTAGGCCCTAGGTTCCCACATTTGTGAGTGTTTTGAGGGTTAGGCTTAGGAACATAGGGCTGTGGGAACATAGGCACGCTCCCGTGTTTAACGCGAGTGGCGTGTCGTCTTTACATTTAGAAGCACGAACGAAAATTCTGAAGGGTGACAAAAAAAGCGTCGTCATTACTACACAAATGCTGCAGTAAAATCACATTTATAATTGTATATGACATCATTGATTGAATGCACACAATGTGTGTCCTCTCTTCCACACACATAGTGCTCGTCCCCCACTCAACGAAGAAAAAGCAGCCATTGACAATAACATGAGGCTAACTAGTAGGCCGACGCATTAAACATTTTTTGATTTTAATAAACAATGCAGACTGTCGTGATGTAGTCATTTTTTATTTACACACGTGTGTTGAAATGTGAAATGATATCGGTTTAACAAAATGAGGCCGCAGGTCAAATTTTGTCCAGCAGGTATCGCAATAGTACAGTTTTAGTTTTTCTCAGTCGCTTGGGTACATTTCTCAGATCAGAATTGAAGTTCTCAAAACTACATGTTCAATCTCCACATCATTGTGTCACTTGTGCAGATGATCAAAAAGCAGTTTCTCATTTCTTTGAACAAGTTGCAAGTGTTTTTGTACATTCAGGAAAATTATTAGGCCTATGTACAATTCTCTTCTCTTTCCTACATTATACATTTCTTATGTCATGTTGGTCAAAATGTATTGTAATGGTCTCTGTTGAATAGTCTCACCCCACACAACATTTAGGCATTAGTTCATTGCATACGTCTTTGCAAAATGCTTGAACAAGTAGTCATAACATGTCTAGCATATTTCTTTACATTTCCATTAGACATTTTTTCAAATTCTGTCCTGAATTGGCAATTTTCTCCCAGGTATATCTTGAATTCCTCTAACGAAGGGAAATGTGTGAAGCGTTAGATCAACGATCAGCCAGTAAAATGAAATAGGGGTCAGATTGGAGATGACTTGCCCAAAGTACTTGATAGTTTGGGACAATGTCAGTTTCCATCGCTCCAACATCCTCAGGCAATGGTTTGCGACTCAAAACAGGATGAAGATTCTTTCCACGCTGCATCGCAAGAGAGGATATTCGTTGTGATGTGGAGGACAATTTGTGGCCCAACAGACAGGAACGTCAGTAGGTGTAGGATCCCTAGCACAGTTTTCACTAAGGAGATTGTTTTTCACATTTCTACTTTTGTCTTTTTGTTTGTTCTATGCAGTGCTGTCTTCCTTTTTGTATCGCAATGACAGTCCATCAATTACAGTACAAACAGTAAAAGTGTAAATGCAAATATTGTAAGTCATGTTGTATTGACAACATGACTAAACAATTTGACTGTCTTATCCGCACACAATGACACAAGGACTTGTCATTCTGATGGCCCTGACATGTTCATTGACACAGAAATTTTGAGAGATGAACTAAGGATTTTTTATAACAAGAGACGGGCTTTTGCAGGTAATCCATGGTGTTTTGCCATTTGTATGACTTATTTTTAGGAATGCACTTTCTGCTTTGCAAATAAGGACGATTCGAGAAATGTACCAAAGCGACTGAGAAAAACTGTAATACTCATTCCCAGTGATGCAGATCTACATCTCACACAACACGACAATAACTCAATCCATAAAAAGGGAAGACTATAGTCGACACAACAACAGTGCAATCATTTCAGCATTACCTTCAAAATTCTCTCATCTCTTCCATTATCCTTTTGAGGACTCCATCTAGTTGTAAATCACATTAAGGCACGTGGCATTACCATCTTAAAGGTAGGGAAAAGGGTAGCAGAGAGGGAGCAGGCATTTTCGGGTGATTTATTTTTCCAAAGCTTTAACTTTAATCTCAAATTTAATTTAAATGTCGTCCTGCACGTCAACAACTATCAACCGGGGACCCTCTTTAATCGTTAAAGTTTTGTGGGTCTTTTCAAAGCCGGCTACAGGATTTGTTACATAGAGGAAAACAAAGATCCATGCTGTGAGAAAAAGTAATGTGGTATTCCTGTAAACACACAACTAAATCCAGTCCTGTGTAAAACTTGATTCAAGATTCAAGAGGCTTTATTTATCCTGAGGGAAATTACTGTGCAACAGTTGCTATGCAAAGGTGGTAAAGTAAAATACTACAGAGTTAGAGTAAAATAAGATTTAAATAAGATAAGATAACATAAAATAAAATAAACAAAATAAAATACAGTTAAATTAAATGTAATATTTTATTGAGCAAAGCAACAGATGCTTTGCTCAAGGGCTGATGGTTGTTGACAAATCAATGTGGGCGGGCTGTCATCTCATCTCCTGAACAACAACCACAGAGCACCACTGGGAACACCCACCACTATCTTCATCGTCACAATGGTGGATCTCTCCAAGACAGCACAGCTAAATACTGAAAACAACCACCAATCTAAAACATAAGAAGGTTGAATCTCGTCGAGACTACTGCAGTGAGAAAAACAAGTTGTTACTTGTCTAAAGGAAAATCAGAACATAAAAAACAATCCCCTTGGCACGTTGTCCCCTCCAAACAGGAAATGTAAGTGCTCATGACTGTCAAATGTTGTATACGTCTGTGATTGCCCCATCACATTTAAATCATGCCACTTAGGACAGCAACTAACCAAACCTTTTGGCAACGTAACTGTTCAAGTGGAGCCATGAGGATGGCATGGGAAGACCGAATGGGCTAAATGTGATCAAATTACTTCACCTTAGTTTTTCCATCACGCCATCCCTGTGATGTAAATAAAGGAATAATATATACACTCTATGCATGTGGTCCACTCCTCAAAGCCCTGGAATGAACTATAGGTGTGTGTGTGTGTGTGTGTGTGTGTGTGTGTGTGTGTGTGTGTGTGTGTGTGTGTGTGTGTGTGTGTGTG
>JAOPJJ010000008.1:5883527-5897984 GCA_027122795.1 Enchelyopus cimbrius
TACAGGCACGCATGCGCCTCACACACGACCCTATAGACGGACGGATGCCTGCGCCAAGATGGTGGGCTCCTTCTGTTAGCCCCCCCCCCACCCCCCAACAGAGCACAAAGGGCTGCGTGGTAATCAGGGAAGCTAAAAGGCGAGCAAATGCGAGTGGCGAGCGTTATCAGGGGCTGAACGTGGTGCTAGAAGACACGCGCCCTGCTTTTCTGTTTTCTTTCCCTTTCGTTCTGCTTGTGTTCACGCTGAACGCACCCTAAGCATGACTGTGCTGGAGATAGACAGGTGCACACGCACACGCACACGCACACACACACACACAGGTAAGCCCACGCACACACACACACACACACCTATACACACACACACACCATGAGATTACCTAGCAACATGTGATGGAGTCTGGCGGGCAGAGGGGGGGACAGCTCGCTGTGAGAAACGCTGTTGGCTACCGGCGCCAGACAGCGGCGGCGCCATACAGCCGCCTGTCATCCGGCGATGGATCAGCGCTAGCGAGGAGACGGTAGGAGACCGACGCTACGGCGCCTGCCAGCTCCTCAATGGTGGCTCTCATCGGCCCGGGCAGCGGGAAACATGAAGCCCAGCCCCGCGGTGAGTGACACCACGGTGGGGAGACCGGCGTCTAGCCGTCACTGGACCGGCGGGCTGGGACGGAGTCCAAGGAGGGGAGCAGGGGTTGGTCAACCAGGATGAACCCGCACTCAGACCGGCAGTGGGACGCTGGAGACGCTACACCTGACTAATGAAGCAAGAGCAACGTCGACTACACAAAACCACATCTTCCACGCCACACGTTTGTGAGAACACTGCATGGAGAGACAGCATCTACACATGGGCTTCCTTGAAAAACGCATCACATTGGCACGCACCACCTCGCCAACGAACTCGCTCTCCAACAGCCTGACTGGTGTGATGACATCACCGAGGCCCGGCACACTGTCGCAACATTCCAGCCCGTTACAGCACAGCCGTGTCACAACCAACCGCCTGCTCTAAGCCCCGCCCGCCTGGCACTCTGATGTCCCCAGGGGGTTGGACATCTCTGGTGGAGGTCTGAGCAGTGCATGACCTCCAGGATGACGGTGCGATTCTGCCCCTGTGCTCTTGGTTCCTAAGATACGTCGCACCTCGCTCCAAGCCAAGACAACGGGCACCACCATGAATATTTGATCACTTATCCTTCCCTAGAGCCCGTAAGAGCAGTAATGTCCGTCGACTTTGTTTTATTCATCGGTTCCTGCCCCCCCACTACACCCCCCCCCTCCCCCGTGTCTCCTGGGTTCACCTGGTGTACCAAGGGCCCGGGTCCCGTCCACCTGACAGGAGCCTAGCAGAACCGCAGAACCGCAGACCCTGATCATACTAGTCTTGTTTCAGTGGCTTTATTTGCTTAGTCAGTTGGATGGATGACAATTTGTCTGGGGTGTGTGTGTGTGTGTGTGTGTCAGTTGTTAAAATATCCCTCCAGCAGCCAAGGTGTGGTTCTGGGGTTCCGTCTCTGCTAATAATCCCGGCCTGGATTATCCTAATCCCCCAGCATTTTAAATATGACACATTATTACGGGCCTGAGAGAGGGCCAATTCGCCCAGACGTCCCCCCGGTTGGAGAGCGGATAGCAGGCGCTAAAAACTCATCCTTCAGGCTTAGCGGTTCTGGCCTCCCCAGAGGGAACACGACAGGACCACTAGGATGTTTTGTTTAACGAGGATCAACAGATTAACCACTTTGGGAGAAATCCTGGAGAACGGTCGGCGTGTGTGCGTGTGTGCGTGTGTGAACGTTTATAAACACGCGTGTGTGCATGTCTGTGGGTGTCTCCGAAACTCAACATGAGCGTGTGTGTAGACGGTTCAACACAAGTGTGTGTGAGCTTGTGTGTGTCTGAGTGCGTGTGTTTGTGTTAACGCGCGCACACACACGCTTGTGTGTGTGCGTTTTTGTCAGTGTGTGCGTTTCAACACGAGTGTGTGTGTGTGTCTTTACGCGTTTCAACACGAGTTTGTGTGTGTGTGTCTCAACATCAACATCATGCTCCCTTCATCGTCGATCAATTCCACGATACAAACAAACACGATGTCTAGTGAGTCACCCGAGGTACGATCAGAGGGAAGCTCGGTTCCTAGAGAGAGGAGCGAGTTCCACGCTGATTTCCTGTGCACATTCTCTCTGCAGAGCAGGCAGGAGCTGAGGATAAGAGAGCGAGCGCTTGGCGCCGTTTGAATCCTCCTCAATCAAACCCTCGCTTTCTAGAAAGGAGGAAACGCACACCCGGTTTCTGTTGATCGATTCTCTTTGATTGATGGTTAAGACAGTGTGTGAGTGCATGTGCATATGTGTGTGCGTGTGTGAGTTAGTGTGTGCGTCTCTCTTGTACTTTGTCGGCCCGACCAGAACAAGGGGATCGCCAGCATAAATAGGGCCGCCGCCTGCGCTGCCTTTGATCGCCCCGTCCCTCCTCCCCACACACATACACACAGTCTCTTCTAATGAAGACGCCGGTTGGCGAATCAAACGCCCCCGCCCCTCGACAAAGAGGGGGCGGCGCCGGCATACGTCCGGGCGCATGAAGGGGATGTTAATGCGCGGCATGCTCTGAGGGGGGATTGCTGAGCCCTTTGACAGCAGGGACGACACTCAGAGCTTCTTACCCGCTCTCTGGGTCTGCAGGATTCTCTCGTGGACGGCCTCCGAGTTCTCCAGAAGTGCTCTGCTCGTCTGGATCATCTGGATGGAGAGAGAGAGAGAGAGAGAGAGAGAGAGAGAGAGAGAGAGAGAGAGAGAGAGAGAGAGAAGACATCTCCGTGAATATGTCTTCCATCTGCGTGTGTCCAGGCTGGTTGTTCAGCTGGTGACCAGGAAGCAGGCGGATCAACAGGCTGTCATTACGGACGCCGCAGCTGGGCCTCCACTCGGCAAATTGGAGGGGAGGACGACTCCGGAAGGAGACGAGTTATTCTCATCCGAACGCTTCCAGTGGCGTGTTTGAAGGACCGCGCGCACGCACACACGCACAGACACAGACACAGACAGACCCCCGCCTCCCAGCAGAAGGAGAGCAGCGTTTGAGAGCGTATCATTTGCAGGCAGAGATGCTGGTTGCCTCGGAGGTGCCGGCGTAGGACATGAAGTCGTTTTTTGGGGGGAGCTGAGACCGATTGAGATGTGGAAGTTGATGCCACACTGAGCCGCTACGCTGCGGGGGGCCTGGTGAAGAGATTTTCATATTTAACGCCAAGGCGTTCAGAATTGCCCCCTCAAACAACCGATAATGAAGAGTGATCTGCCACCAGTCAGTAGCGAGCAGAGGACTGGTTCAGAGCGTGCCTGTGAGGAGATACTGGTCTGGTTCAAACAAAGTCAGCACGCCGGTCCGCAGAGACGCAACGCAGAGAAGTATGCAAGCGCGCTACGCGCTTGCATACTTCCGGTTCATCCGTCATGGCCTCATTGGAGAGGTTTCATAAGCGTTCATGTGCAGAACACATGATGGTCACATTAAGAAGACCGGATCTGTGGGAGCTTCCACGCTCCACGTTCAGAACCACCAGCATCAGAACCACAAGGTTCAGAACCGACACGTTCAGAACCACAAGGTTCCACCAGGTTCAGAACCACCAAGATCAGAATCACCAGGTTCAGAACCACCATGTTAAGAACCACTAGGTCTGGACCTATGAAGAAAAACGGTGCACCATTAAGGAGCTGCAGCCCTGGACAGAAGACCGCCCCTCTATGGGAGTGGTCTTCAGTACTGAGACGGCGGTGGTCTTGACCACTGGGCCTGCTGTGTATTGATCCGTCAGGTTTCAGAGGGGTTAATGGATCACTCTGTGCAGTCAGCAGCTCACCTCTCAATTAAACAATAACCAGCCTCTCCCCATGCCTCTGAGTGCCCCAGGATGTTCGCTCCGGCACGCAGACCCTCTTATATTAAGCCTCTCACAAACCATTTCCTTACAGACTAATGGTGTGGATTACAGTCTGATAAGTGACTCTTCTCAAAGAGCATCTGTTTGACTTACTTAAAATCTAGCTTCATTTAAAATGGGATGAGAAAGGACCCCATCTCTTTTTAATTTCCGGCAGCAGAGCGCGAAACAAGCTCTTAGCGCTCATACTCGGAGGATGAAAGACGGTGCTGAAGGTGCCATCGCCTCCACTTTGGGTGATGGCTGATCAACACCAGGCCCACATGTTGTCCAACAATGTAGGACAGGTGTCACAGGTGTGAGCCAATGGGTCACACCTGTAACAGGGCCAACCGGAGTAGAACCAACAGATTCAGGAACCGGTTCCCAGAACGTTCATCGTCCCTCGTCTGGAGGTAGCATGATCAAGTTGACACTCCTGTCCCTATGAAGACCGGGGTCGCCCAGATAAACATATTTACAGCATCATGCAAGCTTTGACTGAAGTCAAGTCAGGTCATTCTATGTACATGTTTTCACCCTTTTTGGTAAAAATGCAAAATTGAATTGAAAGAATATTTTTAATTTAAGGTTTGTACGGATGACTAGCTTGTGTTGCTGGGATTCCCGCATAACATTTCCAAACCGGTGCTGTAATTGTGGAGTCATTGTGCTCATGACAATTGATTCGAAGCCAGCACCTCAATGGGAGGCAGCATGTTGCCTGGCAACTAGATGGTTGCTGGTACCACGCTCAGGTCCTGTGTCCAGGGTCAAGGTGCCCTTGAAGGAGATGCAGTCGGTGAATGAACTTGTACAGTATATATATATATATATATACACAAGACAACCCAACGCGCATACACAGAATGGATGGTGCAGCCGGTACGGATCGTGTACCCACAGCCTACGCGGAAAGTGGGGGCTCCACTCCATATCACTATATCACTAACCCAGTGCGCCCTGGATTTCCACGTAATTGAATTTAGCTTACCTATCTTGCAGAGTTTTAAAGTGCGCTCTTGAGATACTATCCGAATATTTGTTGGTAAGCCCTTTTTTCCGTATCGGTTTGAAAGCAGTAAAAACAAAACTATTAACCGACGGTTAAGCATAATACGGACGTAAGCTCCCACTATAGGAATATACTTCCTACGGGCACTGCAATAGTTAGTATAATTATGATATTCAGGCTCTGCGCAACAAAAGGACAAAGAAGGCTTAGCCGGCCATTGAAACACAAAGAAACAAAGACGAGCCCCACCCCGGCTCAGCGGTCCTCAGCGGTTACAGTTCCTCAGCTCATACTGTAATCCCTTCTCTGAACACGTCTGTCTCCTTTCACTCAGTGTTGAAACCATTCAGAAATGGGATCATGTGTTGTTATTCTGCAGAATTCTGCTGGTGGTGTTCCCCAGACCGAGGGGAGATGCACTGGGAGGATCCCAGTGCGTCTCCCCCCACCACCACCACCACCACCACCACCACACACACCCTCTTTTTCATTTGATCTGCTTCCCTGAACGGCCATCATTTCCCCCTGGTCCGTGGCTCGGACTCCATCTGCCCAGCACTCTCTCCATCAGGGCCAATTATCCACCGTCCATTTGGAGTCCGAGTGGAGGAGTTGGCGCAAGGAAGGGGAGGGGGTGGGGGGTGGGGGGTCGCTCATCACCACCAGATGCTCCCTCTGCACGCCAGTCCAGAGCCGCCATGACTAGTCAGAGCTACGCCGCATTGTGCGGTAAAGAAACCGTACATTTGCAGATCCGTTGGTTGTGTAGTTGTGTTTGTGCTTCTTCTCTGCACAGCATCTTCACAGGATCTTCACAGCAGCGGGACGCCTAGCGGGGGGGAGACATTTCAGACTCAAAAACTTTTTTTCTGGGTTCCACTGCGTTTCCGAGTCTCCCTTTTTAGGAATCCGGGGATCTGGGCGCAGGCGTTGGCATCCCGGCGGAGGATTGAATTTTAACGGGGTGCTAACGGGTGACCACAGTCTCCGCGCCCCCCTGACCTTCTTTGGCGAGTCCCAAACGACAGCCGCTGTGAGGAGTGTTCGTGCTTCGGTTCCGCTCTGTGACTCGCTAATGCGCCCAGCGTTCTGCGGCAGCTGGGAATCAAACTCCGTCGTCAGGCGCGTGTGAGGCTGCCGCTGAATATTCAGCGTTCCTGAGCTGCAGAAACACGGTGGGCGACGCGACACCGCACCTTAGCGGACTCAAGAACATCAGTATACCAGGAACACGCCTGATCCTGTCCCGCTGACAGGGGAGAGGGACTGTGGCTGTCAAGTGGCAGATCTCCAAGGTGTCAGAAGATGGAGAAGAATGGCTGGAGGCAAAGGGAAAAGGTTAACACGTTATTTAAGCTGCTCGGCCGTCCATATCAGCGACGATACGGTCTGCAGTTTGGCTCGTGCTGAACATTGCACTGAATAACAATGGAGCAGAGAGTACAGAGACAGAGAGAGACGGAGACAGAGGATAGAGATTTCTCTGCGCCTAGCATTAGGTTGGAATGCATGAACGACTCCATTGTCACATTTTTATTTAAAATACATAGTGTGTAGTTACAGTGTCTCCAAACAGCTTAACGTGTTACATTTTTCTTGACATGGAAAATCCTTGCATGGGTCTTCTTAAACTAAATTGTTCATCTCCTCTCATTTATTAATTTATTTATTTTCTCCAGGGATTTCTGCATCAAGCCTAAAAAAAGCACAGAGTGGTTCTGCCGAGAGGAGCCGTGAGGGGGAACCGTAGGGGGTCTCACTGTGTGACGTGGAAAACGGCTCCGGGTCCCCAGCACCAGTCCGGGTGACGCCATGCGTAGCTCCAACCCCATGCGGCGGCGGACATTGATTTCCTTTAGGCATGAGACTTGTGAGACACCATGCATACGATGACCTTCGTGAAGAACCTTCAGGTCTTCCGCTCCGCGCGTTCTGGCCCTCTTTCAATTCACACCATTATTGCTCTTTCCGCTCGGTCTCATCCGTCTCTTCTTCTGAACCGAGCGTGGGAGGTGTTGTGAATCATAAATGAGCCGTAGCATTATTATTTATGACACCGGTATGTGCTGCTAACGGATCCGCTTGGACCCCATGCCGGTTCCCTCGGGGTTCGGTGGGGGTGGGGGTGGGGGGCTACTCACCGCGTCATAGGTCATCACCACCTTCTTGAGGACCTCCGGGGGCACGCCCTGGGGCTCCAGGTTGGGGTACTGGTCGCCCAGGTCGAACAGCAACAGGGGGCTGCCGTCCGTGCCCATGAGCCTGGGGCACAGTGCCAGGATGCACTGCTTCAGGTTGGCCACCGCAGACAGACCGCACAGCTCCTTGAAGGGCACGATGGCGTTCTGGGGGGAGGAGGAGAGAGGAGAGACTGTTGGCGGGGATCAGGAAGGGAGGGAACTGCGTCACAGTCTCCCGGATGCGGGTTACATCAACGCTAGTTTAGCAGAAGTATTATCTAACGCAGTTGCAGCAATGCGCTTGCTGCACAACAGCTAGGCGGCTCTCACTGGGCTCCTGCGGAACGGGGAGGTGGGGCGGAGATGTTTCAGAGTTTGAAGGACGATTATGCGTACAGAAGATCCGTGTTGGGGTGTGTGTGTGTTGGGATGGATAGTTTGTGTGGCCTCACCCTTGCCTAACCAGTCAGATAATAATAATAATAATAATAATAATAATAATTCTATAAACTTTATCACCGATTCCTAGTGCTACTCTGCCACTCTGTCCAGTGGTGCTTTAGAAAACCAGGTTACATTTTTTAAGCACCCTTTGGGGAAATATGTTGCAGCGACTCCAATTTGGATTGAAATGCAACGGCGCTTCCCTGCCTTGGTTGGTCCAGTAGGTCGCTATGGGGAACGAGAGTAAGAGAGAACGACTCGACTGTGAATGGAGCTCAACAAAAGGAGACGCCTTGGCCTGACGCCACCAGACGGAGGCCACCTGAGGCCTCCGCTCAAAGGGAACGGTGTAGACTTTCCTCGCTCCAGAGCCCTGAAACGGTGATCAGTTAGATTCTTATCACGGCTTCCTGGGCTTATTATTTCGGACAACCTTCATCTGCCGTCATGAACATCAGCTGGAACCAGGTGCCTCTCTCTACGCTGCGGAGAGCAGGGCATGTCCTGGCATCCCTGCCAAAGGGATGGTGGTGGTGGGGGGGAGAGAGAGAGCACGAGAGAGACCCACCATGTTGGACTTGACAGGAGCGCTGCCATCAGGAGGTCACGCCCTTGATGTTCCCTGCGTGAACCTAACTCTCCCTGTTGACGGCCCTCACTGCCTCGTAGAGCACTCTGTGGTGTCATCAGGGACCAGGCAACACTCCAACATGGGTTGGGGGAGACTTCTGAAGGCTGTTTTGGAAGCCTGGTCATTTCATTCACACACAATTCACATTGGACTACGTTTTATAGGGGAATACATCAGTGATCAATGGCTCCTTCACTTTTGTTTATTTTCCAAAACCAGCTACATTTTCCCTTTCTTAAAACATAGCTTCTATTCCTGAATTAAGAAAAAAAGAAAAAACTGAAGATTGGCAAAATTATTAGTGAGTATAGGCAGCCGCTGCATATCGACATTTGAAGATTGATTAAAAGGTCCAGATTGAGACGCTTGAGTCGTTATTCATACTATCATGAATACACAACACCAGCGGTGACATAAATAACTGTGCAGCCCTATCAGGGGAAATGGCTGCGAGGGGAACTCGTGTTATCTATGGGAACCTTTGCAGTCGAAGACACACTTGCATGCAAACTCGCACTGTGGAGCAACCAAGCTCACAACCTTTGTCACTCTCATTCTCACTTCATCACATGCCTGAAACAAACACATACACACACATATAAACACAGACACATGGGTGTGCACACAGACACATACACACATAGGTGTGTGTGTGTCACAGTTCCTCTCAAACACATTTAACTTCTTCTTTGAGACACGAGAAATAACGTTCAACATTGCAACATTCACCAGGTATGACCGGAGATGCACAAGACGCAGACAGGGACGCTCCGCATGTTCAAAACGAAAAAAAATTGTTTTTTCTGCAACCAGGCTAACCTGGAAAGATTTACAAACACCATGCATCCGAAACAGCCCAGAGGTGAATCCCCTTTCACAATGGCGTTTCTTTACCTCATAAAGGGGACTTGGGCACAGAAAAGGTAGGCCCGCAAGAAACTACTTTACCTTTTAAGTTCTGCGACTGACAAGAGAGTGCGTGCGGCCTAATAAACTGCTCTAGCTTTAATTATTAAAGTATGCAGATGAAAGCTCTCCGAGCCTCTGAACAACTAGGCCCGGCGTGAATGCATGAAAGCGCTCGTCTTGCCAGATCGGCGGCGGGCTTTGATGTCCCCCCAGCAGACGGTCCTGTGTTGCGCAACACACAGGGATTACATCAAATCTGATTTGAATCAAGCCCAGTGGCTTTGTTCTGCTGCCGGCGGAGCGACCCTTTCTCCTCCGGCGCGCCACAGCCTCTGTGGAGGATCTGTTCTAATCTACACTAGTGTTTGTGGTTGATTAATATTGTACTCTCTTTTAGTCCTATCGGAGGATAAGCAATGATTTGCAAACAAATATAAACCGCAAATGTATGATTGACGGTGACCTTGTTTGCTATTTTCCCCCAAGTGCTTTTATCAACAGTGGGTTATCTTGTTTGACCTTCGCCTACAGGATGCTGTACAGCGGGGTTTGATTCCAGAGCCTTCCCCTATAGATACAGCCAAAGCACTACATGTTTGAGGGGCACTTTGCAGCGGAGCTCCTACCTGCATGTTTTCGCGGAGGTCTGTGGCCTCTCTCAGCGGGGCCAGCGCCGTCTTGAAGACGTCGTCCAGGGCCTTGATCTGCAGCACCCGCATGCTGGCGTACTCCCTGCTCCGCTTCCCCTTGCGCACCGACAGCCCCCTCTTGTGGGGCTTGCCGCCCCCCCGCCGGTTGGTGATGGCGACGTGGACGAACAGCCAGGTGTGCGGCAGCACCTCCCCGGTGAGGGACTGCAGCGGTATGTGCCGGAAGCCCGGCTGAAGACACTCAAAGGGGATGGTGTACTGGCCGATGAACTCGTCCCCGATGTAGTCGTCATCCAGCACCACGAAGCGCACCATGGCTAGCTCCGGTAGGTTGATCTGGAACTCGAAGCTCTCATCGAAGAGGGGGTTGTCCCCGTTCTGGGTGACCGTCTTAGTCCTCTGTTCGGCGCAGTCAGCGGGAATGCCGTGGATCTCCACGTACACGTAGGGGTCCACCACATCGCCCTTGGCACCCGAGCCTTTGGGTTTAGGAAAGTTCTGACCGCTGATGATCTTGATGTGCAGCAGCTGTGGGGACACGCCGGGAACTGAGTCTTTGGTGTTGGCGCTGAAATAGGACACCTGTTCCCTCATGATGGCCGGGCGCAGCACGTAGCCGCAGTTCCCGTTCTGACGGAACCAGCCGATATTTAGATCCATCATGAGGCCGGGTGTCTGGTAGTTCATCGCAACAATTTGGCAACCGCACTTCCAGAAGTCTTGAGGATTCATGTTACTAGAGTCAATGCGCATCGGGCTAGGGTAAACACGAGCCAGAAACTTCTTGTTGTAATTCACAAAGTCGCCAGGAAATTCACTTGCACAGCGACTCGCAAAGACCTCGTTGAAGGAGCACAGTTCCCACGGCCTCTGGTTCTGAAAGGAGGTTGGGAAGTCTTTGAACTCCACAGATTTACACAGGGTCACCAGGTCGGAGAGGTCCTTCGAGAGCTGGAACTTCTTGGCCACAGGAGTCTGCTGTTCCCCAGAGTCGATGGTCATCCTTTGAGACATCTCTGCACCTTCGTCCTCATCGGTCACCTCCCCCTCTGACCCGCTGAAGTTTGAACTTAGCTTCTTACCTTTCAGCAAAATTCGACCTTTCATTTCAACGGGCGAGGGGAGGTAGAACTCCTCTGGTTTTGGAGGGTCGATGTAGAGCTTATCCCCCAGGATCTTTTTCAGGTGCTGAAACATGACCCTCTGCTGCTTTAGGGAACAGTGATTTTCGAGACACAGTAATAACGGGAACTCAGAAGCCACGAAGGCATACTTGTTGATGATATCTATGACACTGCGGAAAACGATCTGCGAGGTCATGGTGTGCCCAGTGTAAATAACGGGTTCGTTATCCGGCCCGTCCCACACGTCCAGCTCCACACTGCGGCAGCCCATCTTAAGAGCCCGGATGTAACCTGTGATGTCCGAGGGCCCCCTGAACTGATCCTCGATCAGGTATGTGTTGTGCGAAGCATTAATGTAATAGTGAGACAGTGGTTGGTTCATGTCTTGGCACACTGTTTTTTGTTCCGGGTCAAAAATATGGCACTCCAGCGACATAAGGTAGTTGGTGAAGCCATCGAGGGAAAGCCAGCCTTTGAGCTGGCCCTCCCGGGATGGTTCGTAGCTCTGGATCACTTCCAGGCTTGTCTCCTCGCTCACTTGAGCCATGCCTTGCTCTGCCTCGAGGAAAATCATCAAGTCCTTGGTATCCAGGAACTCTTTGTTGCTGGAAAACTGAACAAATAGAAAATATATTTCGGGTCGGGTGCAAAGGTCGTGAAACACTTCAATAAACTCCTCTTTTGTCACGTCTGGGCTCGTTTTATCCTTGGCTTTGTGGAACTCCTTGAATTTCAACTCTATCTTAACATTTTTTAGTCCTGGGTTTAGTTTTTTAACCAGCTGCACTGCTGCACATATGCTCACTTGCTTACTGTTGTTGACATCGTTCTCATCGAAGAGTTCTCCAAGCCAAGAGGAGCGCATGCTGTTCTGGATGCTCTCGATCATGTTCAAGGTGTGCTTCCCGTACGAGATCAGGTATCTCAGACCCGTCACCCAGATGTTCGCCACGTCCGCGGAATTTGCCACCAGGTCCAGCGACTCATAGTTCTCCCCGTAGATGATCGAGAAGGCGCAGTCCTCTGATATCTGATCGTAGGTGCCGTTGGTCCGGAACGTGTCCGTGTTCTTGCCCGTCCGCACCTCTTTGACGGACTTGACATCAATCTTGGCCTTCTCCGACTCCTTCTTCGAGGGCTCCCACCTCAGAGACTGCATGTCGGCGTCGAGCAGGAAGTAGCGATGGTAGACGCGGGAATTGGAGCGCACCTTCTTCAGCTCAGAGCCATCCACCATGGCGTTGATGCAGTCGCTGGCGCTGCTGATCTTCTTCTCCGTGGGCATGCTGCTGAAGGAGACCGTCTTCTTCCTCTCTTTGCGCTGTCTCGAACCATCCTGCAGGAGGGATAAAAAGGAGATAAAATATTAACTTTTGGATTGGTTTTATTATTACGACTTCAAAATGAGTTTGAGATGGCCTCCAAAAGCAGATAGAAGTTAGGCCTTCTGCTCAAGGATTTAACCATTCAGCTTATTACACTATCCTGCAACACACTATATCACTATATAATGTTTTGATATTGTTTGATATTAACTGTAATATCACCCATTTATTCTGAAATTATTCTGCGCCACATTGAACCAATAATAATGCTGTTAAGGAAGGGAAGTTCAAAACAATGGCAACCAACCACTCAAATGATTCATGTGCTCGTGAGTTTGTTCCCTAGTTACACTTCCTGAATTAGTGCAACCATGCTCTATGTTTTGAATGCATTACTTGTATTAGGCCTGAGCACCACTACAGATAGGGCTTGATCGTGTACTACCATATCCGCCCGAAGCAAACTGCAGATTTGTATCCTTTGATCCGAAACTCTGAGGGCTCAGGGGCAAGGGAAGATCAGCCTCCACTGGATTTAATTAGGAAAATAACGACACTTAAGTGAACCCTCTTAAGCTCAGCTCTGTTTGTGTGCTTGACCCTGGACAAACCCCCCAGCTCATCTCCCCGTGATGAATGGAGGTTGCCTAAACATGGCTCCTGCAGGGAAATGACTGGGGCAGTGGTGCATTATCCTGCTCAAACAACAAAGTATTACACAACGGAATAGTTGTTTTCAGGGTTCTCCATTTATGAATGCTAATCCTTCTCCTGGAAAGTTTCAAACGTTAACCCAATAATGCCCATTGTTGCCAAACATCAAACAGATGTGAAACTCTAAATCTGTTCTGTGTCTAGTTTGTTTGTTGTTTTAACTGTCACTGCAGTGAAATTAGTTTTACAGAACATTGCAAAAGTGTCTCATGTTATATTCTGACTATACACAAAATTATGTATACGATTATCTCCGTCCCCCAAAGTAAGAAAGAAGGAGAACCCTTTGGAGGCCATCAGCCCAAACTGCTCCTCCAGCTCCACTACAGAGCCACAGGGACATATGGAGCCCACCACCACCTACAGACATAGAACACACACAGGATGCCCGAGAACAAGCCCAAGTCTCGGTGTGTATTACCAGAAACAATGGGAACACATCCTGCATCCTCAAAGCCTGCTTGACGTCGACTACAACTCCATATGGCGGTATTAAGGTGGGATTTTTCATTTCAGCTGAAGCCTCCAATCCATCATACATTTGACACGGCTACCTTTCTGTGCGACTGGCTCAGAGGCGGATAATGAACATGTCCGGTGCCTTATTAGAGCTGACTCGAATCCTCTTCCTGCGCTACGTGGTTCACTACAGGCTGATGGTCTGGGACGCTGAGCAGGCGCTACTGGAATCAATAGGGGAAGTTTAACGGCTCATCTGCCACGAAGAAGCCCACCGCTCTGGTAAAGGGAGGAGGCCACAAGAGAGAGATGCAAAGGAGTGAGATTGTGCGCGTGTACACACAAATAACACGGCTTCCCTTGGCACAGTCTACCGCTCGAGCACGGCTCATCAGGTTACCCAGGGGCTTAGGCCAGCAGGCATGACTGAATACAACCCTTATTATCCCAGGAAGAATTTGGTTTTGCTCCCTTAGTCTTCTTTCCCTTCATTCACCCAGTTTGAACTTGAGGTGCTGAACATACGGACACTAAACACGATCAGGAGTTTGTCATGAAAACAAAAAATGGAAATAAAAAAATGTCTTGATAGCTTGGAACGCATAGCCTTAGTTGTGCATTTGAATCACCCTCCACCATTTTTTGCGGTCTTACAATTGTATTTTGAAAAGTCAACAATATTTCGTTACATATTGTATTGACATCTGTTTAACCTAACACAAACAGACATTCTTAAACTATGAAGTCTAATTCATGAAAGGCTACAGTGGTTTTTGCAAATACAGAGTTTCCATGTCTGCTACCGGTTAGCGGCAGGGGGTCTGGTTGGGACCAAAGGGCGGGTCTTTTGTAACCTTGGCCCAGCGTTATCCTTGGGATTTCCTGTGGCCCGCAACTAAGATCCAGTAAACAATTGCAGCTCAAGACCGGTATACAATGGCGACTAACATGCAGTAAACAATAGGGCACACCCAGAGTCCTGGGCCTAGCACAAGAAGTGTAACTTCCTCAGGCCTATTTTTCATTTTGTTAGGTAACCATCGCATGCACCACCTGCTCTGATGCGGTCGGTCAGA
>JAOPJJ010000008.1:6206556-6216917 GCA_027122795.1 Enchelyopus cimbrius
AGGTCTGATCCAGGTGTTGTGTGTGCGCAGGTGAAGCTGGTGCGTCTGGTGGGCATCATGCTCCTGGTGTACGTGAAGCGGGAACACGCGGAGTTCCTCTCGGAGGTGGAGGCGGAGACGGTGGGCACCGGCATCATGGGGCGCATGGTGAGGCCTGCCCCCCCGCGCTCCTACCTGGGACCTCAGGTCTGCCTTCCGGATGGAACGAGTCGTTAAGGAATGACTCTCTCTCTCCATTCCCGTCTCCTCTTCCCCTCTCTCTCCCTTTCCCTGTGTCTCCCGTTCTCTCTACCTCCTTCTCTCCATCCCTCTCCGTATCCAGGGCAACAAGGGTGCCGTGGCCATCCGCTTCCACTTCCACAACTCTGACGTGTGCGTGGTGAACTCCCACCTGGCGGCCCACATCGAGGAGTACGAGAGGCGGAACCAGGACTACCGGGACATCTGCAGCCGCCTGCAGTTCAGAGTGCTGGACCCCAGCCGGCCTCCTCTCACCATCATGAAGCACAAGTGAGCATCCTTTACTCGGACTGTCCCATCCAAAGACAGGCCCCCGAAACGCATGACTGGCTCTCTAGCGGAACCTGGTGGAAGGTTTTGGATAATAACTACACCTAAATGCCCACCCGCATTTGATATTTGATTACAGGCCTACCACTGCCACAGATCGCTTTCCTTTGTTTGAATTGTATTTGTCATAGCATTTAATTGAGTAAACTTCTTGTTATAGGCAACTTCAACTTATATGACAAATTCTAAATGTGTGTATTGTAGCTGTGTTTTAACCATGCTGATGGTTAAACCGTGTTTTAGCCGTGCTGTCAGCCAGCTCTGTGTGACCGTGGTTGGTGGATGATCTCTGGGTGTGGTCCTCAGCGTGGTGCTCTGGCTGGGAGACCTCAACTACAGGATCAGTGAGCTGGACGTGGAGAACGTCAAGGAGCTGATCACCAAGAAGGACTTTGAGACCCTCCACCACTACGACCAGGTACTGCAGCTCCACCACTTCAGACCGGCTGAACCGGAGCCCAGATGGGCAGCCTTTGAGCAGGGCGGTTGGGGGTTTGATTCCCCTGCCCCAAGGGCTTCTGGGTCCCTATCCCACAGTCCTCTGTGGCCAAGCAAAGCATGTTTAACACACACATGGACACACACACACACACACACACAGATGGACAGACACACACACACAGGGACATACACACACACACAAACGGACAGACACGCACACACAGACACACATGGACACGCATACACACACACAGACGGACAGACACTCACACACACACACACATGGACACACATACACACACACACAGACGGACAGACTCACACACACACACACACACGGACAGACACGCACACACACAGACACACATACAGGGTCTCACGCGGCGTGGTTCTCCCCAGCTGAAGCGGCAGCTGGAGCAGGAGGCGGTGTTCAAGGGCTTCATGGAGGGGGAGATCCGCTTTCAGCCCACCTACAAGTACGACACCGGTTCCAACGAATGGGACACCAGGTAACGCTCATTTCCCATTGGTCCCCACATGCCGCCACTCAAACCGGCACCAGTGCCACTTTTGATTGTTTTTTTTGTGATCATTTATTTGTTTCTTTAGTTATCATTTGTGGGAGAAGCGTGTAAAGGGTTGCAGTAAAATGCACCAAGATACTAATTAATATGATGATGTGGATTATCTTCAATGTCAAGTGAGGTTTCAGTTAAACTTTGCCTTGAACAGCCATCCAATAATATATCTTTTTTTGTAAGTGGTCAGTCCTTTGATGTTGGAGTGAATATGAGCTGCACTTCAACTCCACGAAAGCTAAACTACTGTCCGCTGGGGTCTGAGAGGAACGAGGACCCCTGTGGTTTCTCAGAACTCTGCCGATGACATGAGAAATGTGAACTACGTCCTGCAGTGAGAAATGCCGAGCGCCCGCTTGGTGTGACCGCATCCTGTGGCGAGGGAAGAACATCA
The DNA here is from genome assembly GCA_027122795.1 of Enchelyopus cimbrius. NCBI lineage: Eukaryota > Metazoa > Chordata > Actinopteri > Gadiformes > Gaidropsaridae > Enchelyopus > Enchelyopus cimbrius. The sequence continues at coordinate 6,208,540 of JAOPJJ010000008.1, forward strand.
CGCAGTCCTCCTACCAGAGTCACATGACCCTGAAGACCAGCGACCACAAGCCCGTCAGCTCCCTGCTTCAGATCGGGGTGAGAGAGCCCCTCTGCTGAAGTAGCCTGTTCTGAGATGAACAGAGGCGCTCAGTTCAGTGTATGGCTTCCAGAAAGTCAAATGTGGGGAGCTTTTATTTTGAAATAACGTTCAGCTCTGTGTGATTCGTTCGTCTTCACCTCCAGATCAAGGTCGTGAATGAAGAGGCCTACAAGAAGAAGTTTGAGGAGATTGTGCGCATGATAGACAAGATGGAGAACGAGTGCATCCCATCCGTGACCTTGTCCAGGAGAGAGGTAATCTCGCAGTAACCATGGTGATGTAAACAGACTGATGTAGAAGAATGCTCTGACGTTCTGTGCTCTGTCTGAATGCGCTCCACCGCCGTGTGTCCAGCTGCACTTCCAGGACGTCCGGTACATGCAGCACCAGACGGAGAGCCTGACGCTGGTCAACGACGGCCAGGTGCCCTGCCAGTTTGAGTTCATCCAGAAGCTGGACGAGGCCACCTACAGCAAGCCCTGGCTCACCGCCAGCCCCCCCAAAGGCTTCCTGCCTCAGGGTGGGTACGCCGCCGCAGCCCTGCGCTGTCACTGTTCCGACACAGATTTTTGGAAGCTATGGCAGCTATGCCACCCCCACGGGAGTGTTTGCGCAAACGCAGGACGTCCACTGGGCGGTGTAGTTGGCTGCCGTCGAAGCGGTGCGTCTTGAGGCAAGTTTTTAGCCAACCTGGGCCGACAAGAGCCAACGCAGCTGTTGGGCGTTGGCTCGTGTCGGGTTGGTGTGTCTCTGCCTTAAGACGTGAGGCGTAGGTTCAGGTTGTGCGTCTGCACGGAGGCTCCACGCGGGCCGTGAGATCCCCCCCCTGGAGAAGTCACCCTGGTGCTGTCCTCTCCTCCCAGGGGCCCAGGTGGACATCGACCTGGAGGTGTTTGTGAACAGCTCCACGGCGCCGGACCTCAACCTGGGCCTGGAGCAGATCGAGGACATCCTGGTGCTGCACCTGGAGCGCGGCAAGGACTACTTCATCTCGGTGTCGGGGAACTACCTGGCCAGCTGCTACGGCACGCCCCTCAGCACGCTGTGCTGGCTGAGGGAGCCCATCAGAGACATGCCCCTGCAGACCGTCCGGGCGCTGGTAGGAGGCCGGTCCGCATCCTGCCGTCGCCATGGCTACGGCCCTATTTAGGAAGATGGAGAAATAATAATGTTTGGTTGCATGTTGTGTCAACAACCACTTCACCCCGTAGTGCTGTGGCACATTTAGATATATTCTATCTGTATGTAGATATATGTTATATATTATAGTTCTATCATAGAAGTGGGGTCCATGAGGCCTTTGTTCGTTTGCTCTGGTTGCGATCATTAAGATGATGGTCTCCTCTGACCCAGACCAAGGGAGAGCAGAGTCCCGACGTGGGGGAGAAACCTCTGGGCATTCCTAAGGAGATCTGGATGATGGTGGACCACCTGTTCCGGAACGCCAACAAACAGGTGGGACCCCTGACTGTGCGCTGCGTGTACTTCTAAGAGATGAGGCTAGGTCGAGGAGTCCCTGGCGTCTCCTCGCGTATCTGTGTGTAGTGTGCCCAAACGTGAGCGATACAGAACATGTTCCCTTCAGCTGGACCTATCTCCATGAGCAGGAGAACGCTTCTTCATGGATGTTGAGGGGGCTGAGAGGAAGTGTGATGTCACAGCCTTAGGTTTCTGCTCCACTGCTCCACTGCTCCACACCCTCTGGCTTTTTGGATCAGCGTCTGTCTCTCTCTCTCTGCCTCTGCAGGAGGATCTGTTCCAGCAGCCCGGCCTCCGCAGTGAGTTCCAGGAGATCAGGGACTTCCTGGACACGGGTGTTCCGGACTCACTGCGTATCCTTTGACGCCTGAAGCTCAGGCGTTCAGAGACCCGCTCCGTGCCTCATGAGGGAATGAGGGCGGGACGTTGGGATGGGATCTGGTTCATGCAGTGTTTCAGGATACAAACCAGTTTTTAAATCAAATGGGAGGATTTATTTTCCAGTGGAATCCGACACAGAGCTTTCCTTTCCTGTCTGTCAATCGACTCCTTTCTGGTGACTGACGAAGCAAGGCGACGACGACGACCTAATTTTCTGCCCCACCTCAGAGCGTGTGTCTGTGCTGGCGTTCCCTCCTTGACCTTCTGACCTCCAGCTGGCAGTAACCACTCGGTGGCCGAGGCCCTGCTCCTCTTCCTGGAGGCCCTCCCCGAGCCCGTGGTGCCCTACGGCTTCTACCAGCAGTGTCTGGACTGCTGCGCCAGTGCCACGCTCTGCAGGAAGGTGTGTATGCGTGTGTGTGTGTGCGCATGTGCGTGCGTCTCCTATCACATTCGATTTGGTGGACGCTTTCACCCGAAACATATTGCAATACTGTGATTGGATACATTCTGGGCTTGGAAGGCCCCTTTTGGAAATTGAACCCGTGTCCTATGTGTTGTGCTCTGTGTGGGTTGGTAGGTGGATGCGTTTGGACTCCCGCCAAGCGAAACCTGGTTTTAAATAATGGTTTTGTTTGTTTCCCAGGTCATTTCCACACTACCTCAGTGCCATAAAAACGTGTTTGACTATTTAGCTGCCTTTCTGCGTGAGCTGTTGAAGAACTCGGACCACAACCGTCTCGATGTCAACATATTAGGTGAGAACGGGGGGGGGGCACAGCCTAGTATAATGAGCATATCATTTAAATGAAGGGGGAAAGACGACATTGAACAAATGTCAGCACACAATAGTTTCTCTTATTATTACTACTATATTATTGTTATATCCATAATATGTATTTTCTCTCTGTGTCTCTCATCCATAGCCACTATATTTGCTGCCTTGCTGCTGAGATCCCCCACCAAGCAGGACTTTGCAGAGAAGAGGAAAACTCAGGAGTTCTTTCTGCACTTTCTGTCCCAAGACCCCTCCTGAACCGCCCCGACGGTCCTTAACCGCCCCGACGGTCCTGAACCGCCCCGACGGTCCCACCCCTGTTGACCCGCCCCTAACCAGATCTATGTACAGCCCAGTATTTCAAATGATGTGTATAACATTTACTATATTAGTTAACTCTTTGTATAGTCCTTACACACGATTTTTTTCCATTTTGATTTCAGTATATTTTACGCTTTTCAATTTATTGATTGATGGATTTTCTTGTTGAAAATCCAAAGCATCTGTAGGAAGCTAATGTTTTTTTTAAATGTATATTATCATTTATTTAAACAAAAAATGAATACAATAAAAAGTACAATTATTTGTATTTGGATGTTCCAGGTCGCAACTTGTTTAGGTTGTTGTTTTATATAAGTATATAAACAAATATTGAAATCAAAACAAAATTGTGCCAAATAGTTTTTTGTATGTACGGCACGAATATGTGTCCTCTAATTTAAAATAAAGTAGAACATTTACCGTGCCATTACAACGAAATACGACCTCCACACAGAGCCCCATGCTGGTGAGTTTCTGTGCAGTATTGATTGAGGCCATAAACTGGCTCAAAAATATTTCCCACAATTCACCACGAGGGGCTGCGAGGCCGTCGTGACGTAGCATGGCGTCCTAGGGAGGGGATGGGAAACTCATGAGCATCCAACGTCATTAAAGATAGAAACCATCACATTCTCACACCAGGTAAATCTTTATGGCGTTTCCTTTGGTAGTCAGTCGGTTTATAGTCGAGCATTTCCAACGCGACACCGGAAAAATCAATGCGAAATAAAATTCCGGCTTAAAAACGCGGAGGCATCCCATCGTCGACATGAAGGCTAGCGGCGGCTATAGGGTTAGCATCAGCTAGCGGTGGCTATAGGGTTAGCATGTAGTGCAGCTAGCGGTGGCTATAGGGTTAGCATCAGCTAGCGGTGGCTATAGGGTTAGCATCAGCTAGCACCACGGCCAGGAGCCTCGCTCAGGGGGGTTGAACATCGCCTGTTGGACCGTGTTCGCGAGGAGAACGGTGGTTTAACGCGGGGAGCGGGTGTGCACCAGGTCTTCTCTCCGTTCAGCGCGACAGACCGGACGACAGAACACCAGGCAGGCCAGCATAACACTCTGTGATACAGCTAGCTGTAGTTTACTGGAGGAGTGGAGCAGTGGAAGATGCTCCAGGAGGGACAGACATGACACCACGGGTCTGCTGGGGAACATCTGGTTAGGGTTCGTTTCTGTGGAGGGCTTGTCGTAGGGCTCACTACGTGCTCTGCGTTCTCTAGGTTGTAAACAACACAAGTCCTAGAGTGAAGCCGTGACAGGCGTGTGTGGGGTCTTCTGCATTATCTGTGGTGCCTTTAGCAGAGCCTGGCCTCCTCACCTCTTCTCAGGGAGGTTACTGTGGGCTGCTGGCGTCCCGTGACTTCCTCTGGTGCTTTCTCAATGCAGTCAGAAACTTCCAGAAGATTGGTGGTCAGTCCAGAGACTCGGATTTGGATTGTCAACATTTCATCAAGCACATATTGAGCGATATTATGCGATTTTAAATGGTGTTTTTTCTGCATTGTTATGGAATCTGTTAATTTGTTATAAGGCATGATATTAACATTTCAAAACGATATTAGTCCGAGCAGAATTATAAAGGATTTCTCTTTATTCTGCAATGTTATATTTTGTCCAGCACCTGAAGGGCTGCCAATGTTATTAGCAAAGATATGCTGAAGATGTCTTTGGTGTTTTCCTTCAGGCACGTACTTAATGAGCGAGCCCTCTTCGCCGAGGCAAGAGTGGCCCCTGGTACCATGAGTGAGAATGGCCCTCACAGCAAGACCTCCATGTACTTCGAGGTGGAGGTGGGCCCGCTGGGCCGCCGCGAGGAGGAGGACGACGACGACGAGGGGGAGGACAGAATCCCCTTCGATAAGGACGATGAAGACGACGACCTGATGGCGGAGCCGTCCTCGTCGTCGGGGCGCGTGTACGACCGCACCACCGTGCTCATAGAGCAGGACCCCATCCGCCTGGACGAGGAGGGCGAGGAGGACCACCACCACCACCACTGCGGAGACGATGACGGGGTGACCTTCCTTACGGAGGGGGAGGGCGACGAGGAGGAGGAGGAGGAGCGGTCGCTGGCCTTCATGACGGATGCGGACGGCATGTCCCAGGGCTACGTGCACCACACCATCTCCCCCGACCAGATCCAGTTCATCATCAACCCGGGGAACACGCCCATGCCCCGCAACATAGAGGGCGCCACCCTGACGCTCCACTCCGAGTGCCCCGAGACCAAGCAGCGAGAGGTAGGCTCATATTGGTTTGTCATTCGTTTAACTTGCCTCGTGGTTCAAAGGCTACGGGGAGTTTGTCATTATTTGTGTTCAGCTGGGGAAGCAACATTTTGATAAGCTTCCTTTGCATCCAACAGTTTGGGAGGAGTGAGAGGTTGGCATCTATATTGTGGTGTTCTCCATGACGGCTTCCTTAGCACCCCACCTCACTCTAGTGGTTCTGATATCCGGGTTCACAGACGGTCCATTATGTTGCCAGGTGCCCAGGGAACCCCTGTGTACGCTGCTGAATAGATGAAACACTCTGATTTGCATATGGTCTCTGGGCGGTCGGTCTGCATGCTGTTCAGTGGGCTAGCTCCAGCTAAAGCTTAACCCTGTTCTACTCTTCAGCACACACAGAGTGTCGTTGGCTATGCACCCGTACTAAGTAGGCAGCGTTCTGGTTTGTGTTTGGGGTTGTTTTGGTCAGGGCCTTGGCTTGCATGGGACTACCGTCACTGGCCAAACAAAGCCAGCCGGTCCCCTAACTCAATCCGTTCTCAGCAACAGGGACACCCTGCCACAGTTGAGCTTCTAGACATTCACAGCTGAAAACAGAGTTTTGTTATTGTCCTCCGTTGGCATAGTACTGCCTCTTTGGGTTTTGTTCTGCGGTACGACAGAGAGCTATGAGTTATGAGGTTCCTCAACATCAATCCACATGCATCCCATGTTGCTTCTGTTTTGACTGTGATTAAGGGCTTCGTATTCTCTTTAATTCCACTTGTGAAGTACTGAGTATAAACACAGCGGGCCTCACTGAACCACAGCCACAGTGGAAGCCCCCCTTCAAACCCTTCAGCTTCGGCTTTACTTTCATTTTCTCTTTGTTTCATTTCCTGTTTGTTCTTCGGATCGATGAAGTGCAGGGACTTTCCAATCCTCAGTGTGGTAACGAGTTGTTCTGGTGTGGAACCCTCCTCTGAAGCCCCTACCCTGACCCCACACCCTCTCCCCATAAGCACTGCCTGAAGTCTTTCTCAAGGTGACCCTCTCAGAAACGACCAGCACATCGCGCATCTTCTCCTCTGACATTTCCCCATCTCTCTTCTGATCAGTCTATTTCAAATACAAAACGATCGATGTTTTAGATCATGCATGTTAGATCATGCATGATCATGCATGTGGCTGTTTGCCTGTAGCTAGAGACTGTAACTGTAGTTGACTGTCTGCGATGGAGATAAGGTGCAATTTTATTCTTGACTTTGCTCAGCAATGATTCACACTCCCAGAGTTCTCCTTTAATGTGTACCGTAAAAGTAAAGCAACAGTATATGGAGTAGTCTGCATGCACTGGTTGGCCAGGCCTCAATAACTATAGTCAAGTCATAACGCTAACATCAGGCTACTGTCACTTTTGTATGTGTAATTTCTCTTTGCTTAGCTTACTCTTTATGCAGCACCCTAATCACTAAACTCCCCATCCCCCATTATAATATGCATCTTTTGTCCTAATTGGTGTGGGTCTTAGTGGTTTCAGCCGCCACACAGATACGGTTAACTATGAAGCGTACGGCCAGGTCTGCAGTGTTCTGTATATGATGATACTACTTCCCCTGCATCGTTAGTGGGCGGCCGCAGCACGACCGGCCCTGTTTAGAACGAGAGAGCTATAGGAAGTCACGACGGTGTGGGAGACCGAGGCTGTGCTTAGCTCATGCAGGCCCTACACTGGGATCACACGAAGGCTAGCATAACCAGGAAGGTAACTCCCACATCCATGGGTTGGAAGTGAAATCATGAGGGCCAATCCATCTCCAAAGTCTTTTTAAGGATTACTTGCTTGGAGTGTCTGGTAGAATAATGCATACATAATGCATAATAATAGAATACGTGGGGTAACGAGAAGCGATGACGCCTCACGATCAACTCCCGATATGGTCGCAAGAAAATCAAAGCTGTTTGAAATTCTGGTCGCCCCTCGTGAGAGTATCGCATCAGAATATCGGGCCGTATAGTGTGAGAACATGAATCGTGAGCTGCATCGTGAACTTTTAAACCCTGCGATCTAGTCGTACAGTTTCAGCTGGAGCCGAGTCAAACGATTGAAAATACGGTGTCTGCCCAGCTCTGTCGGCGATTTGGGCATATTTCAAGATAAAGGATGATGACAGGAGTAGAGTGAGTTGATTTCAGAGTGTAAGCTGGGAATATTTTTTGTGTATTTTTGTTGTTATTCGCTTCATCTGGTTATTTATCTGGTTTACATTTTGTCTAATGTGACGGCATTTTGTCTTTGAAGGCTTTTTTGTTGAAACCAGAAAGTTCTGTTTATTTTTTAGCTTGGAATAGCCTTCTGTTCATTTTGTATAGCCTTACTAAAGGCTTGAAATAATCTTCAGAGGAGAAAATAAAATCTGCCTTCAAATGAAGACCAAATCTAGAAAATATCAGTACTAGGTACTCGGCATCGGCAAGTACACAAATATAAGTATCTATCATATCGGTTTGTAAAAAAGTGGTATGGATGCATCCCTGAAAGCAGAGGATGGTAATGTGAGAGCCTTGCCCGAGGTGTTACTCAGACCATGTGGCCTTTATTCAGGAGAGACCTCCAGTGAGTTTGTTATACAAGCATCTGGTTTCGTCATTGTTAGAAGGGGTCAGAACATCCGCCCATAATACAGTAGATTTTCTACTGCTACAGTAGACCTTCAAAGAACCGAGTCCCCCTGAGCCGTCCGCTCTGTCCCTGTGTCCGTCCCCAGGTGAAGCGCTACCAGTGCATGTTCGAGGGCTGCACACGGACCTACAGCACGGCGGGGAACCTGCGCACGCACCAGAAGACCCACCGGGGGGAGTACACCTTCGTGTGCAACCAGCAGGGCTGCGGCAAGGCCTTCCTCACCTCCTACAGCCTGAAGATCCACGTGCGCGTGCACACCAAGGAGAAGCCCTTTGAGTGCAACGTGCAGGGCTGCGAGAAAGCCTTCAACACGCTGTACAGGTGAGGCCTGCCGTGCACCTCCACTATGACTCTACCGGTGTCCAACCCCAGCTGGTACCAGTCCTAAGGCCCACACACCTCCACTATGTCTCTACCAGTGTCCAACCCCAGCTGGTAC
>JAOPJJ010000008.1:6528395-6538782 GCA_027122795.1 Enchelyopus cimbrius
GGCTCACCCCGGTGTGCCGGGTTCACCCCGGCCCCCCCCCCCCCCCCCCCCCGCGCTGTCCTCACTACCCATGAGCACTTGTTCTGCGCCGCCAGGGCGCCCAGCTACCAGCCTACAGCCGCACCCCTCTCTGGACATGCGAGCGCTCTCCGTGGAGAGGAAGGTGGAGGGTTCACTGACACCTGGGTTTGATGTTTTAGTTTGGAATGAGGCCTATCCGTCGCATCAGTGGGTAATACTTTAATAAACAACGGTTTTCCACGTCTCTGTGGCCAGATGTGTCGATATGAATGGACTTCTGGACTACATGGGAGTTGTTCTGGACTACAAATGCAGCCATTGCATTCCAGGAGCTGCGTGCTCGGTAGTCCAGACAGTGTGAGCATGGAGTGCACCAGTTCATTCGTCTGGCCTCTCTGGCCTGGCACACCGGAAATACATCCTAGTATTGAGAACGCAAAGGGATGACTGTCGGTGAACTATTCATTTCAACTCCTGGTTTGTCGGCTTTGATTACATCGGACGTCTACAAATTGCGTAAATAATCATAGTGTGTACTTTTGTAAATATTTGAAACTATTGAGTAAATTAATTTGTACATCTTTATGGGGCGTTATGTTGTTCTATGAAGTGTAGAAGCCAGGCCAGGGTAGGCTCCTAGCGGTCGCTCACTCAGTCCTAACTAGTCACTGGTTGTAGTTTAGGTCTCCTGCACACAAGCTAGATGAACATCTTCTACCCCTCACCATGTGCTTCAGCTGACACTCCTGAACATGTTCTCTGAGGTACCTGATCTCACACGCACCCCCAGGCTTAACGTGAACCACGGCATGCCTGTGGGGGTACTCTCAGGGTGAGGCCGGGTGGGCCGCGTGGCAGTGGTTCATGATTTGGGTAAGAGACCCTGACGGAGGGAGAGGCCACTGCACCAGCGTATCTGCAGACCCCTGTGCGCGCATGCTGCCCCCAGCTCCCAGCACTGCTGGAGCTGTTATCTCCAGGCATGGCTCCACTCCAGCCCCACCTGTATGCGTTATCTCCCGGGAGCGACCGTTGAGCCAGGCCCTACCACCATGTAGGTCCCATTAGGAGGTGGCGCATGCCCTGACACACCTCGCCTGACCCCACCTCTCCGCAGGACTTCTGAACTGTGTCAAATAGCGGCCGGTGGACAGAGAAGGGAACAGAGCGCTTTAATGCAGGGTCTACCAACGTGCTGGCGGTTCTACACTGTAAATATGACACTATATCCGGGAAAGGGTTGTTCTAGTTGTGCAGTTCTAGTTGAGCTGAGCTGTGGTTCCCCATCTCCCATTTGGCAAGACTCCCTGTTTCCGTTTTCTGAACAGCAGGGGCTCAGAATGGCTTCCTGCCATGGGTGTGTGTGAGCTGTGTCGTAGACTGGCTGCAGATGTGGTCGACGGCCCGTCTTGAACGACACCGGTCCCTATTTGTACTAGTCGAGCCCACATCGACCCTGAGTCTCTGGATGTCCCCAGCTGCGTGGTCGAGTTCTTTTTCAGTCATGTAGATTGCAGGGGATGAGCGAAAGAAAATATACAAGAAATGGAATTTACACCTGCGAATATATATATATAGGAAATGGAAGTTCCATCTGAGAATCACTGAATGGCGGATTTTGAATTTTATCCCATCTAATCCGAGTTGTCATCACACAACTTCCTCACCCAATCTGCATTGCTGACCACTGGAATTCATGGCGCACAAAAGTGAATATGAATTATTAATCACAAAAGGCTTGAATATGCTTACTGGGGCTGGATTCTACAATGCTAATTAATGTGATCCGTTTGGCTTCGTACAACACGATTGTGAGGTATGTTTAAATACCGATGTCTTATGTCCTGTTTAAATCAAATTATCGTGCCAGAAATGTCAAAATAAATGACAGACAATGTTATCTGAGGTATCTTGTGCTGCTTTGACCTTATTTGTGTTCTCGTTGTTTTGCATTTATGAGTAAACATTTTTATTTTTTGAGCGTTCTCTTATTGTGTGATTCCTATAATTCATCCCATGATATATGCAGGGATTTCTACTGATAAGTTAGTGACAAATATATGATAACCAGGATCTCATGGGAAAGCAGGAATGATTTTAGGACTGGGAGGTGCACGGCTACTCAGAATTTTCCTTTGTCTTTTAGACAAGGTCAGGAGTTTTGTCAGTATTTGAAATAAACTTTTACATTACGACACTTGTGTTGTTTACTTGTCAAAGGGGTTGGTTTCTGGTATTAACGTGTTTTGAGTATGTACTTTATCAGGATGCTTTTATACCACTGGGTGGTGCCAAATTCTTAAAAGAAGGGCACTTAACTGAAACTTCAACGAAAACCTCTTCATAACTCGTTCAACGTATCAACTGAATTGGGGTGCAAGGCTTGGACGAAAAAACATATTGTTCCTCATGATTCACATTTGGGTTTGGTTGGATGAGCTGAGCCACGGAAAGAGATGATGAATGCTTCATAAGGTGTCGCTTTTTAACCCGTCCACCTTTACGTGCGTCATGTCAAATCGCACGGTGTTCATGTGTTCATAATGAGATGTTTAAAGGGCCTTCAAATGTGAACCATGTTTACGTCATTTGCCATGTGGTATTGTGTGTGGAAGCCCATTTCCGCCAGTAAAAAAAAAACAAAAAACATAGGCCTAAGTCATAATTATGAGATAAAAGACTTTTTGAAATAATTACTTATCATAATTTCGACTTTTATGTCGCTATTTATTTATTTATTTTGTTGTTACTGGGGGAATGGATTCCACGGTATTGTGATGATACTACTGTCTATATCAGGGGTGTCAAACATACGGCCTGTGGGCCGGATCTGGCCCGCCAAAGGTTCCAATCCGGCTGATTTGTTTGTGCGTTATAATAATCTAACCATTTGTAATTCGACATGGGGGGAATCCCATGTCAAATAAAAATAAAAAAATAAGAAGAATATTTTAAAAAAAAAATTTCCACCGGGCTGGATTGGAACCTTTGGGAAAAAAAATAATATATATTAGTATTATTATTATTATTATTTTTATTTGTATTTGTTTGACATGGGATTCCCCCCATGTCAAATTACAAATGGTTAGATTATTATAACGCACAAACAAATCAACCACACCATTTCATTTAAAATCTACCAATACAGGGGGTAGTATTTTGAGCCTTTTGAGCCATTTACGTCACGCAAGTGCCACTATATGCAATTTTGTCACTTGGAAATAAGGAAATAAGGGATCTCCCACTTGAGATCAAATAGGGCTGTATGTGGCCCCTGAACTAAAATGAGTGACACCCCTGGTCTATCTACATATGCCTCTGGCCACGCCCACGGAAGGTTGGCCCCGGGGGCTGGGCGGAGCTTGTAGGCAGTTGACTGTGTCGCGCCCGTCGACAGAAGCTCTTCTTGTCTTGCCTATAAGGAAGCAGACCTATAATGAATAGCTCCTATTGATTCACTTTAAATCCTCCTAAATTAGAATGAATATCATATCCTCAAACAGGACTACAGGCTTCACCACCGGAGCGTTGATGCAGACATGCTTCCTCATGGCTCCAAAGAACAACGGGGCCCACGACGGAGCCGTGGGGGACTCCATGAAAAGGACCTCGTCCGCCGTGCTGGCGAGGACGACGACGTTTAAAACCAGCGAGGATCCCGGAAGTCCACAACGGCCCACGGAGCTAGGGGTGGGCCCCCCACACAGGGTGAACGCACTGCGGGACGACGAGGAGGAAATGGGGGGGTCGCTGCCCTGTAGTCCGGACCCCGAGGAGGACGCGGAGGAGCGGGTGCACTCTGAGACCAGGCGTCACATCCACACCTTCCTCACAGACCGTGCGGGCTCAGCGCGGTCCCCGTGGAGACAGGACAAGGTCCAGGCCACCATGAGGAGGGTGGTGGAGGGCGTGCTGGAGAAGCACCAATACGCATACAATGGTGAGTGGATTACATTAAACCAGCCGCATTAGACTGGTTTAATTTGAACCTTCAAGCAGTGAACCACACACAATAAGGGCTGTCTATTGATAACGGCATACTATTGGATCGTATCGTTTACCTGCCATGTAACATTAGGGCTCTGTTATAACGTCTGGCAGTTGAGTAGAGTTGTGTGTGTTTGTGTGTGCGGTTGTGTGTGTGTGGGGTTGTGTTTGTGTGTGTGTGGTTGTGTGTGTGTGTGAGAGAACTGTAGTATGTATGCCTCAGGAATATGCGTTTCTCACCAACCTCCTTTATTTGAAGGTATGATTAAGAAACTGGAGTTGGACGGCCGAGGAGAAGACATGAGTTTTGTCACGTCTGTGGCCAGGAATCTGTTCGCAGACGGCACCACAAACTGGGGTCGCATCGCCAGCCTGATTGCCTTTGGTGCGGTGGTCTCGGAGAGCCTGAGGGACAGAGGGAATGAACAATGCGTGGCGCATGTTGCTCGAGAGATTTCCACATACCTCCTTTCAGACCAACGGGAGTGGTTGGAAAAAAACAACTCTTGGGTGAGTGACATGTGACGTGTGTGAATGTGAACGCATCCGGTGGGAATGTGCACGTTGCATAACTGCTTTGTTGTTCCAGATCTGGGCTCTCGTCTCTGGGGGGCAGTGACCTGTCCACTCCCGGTTGTAATCTAACTGGCTTTTTGTTTTTTCTTTGTTTCAGGATGGCTTTGTTGAGTTTTTTCATGTCGCAGACCCCGAAACCTCAGTACGAAACACACTCATGGCCTTTGCTGGAGTGGCTGGCATTGGGGCCACCATAGCCCTCCTAATCAGGTGAATTTGGGACTCAAAAGACCTCATGAAGTCATGCCTTTTTCTCAAGAGAAGATGCCAGTAACGGATTAAAATTCCATTTTAACTTGCTTGTTTCATTTTCCACAATCACATACATGGACAATTGCCATGCCACATACATGGACTTTGACAGATTATCATACAGAAAAACCAAATAAGTTGTACATTATACGTTTTTCTATTTATTGTTTTTTTTTGTTTTTTTGGTTAAAAAATAAAAAATACCATGATACTTAACTATGCACATTTTTGGAAAAGTCTTGAGGTATTTTAGGGCGAGATGACTTGGTTGGTATAAGGGATGTCGGGGCCAGTCAGGCCCTGACATCTCTTCCGTGCCTGCTCTGAACCTCTGTTAAAGGCCTTGCGGAGACGGCCCAGGGCACGGCAACCACGCAAAGGAGGACTTTGCATGCTTGAAGCTCCACTTCCTTCCTTTTCATGGAAATACTATGGGATAGATCTGCATTGAGAACCAGATTCTGCAAAGCACGCTTCTATTGGCTGTTCTGCTACAACCAGGAAGTGGACATGTATGTATGTGTAACCTCAAAGATTGGCCCCAAAAGGGGAAATGAAAGTAAAATGTTGGCACCTTTTTATTTGTTTGTAAAGACTGAGGCTCAACAAACCTGCTGTATATTCTATCTTGCACAGAAATGCAAATTATCATTCCAGTCACTTGTATAGCTTGACCAATTCTTTGAGTCAATTGCCTTGTCGGGCCTTTTTGACCTTCTACTTTTACAACGTAGTGTTGTGCAGTGACCACAAACCTACATCAGACTGTTGAAACTGTGGTATTTCAAAGAAGTTAGCAGCAGCTATTTCTGAGAAGTCAGATGACGCCCACAGCTGATCGGAATCAGAAAACCACCCGCAATTTTTGGGGGAGTTTTGCAAAATAGCACCTTACATCATCCTGCATGATAACTAGAGCATGCATGAAGGCAGCAACCTGCTCTCGCTTTAATGCTCGCAGCAATTCGGGAGACGAGCAGTTCATAACAACCGCAAAAAAAAAATGTTCTTGGAAACATTTTCTATTTTGCAAAACAACATCTAAAAAGTCTGTCCGGGCCGATGGTGAGCAGATTCTCGGATGGTGAGCAGAGAGAGAGACATCAGGGCTGTACAGAGCGCTTACAGAGTAGGCCCAGCTGTTGGATACTAAAAGTAATGTCTGGCAGAAGAATGCAACCGAGCACAAGCCTTCATCTGACTCTTGGCCGTGTGTGTGATGTATCCTGCTCACCACGCCGTCACCCTCATACATTTGTGATCAGCAGCGTCTTCTTTTTGTATATTGATTCTATTATTTTGTTCATGGTTTAAGCATTTAAAAAAAGGAAAACGAGAGCCAGGATGAGTTGATGATAAGGCCGCGGCCGGACGGCGGTGACGCTGCTCCGAGCGTGTGGGCAGGCTCTGATAGGGTGCAGGGACGTCACCGCAGAGCCTGGCCGGGTGGCGATGCGGTGGCGACACTACGGGGTCTGAAGACGTCTTCAGCCCGCAGCTGATTGGGTCACACTCGCAGGGTGTCAGGCTGGTGTTGGTGTTGCTACTGCGCTTGTATGTGGTGCTCAGGTGTGGGATGGGAGGCGGGGTAGACCCTCAAGCCGGTAGTTACCATGTGGCTTCAGTGAGGGGTCCTGCAGGCGCCCTCGGATGACTGTAATGTTTATAAATAAATTCAACCTTGTTCCACTGCAGTCGTTCTCATTGATGGCTGTGCCGTACCGCTGAAGGCCCCTACAATGTATTCCTCACTGCCAGTGAATTGGACTTGGACTCCTTCTCAATGTGTGTGTGTGTGTCTTTATCGTCGTCCTTGTTTGTTCAGATCCACGTCCCGTTGTCATGGGTTACAGGACAAACAAGCAGGTGCCGAGGTCTTGGGAGGAAACGGAGTCTAGCGTCTCCATGGAGACGCCTCGCACTAGGTCGCCTCTAATCCTCTGCAGCTCATGCTGCTAGCCGGCCCCTTGGTAACCAACGCTCACTGAATGGACCGGCGGAAACACAATGGGGAATCGGGAACTCAGGCAAGCTCTGGGAGCAGGTTGCACCATACTCCAGAGGGGTTGGCTCCAGAAAACAGGACTCCATGGTAGGGCCTTGCTAATGAGGCAGATGTATTATTTAAAGCCGCATGCATACATGATTACAAGCTATTTATAACCACCCGAATGTAATGTTTACACCTTTTCACTGGAGAGAGGAATGGCACTACCTTTAGGTGCGAGGAGAAGGTATACCAAGCCTGATATATGAACTCGTAAAGTAAATGCGTTCATTTGTGATGCTGCAGTCAGGATACATTTCCAACGAAAGTGGATTATGTTGCCCTAATCTTGGACTGTTTTGTCCCCTATAGAATATGCAATAGTATTAAAGTCCGTCAATAGCTAAGCCATTTAAGGTTTGAAATGGCTTTAGTGGACCAGGAATGCTCTGCAGAAGCTCCAACAAGGAAGTATCGTATTTCAAGCCACGCGGAACTCGATGCTAAATAAATAGTTTCCATTCTCCCGAAAACTTTTTTTTATTCTTGGCCCATAATTTGTACAAATGTGGATTCAACAGTTTGCTGGAACCTTTGGCCTCGGCCCATGCATCCGCCCACCTAAGCAGTCATTGGTGGAAAGCTGCAACGCTTCCTCATAGCAACAACTGTTTAAAAAAACCCTGACTGTTTCGGGGAAGTCAGCTGACAGACTTATCTAGCCGCAGCCGGGCCCTTCATGTTGTTGACTGCTTCAATACTTAGAATTTGAATAGCCTGTGCATAATCAGAAGTTCCTGGCGTTAAACTTATAAGGGAGACCGCTCACCAGCCACTGAGTATTACACATCTGTCACATTCCCTCGTTGGAAAATGTACCGGTATTTTCATACCGGAAAGTTTCAGCCAGAAACGCCCAGCTCATTGTGAGTGTTTCAGAAGGTAGACGCGTGCATGCTCCGTAGACCAGGGTTCAGGGGAGCATTTTATGACACGAGTAGGAGATCGTTCAGCAGCCTCACGTCACCACCTGTTCTGTACTTTGATCCTGGAGGTGTCGGCAGAGCCCAGATCACCCCTGATCCGCTGGATGACCGTGTGTTGTGGGGTCGTTTTAGTTGTCATCACCCGTCTTTTCTGAAGTGGTATTCTGGGAGAGATGACTCCAGCCCAGTCTGTGTACACATCAACACTGACGTATGACCACAATGAAGTCAATATAGACACGTCACGTCACAAGCTTGCTGTGTTGCTGGCTATGCTGGCTGGTTTTTCTTTATGTCATTTATGCCTGTATCCTCTTTTAAAAAACCATTCTTATCTCAAGTATCGTCTGCATTTTCTGGTTTCAACTTTCCTGTTCCTTATTCTTGGTAAATTCAAGCGAGAGAGCCTTGTTCCTCAAACGGACAACCCCTTAAAGACTCCTTATATGGACTTCCTTCCGGAGAGGGGCGGGACATTTCCGGAACAGCATTCCAGCAGCGTTTGTTATGAGAGCAGAATGCCCTTCTATCCCAAACCGAACACAAACAGGAAGTGGCTGTGAGAAATACTAATGTGCAAAACCCATGTTATAGATACTGATCAATCCCACTTCATCCCCTATCCAATGGGTTCCTTAGAAAACTTGTGTTGCAAAATACACTTGTTGTAAATATAGGTCAACCATTTCCTTGTCCCTCCAAACTGTCTGGATCTGTTGGATCCTGTGGTCACATTTCCTTTGGGCCCCCACTGTGTTCTGTGTGACCCTATACTCTGATGGAGGAGAGGTCCTCTTCTGTTGACTCATGGTGTGGTCAGGTCAGAACTGGACACGCCTGGACTTGTTTGACCCAAATGCATGAAAGGTGTAATGTTGCTTCTGGAATCGGCTGTCAGGTGTGCATAGCAGGTCAAATGGTATTTGACCTCTCACCCGTGACCCCCCCTCACCGAGTTGGGCTTTAACCTCACTGCGACTCTTCCATTCCCATAGAAACCAGTTTTGTGGATGTCTGTGCTACTGCCACAGTTTAGTGTTTGGACCAAATTAATAAGTGACATGACCCAGAAACGTTGCACAAATGAAAGAGTTAGAAAGTTCTGCTCACGGTCATGTGACCGCCGCTATGTTGGACAAGCTAAACAAACTGCCTGTCAGAAGCACAAACGGTTTCTGTGTCCCAAGTGAATACAGGTGGTTGAGGTGTTTGAGGTTGTAGAAGGGTCAACCTCACCTGATCCGGGCCACTGGTCACCTGGTCTAGCTAGCCTTGACCCCAAAATTTCCAATGCTAAACATCTCACTCTGTGCTGGATTGAATATGTGCCATCAACTTTTGATGCGTGATTGCTTTTGCTCGACATGTGGACGGTTAATGTAATTAAACGTCCCGATCACACGATGGAATCCCAAGGCCACCATCCTGTGTAGTCTACAGTCAACACAAGAGTGTTGACAGTTAAACTTGACGATGTTAACTTGACCTAATCAGCGAACCTTGTCAGAAAGTAAAGGTTGTGTTAGCAACTTTTTTTCTCCAAAAAATACACTGCTGGAAGTATTTTATTATGGATTGGACGAGATTAAATAGTGAGTCTTAAATGAGGTAAATGTGTGTGTGTGTGTGTTTGTGTTTGTGTGTGTGTGTCATTAGGGGAAAAGTGCATCATACGGTCTTAGTCATGCTTGATCCGGTAAAAATGTGATGGAAAGAACGTTGAATTGAGGTTGTTGAACTTATGACTCTGAGTGTGTCACGTCTAAATGGGTCAAAACAAATGACTTCAGCTGTTCAGGGTACAGTTCACTGGACACAATGTTCTTCTATTGGGCCATAATTCAATGGGACAATTTTCTCAAAATGGATCACTGAATACTTCAAGGGACTGGGTTTTACAGTTGAAACAATCCACCTAGCCAGCTTCTTTGAGGCTATCCCTTCCCTATGAAAAATGACGTTGTTTACGGGCTTTACAGACAGTCAAACCAACATGCTAGCTGCTTTATACATGGACGGTTTCCTGCCTGTCAACTGGTCCTTGTTAGGTAGTGTTCGAGATAGCAAAATACAAAGTATTACATTAGAATTCTCACCTTCCTTCTCTGTTTTAATAAGTGATTTTCAAAAAACAATATTTAGTCATTCAAGTGATCTGTTATAAAATCAGTTAGTTAGTTATCCATCACCTAAAGTCGTCATTGATATAAAAATATATTTAAAAAAATATATATATTATATATATGATATATATTTTATTTCAGGCAAACCAGTCAGTAATGTGTGGAAGAATGTGTCAAACCTCACGGACCTCTTTGGATCCTAGTGCATGAGTCTCCATACATGCGCACGCGCACCAATGGAACAGCATGGTACTGCCAGACAGGTGACACATTGTCCAGCTGCTGGTTGAAGAAAAACTCAATCAATCAATCATATTGGTGATCACGTTTAGTCTGTGGGACGGAAGCTTGGTCGATGTAGATAAGGTGATCAATCACAACTACCCAATAAATCAATTAGAACCGGTCTCATTGGCATGTAAAACACAAGATAAGATGAACAGACGTTAATAATG
>JAOPJJ010000008.1:6694802-6705062 GCA_027122795.1 Enchelyopus cimbrius
GAGAGAGAGAGAGCGCTGGAGAGAGTGCTGGAGAGAGAGAGAGCGCTGGAGAGAGAGAGAGAGCGCTGGAGAGAGAGAGAGAGAGCGCTGGAGAGAGAGAGAGAGCGCTGGAGAGAGAGAGAGAGAGTGCTGGAGAGAGAGAGAGAGAGCGCTGGAGAGAGAGAGAGAGCGCTGGAGAGAGAGAGAGTGCTGGAGAGAGAGAGAGCGCAGGAGAGAGAGAGAGAGAGCACTCGCTCCTTTGTTTTTCCCACGCACTAACCCATCTCCGGTTCCCAGCCCCAGCATAGAGGATATGTAAAGCTTTGGTCTGCTTACATAACATGCCACTGCTCCCGGTCTATTTTTAACAATACGGATGCAATCATACAGAGATGCTCCTCCGATGGCGCTGCGGAACAAGTGCGGTGAAGCAGGCCTCCCTCGCTTTGCCTCCCTCTCTCTCTGTCTCTCACCCTCCCTCTCTTTCCCTCCCTCCCTCTCTCTGTCTCTCACCCTTTCCCTCCCTCCCTCTCTCTGTCTCTCACCCTTCCTCTCTTTCCCTCCCTTTCTGTCTCTCACCCTCCCTCTCTTTCTCTCGCTCTCTCACCCTTCCTCTCTTTCCCTCCCTTTCCGTCTCTCACCCTTTCTCCCTCACCCTCCCCTTCCCTCTCGGTCTCTCACCCTCCCTCTCTCTGTCTCTCTCCCCTCACCAAACTTGCGTTGCAGTGCATCGTTTCAAAACATACTGTCACTCATCTGCCGTCTCCCCCTCTCTCTCTAACTCTCCGTCTCCCCCTCTCTCTATCGTGATGGAGTCCCTGGGGGGGGGGGGGGTGACCGGTGACGTCAGGTCAAACAGACGGCTGACTGACAGACTGACTGAATATTATTCCACATCTCCGGCCACCGGGAAAACAAACAGATCAGTAGGAGATTAAGTAAAGGTTTGAGTCTGGCATACTGCGGCTTTGCTTTAGATGCCTCCCAATTGGCAGATCAATTATGATTAATGAGTTTCTAATGTGGTCATAATCCCACACAATCAGGAAAAGAGAGGCTAAACACTGAGGTTTTTTTGTCTTTTTATGCATTTGAAGCTCTGCTGGAATGTTCCAGAAGTACTGCGTGTTTGTTCTATTAATACGTGCTGTGTAGGGGGAAGACGTTTGGCTGAGATAATCAGCCTGTTAGGATACTGTCACACAGAAAGGCTTGAAGGATGGCGCAGGAGAACGAAACTTTACCAACTGCATAATCCCACTCTTTTAGGGTGTGTGTGTGTTCCTGCGTTTGCACAAATACAGAATGAAAACAGAGCCTGTTAGGTTCTGCTTGTAAAACGCGTCGGTGCTGGCTGGGCTCTGCTGATCCCTACAGGTGAAGGGCTGTTTCTCTCCATTACAGCGCCACGGAAAAAGCGCAACAATGTCCTTTCAAAAGCCTCCGATTCGTGTCCCTGCTCCGCCAAGTGCTGCGAGTCCGCGGCTCGCGCATTTTCTGAATTCCGTTCCACTGCTAACCTTGAGCCTTTTCACTCTCTCCTACCCGTCTCCGCAAATATTAGTCGCAGGCTTGCCTACAGTGACGCCAGTGAAGTATCGCTGTCTCAAGGCGTATATATATTCTTAAAAACCGTTCGTAGCCGTTAAGCTCGAGTGAAATAAATGTGTGTACACGCTCGCAAGCTCCGTCTGAACGAGCAAACAGATGCTCGTCCTCCGTGCTGCTCGTCTCCCGTCCTTCATCTCGCCCTCATGCCGCCAGACGCGTTGTGCTGGAGGTATTGTCTCTGATGACACCTGAATGAAGTGCTCATTCCTCTGAATTCAGCTCGTGTGGAACACCTGTGTGCACCTGCCCCCCCCCCACCGTGCTAAAACAATGCCTCCCCGGTGCAAGCTGTCCGCCTCCTTCTCCCAGACTAATCCCTTCCGCAGGATCCGTCGTTAGACCAGTCTGGCGTTGCCGGCAGCAGCAGCGTCCTCTTAGCCAATGAGACGGGGTCGTGAAGAGTGGGCAGGGTTCCCGATCCCTTCGTATGATGTCCATGCCACCTCGGTCCGGGTCGTAGTGCCGGAAGACATTTACAGGGTGAAGTAGGAAAAAAACGAAACACCCCTGTGTTTCTGGGCCGCAGACGCGTGTTCCTCACGTGTTCCTCAAGACGTCAGCCCGTGACCTCATTCGATTGGCTGTTGGCAGAGGTGACCCACTCGAGGCTGGAGGGGTAGATGTGTTATTTTTGGCATGTATCCGTGGCGCCAGCTGCAAGCGCCCGCCGTCCTGGTGGCCGTGGCGAGCGGGAGGTGGCCCCGTGGCGCACGGGGGCCATCAATATTTGAAAGCCGCCTGCTTCATTTCAGAGCTAGGTTCCCATCGACTGGGGAGCTCTTGGCTTTGGCTGCCAGCTCCCAGTCAGGGGGGGGGAAGTGCAGGTCTTGGCAGGAAATGCTTTATTGATCCGTTAACAGTGGAAAAGGTTCAAACATTGCAACCTATTCCATGCTGGCTTCCATGTAGTGGGGCCTCTGTAAACACAGCCTGCCTGTCCCAGCCGCTCGGCGACCCGCTTCAACAGCTGGTTTAAAGGCTTCCTCATTCCTGTTTGAGCCTGAATTCACTCCATTCCTGTTTCTTTCCTCTCTTCTGCTGTCCTCAAGGAGTCAGACGCCCCCCAGATGTGGATAAGTCCAACCACAGCGTCCACTACACCCTCCTCATCGCCTGTGTGCTGGTGGCCTTCGTACTGGGCGCGTTCCTCTCCGGGTTCCTGGTCTCCTGCTATTGCAACCACACGGGCCACAAGACCAAGAGGCTGGCCAAGGACCCGGAGGCGCCCATCCCCCACGCCCTGTCCCTCCGCAGTCTGGCCAAGCTCAGCGGCCTGCTGGAGGCCCAGAGCAAAGACGACAAGATGGAGGTGTCCTCGCCGAAGATCTACAACTCCTTCTTCTCCAACAGCAAGGAGCACCACCATCCCCGGAGAAGCGGGCCCCACGGGGTCTCCATGGGCGACCTGGCCCACCCTCACCACCTCCACCACTCGTCCGAGCTGTCAGGCCTGCCCACGCCCGACTCCACGCCAGAACTGCCCATAAAGAGCATGAAGGCCTTCAAGAACCAGTGGGAGCGCAACCAGAATTGTAACAACGCAAAGGAGCCCAAGTCGCACAACATGAGCTCCAGGCCCAGCTCCACCCTGCTCCACCAGGCCAGCTTCCCCTACTGCCACGGCATGTCCAACGGGCAGGCCCTGATGTGCGGTCCCCTGCATCCGGAGGAGCGCAAGATTCCCAATGTGGAGCGCGTGCTCTCCCAGCACCCTTACCCTTGCTACCCACAGAAGGTCATGGAGGTCACCTCCCTGGACGAGCTGCTGAAGCACATCCATGAGGCCAGCACCAGCGGCAAGAACGCCCAGCTCATGAGCCCCTCCGGTCTGATGGCCAGCGGCGGGTTTGGCAGTAGCCAGCTGGCGGTGGCCACCCGCATCCAGCCCCAGATCCCGGAGACGGAGTCAGCGCTGTACTACAGCTCGTCCACGCTGCCCCGGGACAGCCTCACCAGACGCATGGATGTCCCGCCAGACATCCCGTCGCACCACCAGTCCACGCTGGAGAGGAGGCATGCCTCCCAGAGGCACTCGCTCATCGCCGCCGCCTCCAAGATGTCCGGCGGTGGAGCCGGAGGAGGAGGAGGTGGAGGTGCGGGAGGCGGAGGAGGAGGAGGATGTGCGGGCGCGGGGGGCGGAGGAGGCCTGATCCCTCGGCAGCACAGCTTCAGCCAGCGGAGCGGCGCGCCCCACCAGCCACCGCCACCGCTCCTGGCCCGGATGAACTCCACCGGGAGCTGTGAGGTGCACTACCCTGCCCTCCCCAACGGGTACCTGGCGCGCCAGCTCAGCTACGGCGGGGAACAGCAGGAGGGCCTGCAACGGGGGGCCGTCGTGCGCCGAACCACCTCCCTCAAGCCCCACGTGCCGCCCAAGCCCCTGTTCATACCGGCCACCTCTCCGGTCAACCAGCAGGGGAAGTTCAACTACTGAGCGCCAGGGAGGCGGACTCCTCAGACCATGGAGACGGGGTCCCACCCTGAATGTTCCTTAGAAACCACCAGAGACCACAGACTGCTGGAGACGAGGGGGTTGGGCGCCTGGCGACTGTTGCCACACGGACAAAATACCAAATTCGCTTTCACTCCCCGTCTCTTTTGTCCAAACAAATATCTTTGTACCATATTGGTATCGCTCCGCTAGCTGCTTCTACACGTTGACGGACTAGTGTGCCGTGACGCTGCCACGCGAGGAACAGCTGCCATGTTCTCATTGGTCATTTAAAATGACAGTTGCTCTTTTTTATTTGTAAAACAACGGCCACAGGAGAACACGCCGTCCTGTGGACCTCCTGCTCTCTGGACTTCTGTTGAGTTCTGCTTTTTGCTTCCTTTCTCCGACGCGGAGTTTGTCGACCAGCCGGACGCCCTGCGCTCCACCCTCTGTGTGTTTATATTATGCTTGTGTATGTATATGTGTGTGTTTATATCCACACGCTATATGTATACATACGCAGTACAGGTCACGTGTGATGCAAGACATCTGCCCTGAAGGCAGTTGTGTTTCTGCCTTACTGTATTCGTAGGCCATAAAAGAAGAAGAAAAATCCCGACCAGATCCCCGGTTCAGACGAAGACGGTGAATGTCAGCGACGTCATCCACTCTCTCACAGCCCTGATGACGGCGCTAATGTGGAATGAGAGGGTCCTTTGGTTTATTTTCTATACTAACTATTCTTCCTCCTGCAGGCGAGATCAGCACCGTCCAATCACGTTCCATGGAGCTCAGAGTGCATGCGTCACCACACCAGCTAACGGGCTAACGGTCCGAGCATTCTAACCCATTAGGCAAGCGGGCAGGTGTTCTTAAGATGTTGTGTGCTTGGTTGCCATGTGATACGATTTGCTCACGGCTGGGCAAGACGGGGTTAAGTTGCATAGACAAAAGTATTTTTCTTTTTTACTGAATGTTAAACATGGTGCTCCCAAGCGTCTCCCGAATGGATACAAAGATATATATTTAAAAAATGCCCAAAAAGTACTAGAGAAAACCTTCTATGCCATGAAGGCACATGGACATCACATAGTATGGACTGCAGTTAGTATTATTATTATTAACTTTGTGGTTATTGGTTGTAAATAAAGGAATAATTACTAGCCAAATTTTAACTGTATGTGTAAATGTGTGCCTTATTTAATATTGTGTGTAATAAATGACACAGAGCTAAAATGGCCGCCACGCTATAGATGGTGTCCCATTTTATATGGTTGTCAATGTGTATATAATTATATCTATTGTATAGTTGAAGAATTTCATTCCAGAACAATATATTAACAATCTGACAAAAAAAAGAACAAGCAATCCCATCACATTTTTATAAAGTGGTTGCTGCCGTCACATTTTTTCATGCGTTTCTCATCAGTTATTTTGATCTTTTAGCATCCAAATTAGTAACGACTAAATAAATGTCCCCTTAGGTGCTGTCTTTCACATCCAATATCGGGTATTAATAATTTCCCATGGCGGATGTTTGGCGTTTTGGAATGTAATCCTTTACGTGTGTCCCCTCCGAAGGTCTTTACCTGTTTCCCAGAATGCCGTGCTGCATCGGTAAGTGTGGGGCGGGTTCGGAGCCCATCCATACGGTTCTTCATTCACTGCTCCAACGCGTTCAATTGTACACTTTGTTTCAGACTCACGCCGCTAGCTTCTGTTGGGGGATTTATCTTTGGTTCTTCTTGAATATCCAACTACACAAATTATAAAATATAACACTTTTTTACTGCATGCTTGCTAAGCTGATTTGTTTTGGGCTCTAATACTTGGAGAACATGCTTTAAAAAAGGAAATCGTTTTCATCTGTTAAACCGAGAAATTAGAAGAGACCAGGTTTTTTTTGTTAAAATACATATTTGTTCTGGGTAGGATCGCTCAAGAAAATGGACTAACAGTGTTGTGCAGTGTGAACGAGCAAAGACAAACATCCAGAGAACACTAAACCACAGTAAATCTAAATGCACGCAGACTTAAAGATAATGTGCACAGAACCCTGGATCCATCAACCCCCCCCCCGTAATCGGCAGACATGGGTCAGTCCATTGATGGGTTACCGTAGAGCGCAAGGCAGATAAACGTACATTTGGGGGTGACTAGGGGCTCACGGTCAGAGAGACAGCAGAGGAAACATCCCCTCCTCTAAACTCTCCGGCAAAGTTATTTGGGCCCTGGTGTGTTGAAAATTTCAATTACCGGAAATCAACAAGACACCAATCTATAAGGAACCGCCATCGGGAGCCATTGATTGGTGTGTCCGGGGCTAAATTGACAAAGCACATCATTTACTAGTCAGTAATTGAGAGGAATAAATAGCTATTGAGAGGCTAGGACCTGAGCTGTGGTTGACGAAAGCTAAGTTGGTGCGGACTTACCGGACAATTACAAGAGTATCAATTTGTCCGCTGAATAAAACCAATTTTAGGACTGACCATGACATCGCTTTTGAGAAGTTTTGGCAGCTATAAGGCCTCGGTGTGTTTTTGTATCGATTGTCAGGTGATACTGTGTGGGAAAGGGAATGGTTTTGAAAGAGTGAAATCTGTATTTGATTTCTCTGGTCTGGAGTGTAAATACGTGGAGGACCAGTGGTCAGCAGCGTGTTCCTTTCTGTATGATTTCCAGGCTACACTCCTGAGCTACTGTGAATCTGGACTCACAGAAATATCATTGTATGTCTCTTATACTAGGAATAAATGACAGTATAATACAAGCGTCCTTTTGTGTGTGTATGTCATGTTTACGCGATGCTGTCTGCAGAATACTTTCACTGGGAACTTCAGTGTATACAGTTTGTGAAAAATACTCTGTGACCGTTTGGAGTTCCTGTAAGTACGTGCTGACGCACGCGTTGGCTTCTGAGCACAAACGGATCAGAACTTGGATATTTTCCATTTCAAGGAACTGAGAAATAGGAAATATGTTTTGGGGAAAGAAAGGTTCTATCAGAACGACTCACGTTTGATGAGCCTTCTAAAGCAGAAGCTGCCAATGAAATTGAAACTGCAGGCTCCAACCCCCTTGTCCAGAACACACAGGACTACAGAACAGAATTGTGTTATTCCAAGGGACTAAGGCAGCGTTTTATCTCTTTCAAACGCTTCCTTGCTCCCTCTGGAAATGCCCTTTTATTTATTTTTGTGTGGAAGGGAAATTGATGGTTTGCTCCCAGTATGTGCGCAGCTCGGCCGACCGGGGCTGGAGTTCGTCTCGCAGCTTTGAATGTTCTGCTAATAACAAATACTGCGGCGCAATCCGTCAGCGCGCCTCTGGATTATCATTTATCAGCTGTGCATCAGTCGATGGGGATGTAAACATAATGCAGTTGCTCGAGTCTAACTGGTCCTCCAGACGTAAACACGTCCCCCCAGATATAAACACAACATTTAACTGAGATATTGATGACCAATTAGAAGGAACAGGAAAAAAAATAACATCAGATACAGATAGAGATAGAAATATTTCTGCCAGGTATAGATGCTCCATTTAAAGTAGTGGATCCGATATTTAGTTCAACTTGTTTTTGATGACATTTATTCGAGACATTTTGTCTGGGGACGGAGTGAGCTGTCTGCTGTATGTGGGACACCTGCTGTAGTATAATGGGGCTTTATGTGAGGGGACTGTTCAGAACGCTCTCTAGTCAACTGTCTGTGGCTGTCTCTCTCGCTCGCTCTCTCTCTCACACGCACTCTCTCCTTCTGTCTCTCTGTCTGTCTCTCTCTTGCTCTCCGATTCTCTCTCTCCGGAATCATCTAATGTCTTCCTGCCAAACACTTTCCGCAGCATACATCGTCTGTCTGGTCTCCGGTCGACTTCGCTCACAGAACCTCAACGTTGAAGAAGCACTCCGTCTATTTCCTTTATATCTCAGAAGCCATGAACAAGGTGAACGGTCACCACGTTGCACACAGAGTCACGGTTCTGTTAACAGTTCATAGCCCAGATCTCCTCTCCCCCGGACCACTCACGTTCTCCTATTCATCACTGTCAGCGCCGTCTGGCCAGCAGGAAGCACATCTTCACCCCCGCACCCCTACCTGTCACCGTCCAGCCCCCGCACCACCATGACGGGGAAATGGCCTGGAAATGGTCCCGTCTTAACCTTCTACCTGTCCTTGTCCTGACTGATGCGCTGGTCCCCTGAGCGTCTTCTCAGCCCAACGGGGAGAACGTCTGTGCCGTCGACGGCACACCATTCTATATTTATATCTTCTAACGGTCACATGAGCGAATGCCTAATCAGGCTTTTGGATTCGGCGAAACACGCAAACACTGACCTTAATGTTGGCGTGCTCCTGTAGCGCGCTTCGACCTTGTGACGCGCCCGGCGGTGCTGGAGGGTGCTGGACGTGGCTGGCAGGGCTGTAGGGCTCTGCTCTGCCGTTGATCCGTCGGATAGGTTTGCAGTCGAGGTTCTTGAAACGCTAAAGGTCTTCACGAGATCTCAGCCTCGGCCTCCACCCAGAGTCACAGGCCGGGACCCCACAGCCCAGGTCCGTGCTGACCCCAGGGGTCAGGAGTCCAGGCAGGCAGTCTGTGTTCAGGTGCTCCCTGCCCAGGCTGTCCTGCCCAGTGGAGAAACCAAGACCAGAGCGAGCATCAATCCCTGACGCTGCCATGTGTGCTCCCATCATCTCGTAGGAACATGTCGTCCCCGGTGATGGACATTTTCTGTGTTTCTTTAATCTCAAGTTAGAAATTAGCAGCCATCATCTGGTCACCATGTGGACTCACGTGCTGTTGGCGCCGTGGTTACATCAACCCCCCCCCCCCGAGCCTTCGTCTCCTCCTCCTCATCCTCAGTGCCGTGGTCTAGAAGCCTGTTAGAGGAAGCTGGTTATTAACTGGATATTCTAAATATTCATTTTAGCCTGTTCAACGCCGCCGGCCCTTTCATCTCAGCTCGCTGCGAGGCGACGGTAAAGAAAAGTTCTCACTTAAAAAAAAGTCAGGAGAGCAGAGTTTCTGTCATGGTGGATTGCTGAAGACTTCAGGCCTGCCGTTCTAACCAGAACCTATCTGCAAAGGTGTGTGTGTGTGTATGCATGCACATGTGTGTGTGTGTGTGTGTGTGTGTGTGTGTGTGTGTGCGAGCGAGTGTGTGTGCATGTATTCTGCATGTTTCTGCTGGGTCAGTAGTGATGTTGGTGAGCGGTTGCTGATCGAGGTTCTGCTCCTCACCACATCC
Source organism: Enchelyopus cimbrius (assembly GCA_027122795.1). Lineage (NCBI taxonomy): Eukaryota > Metazoa > Chordata > Actinopteri > Gadiformes > Gaidropsaridae > Enchelyopus > Enchelyopus cimbrius. The sequence goes on from JAOPJJ010000008.1 coordinate 6,704,078, forward strand.
ACCCGTGATGAGCCAACAGTAAAGAGGGCTTCGCTCTCGGCCGTCCAATGTGGGTTCACCACTGCCAGGAACCAGCCTGATTTACCTCGTTCATCGTAATGTCGTGATCGATTTTTTTACTCACAAATAAAAGTGCTGTAAACCTTTATGAACTCTGAAATGTCCAGTGCAAGGCCAGCAAATCTTGACATGTGTTTATATTGGCGTCCGTTAGAAAGTCGTGTAAATTAGTGTAGAACGATGGCTGTAGACATTAGGTTTGCACCAAGATGGCAGAATAATTCGCTGGTGCTTGGACAATGTGTTTAAGCATTCAGACATGTTGTGAATGAGTGATTACACCTGGTAATGCCCACATTTTGATAAGACAAGCTATCACCTGATAGTGACTTATTATGATTGGTGATGGACACTCGATAACAACCCACCATGGAAGTTTATTAAGTAATTAAACAACGATTGATCTTTATTTATTAATGGCATAATAATAATGTGATAGTGCTTTATAATGAGAGATAATGACGACATTTAATCTGCTAAAAGTGATGGAATCGCCTCCGGATGTCTTGCGGTAGCGATGGTTGCTATAGCAACCAAACATGTGACCCAATGAATGACGACAAGAGGCTCGGTTATACCCAGAGACTCTGAGAACCTCTCCCACTCCCCGCAGGGCCCGGACCACAACGCTGAGTTCAGGGACTCAAACCCCGAACCCATAACGCGGTGGCATGAACACATGCGCCTGGGGATAGGGTTAGGGTTTTGAATTCGGGGAGGTTTCGTGGTCTGGTTTTTGGTTCTAGGGGTTGTTAGGATTATAATTGTAGTTTAGGTCATGTTTCAGGGATTTCTTCTTCTTTTTTTTTTAAGTCATTTTTCACCCAATGGGTATTGGATCTCTGGTTCTAGGGCTGGGTTTGGGTTTCGAATTCGGTGAGGTTTCGTTGTCTGGTTTTTGGTTCTAGGGGTTAGGGGTTGGGGG
>JAOPJJ010000008.1:6901628-6913009 GCA_027122795.1 Enchelyopus cimbrius
TTTAACAAAGTTAAGGGTTGGTCATGTCAACGCAGCGTATTACTTCACAGAAATGTGCTGTTCCAGAGCACCATCACAGTCGGAAACCTTCTGGGGTTCCAAAAGACATTTGCGGGCGTACCTCTGCCAAGTGACGTAACAGACCGTATGAATGAAAGAATTGAAGGAACGAATCAAACAAACGATTTGTGAAAGTGAAGGGAACTGAAAGAACTGATTCCCAGAACAGAAACATTTGGACCATGCCTACTCGGGACCAGTCACAGCTCCACAAGCTCCTCGAGACGGAAGGAGAATCGCAGGGAGCGCACCTGCTTTGGTGAGGCCTTCGTCCCCGTCGCCGTCCTGCGGGGGGAGCAGGAAGAGGTTCACCTCACTCTCCAGGTACTTCCTGGCCAGACCGGGGAACATGTTGCAGTCCAGCATGGACAGGGTTCCTGGACGCAAGAGAAATCAGCCGTCACACAGGTGAACAGATCACGTTTCGCTGTGGTTCCTTGGACCTGTGAACATTCTTAAAGCTGTGATGTAAACTGAGTGTCCGGTTTGTTTGGGGCGGTCCTCACCTTTGTATTTGAGATGAGAGTGGGCCATGAGTTTGTCCACCACTGAATGCATGTTCTTCAGGTTGCGTGGACAGAAGTCGTCCCTCCTGGCTTTGTTTTGTAGGAATACTGCACGGAAAAAAACAAACCATGGTGCTAATTATTGTTATCGAGTGCTTCAGCGCAAGCGTTACTGTATACTAGTACCAAAGTGGTGCAAGTAGTAGATCCATGGTATTACTAGAGTACTACGGTACTAGCAAAGATTATAGAGCGGAGCAAGATAGATCCTTGGCGTCATGGAGGTGAAGTACGTTCTGAGCTTGAATGGACGCCATTTTGATAAGCCAGCTCAACATTCTAGGCCCGATTCAAGCCAATAAGGCCACAGAGGATTAAACATAACTTGTATAAATAAATATAATTTCACGCAAAAGCTATGCTGGGCAATTCCACCCTATTCTTATCAACCACTAGATGGTGCCGAGCTTACTAAAACGGCACCCCTAGAGTTTGAGAACATACTTCACTGTTGTCAACGTATTTTCCAGCCGGGGATCTATCTTGCTCCACTCTATAACCTTCGGTACTCCTGTCAGTGCAGTGGACCCACCTATATGGGGGTAGTATTCTGCTCCATCGTCGGCCCCCGGGGAGCCGGCACTGTCGTGACTGGCCGAGGGGGTGGAGGGCTTGAGCATCTCCGCAGTCTGAAGAAACCTAAACACACGCACACATTTTCAGGCACGCAAACCACATGAAACGCAACCGCTTCTTTGAGTGTGTGTGGATCATAACGTTAGCACGGCAGTGATTATTGCCAAGAGAGTCACAACTTCAACACATACAGTACGACGAAGATGAAATGAGTTACCTGTACATGTTGATATCCGTGAACCAGTCCTGAACCACTATGACCACGTGACACACTGTGAAGAGGAAGGCCGCCATCTGGAGGGACTGAGGAGGCAGAACCCCAACATATACTTTACGCCGTTTATCAAAATACAGAGTTTACAGCATCAGACGACATGTTATCCCACATCGGTGTAACCACATACACAAACAATTGTTTTAACTTGGCCTTTTGCCTGATGTCTGTTCTCTGACCGGAGCTCACCTGCATCTCTATATACGTGTGAGGAAGGTTGTATTCTGGGGGTAACTTCCGATCGTTGTTGATGAGATGGTCCAGGATGGAGGGGCTGAGGATGGGCTGAAAGAGCAGAGACACTGGAATGAGCGTTGCTACTTCCCCCACCTGTGTAGGCCGGTCCAGGGTCACCTTGTGAGGTTCACCTGTGTGTCCAGGTAGATGACTCTCTCCTGCGTGATGAAGAAATCAATTCCTGTGCTTTGGTTTCCTGCTCTTTCCTTGATTTCCTGCGTCTGGGCTCTAAAAACAAAAGCCCTGGAGGAACGAAACACAATAAACAGGAAGTCACAAACGGAGAGTCCATAACCCTGTTTAGTTCCAGAGGCAACGAGTTCCTCAGCCGCAGCCAGGTGTGGTAGAACCATCCGGTTAAAAAAACGACATGACTTTAACCGTCCACTTGTGGTCAAACACGCTGAGACATGTGAACAGGCTTATTGTAAAAGCCAGCAGAACCAAATCTATTGCAGACCAGCTGACCTGTGCGTCGCCGTCTCCCCGCGGCCCCACCAACCTCACCTCTGGTCCTCCTCTGGAGTGTTGGCGGATATGAGAGACATGACGGTCGACTTCCCGGTTCCCTGCAGGCCCAGCACTCCAACCACCAGCATATCAGTTTGGTCCCTGAGATACTGGAAGACAGGCACAGCCTCGTTACACCAGTACGTCACGGCGGAACCGCCCACACTGAAACACCACGGCTCCACGAACGTGACTCACTTCCATGGCGCTGTCGCACCAGTTCATCTGATCGTCCACCAGCTTGATGCTCTGCCTCATCTTCTCCGGAGCGATTAGTTTGGTCTGCCCGACCACAGCTGCAATGCATAGAGCAGTATCTCAGAAGCGCAGCGGCGATGGCCCTGAATACTTCCTTCCCCACAGAGGTGGGAAACAGGATTGTCAAAGTCAAGTCAAGTCAAGTTGTATTGGTATCTCCCATTTCATTCACATAAAGATAACCCAATGTGCTTAACATAGTCATGAAAAATCACATAGATTAAAATAGTTAAAATATATCATAAAAGATCACAGATTAAAAAATGTTACAATAATTTCAATAAAGTTACAATAAAATGAAAAACATAGAAATAAACAAAATACAAAACACAATACACAAAATGAAAACGTAAAATGAAATACAAGACACGACACAAGTAAGTCAAATAAAAGCTAAAGTAATGGAGCACAGGTGCACAGAGTGAGTTAGTGAAAGGCATCAGCAAACAGTTTGGTTTGATTGGCATGCCAATCAAGTAGTATGCCAATATATATGGAGTATATATACTCAATACTTTACTAAACTGAACCAGAACCAACACACACTCACGGTCCACAGCACCGCTAGAGGCAGAGGCCCCCATGCCCCGGTTTTGGATCTGGTAGACGGGTTGAGTGGGACGCTGTCCCTCCCTCTCCAGCTTGGACGGCCCGGAGCCGGGGAGCTGAGCGGCGGACTCTGGCGGGGTGCCGCACTTATTGGTGTCCTCCCGGGTTTTGATCAACATGATGGGTTTCTCCGGGGCAGCTGCTCCGCTGACCGAGACACTCTGAGATGGCTTTGACTACAAAACGATGCGAACAGGACGAACCCCGTTAGAAAACACGTCGCATAGAAAGACAATATGCATTCATTCAGTCGAAAATACGGCGCGTCGGTCCCACGTACTCGCTCTCCGGGGGGTTTCGCCAGGATGATGGGGGTCTTCTGAAGCAGGTGTCCTGGAGGATCCTCGCTTGTATCCTTCACAAAGATATAACTATTGGTCAAACCCGCTTCCATTTGAATGATCAACATCCACAATAACAACCAGGGCTGCGTTTAAAACCAGTGTACCCGTCGTTCTCTGGGGAAGTACTCCCTGTCCCGACTGGGTCCCGACAGGTTCTGCCCCGGGAGACCAGCTTCTCTCTCCCCCCGTCTGCGTCTCCTCCTCCGGCCCTGGCCGTACATCCCGGGCTGACTGTGGCCGGACTCGGACATGATGACACGGCGTGGTGGACGGACCACAGACCACGTTTCAGCACAGACACTGTTTACATCCGACTGTAACGTTAAAGGTTCGTGCGTAGCTGACTTCCCCTAACGTACCTAACGCAGTCAAACGTCGCCCAACCGAAGCATATACTATTATAGTATTATATATTGTTATATTATATAAAGTGTAGTAATATAATAGTATTGTACTTATACATAATTTCACTAGCAATAAACAAATATGCTTTCCATACTGAGAGTTCCTGCCAGCTAGAACCTACACCATTAAGACGACGCGCTTGTTTTGTAAGTCGACTTGACCCGTTTCAACAGCTTTCTGCCTTAGAAAAAGCGCTTAAACGCTAACCCCGCCCGTATGTCTGTCTTACGTGAGGAAAACGAAACACCTCGTGGGTCTCGTAAAATATCTCGTTGAGAAACACACATCTGAAACGCAATCACCCCACCGTGTTATTAAATTGTTTATTTTATGCATATGTTGTGGGTATGATTGCAATCGCCAGCTTGTCAAAAAATATAACCCAAACCTACAAATTCAACACTAACTGACGATGTCAATAAACACTGATCATAAAATCGCTCAACACAGTGAAGATTATAATTTAGACAATGGTTTGTATATACAGTGATTACTGTATGTACTCTGATGGTGTCGTATCGGAAATACGCGTATGGAGTTAACATACACATGTTTTTTTACTTTAGATAAAGCATTACTGAATGCAACACACATTGTCCAGTAGTGATGCTTTGCTTCTATTGTGAAATGCTTTTTTTTTTTTTACCACTGAACTTTACCGGGGGCTTTTACGTTGAAGGCCGAAGGACGTGCTACAGGGGTACGTACATCAAATCCTCCCGACTCGACCACATCCGGATTTAACCCGACGTGAAGAGGAATACAGCAACTTTGTCTTACGAATGCGAGGAATAAAATATCAAAACGTGGTAAATATGATAACATGTTAGCGTTTGCGTTGCTATATTGAACCACTGCGGCGGGAAAAAGTCCCCTCACGTGTTTAGCGTGGAGCAGCTGGACAGCCCACATCCTTACATGTGAGTCTACATTGTATTGACACGGACCGACACAATTACAAATGGATGTGGGGGGAGGTCGGCGAAAGCAATCCGATTGTATTAATCGTTTTGGTGTAATTTATTTATCCTGACGTCGTCTTTTGGAAAATACGCGGTTTGAATATAGCGAACAAGGATAGTAGCGTTAGACAGGCCAGATGGGTGAATGAACCTGAGACATAGCTGCTGGACCTTATGGGGAACTGGACTTGTTTAGGTTCCTGGCCAAAAAGGTATTTACCCCAAATCATTTCCTCGTCGGTTATTTTTGTCATATATATTTGAATCCATACCTTCCTAATATGTCCATTGGTTTGACATATACATACATACATACATACCTATACATCCTCTTTCCGAACGCAGGTCCTTCAAGCAGGCAGCATCCAGAGCGGAATCAGCGGAGGGACGAGCCATGAGGAATCCCATAAATATACTCAAGATGGTAGGACGGGAGACGTTTTGATTTTCCACATTTTCTGAAGTCCAGCACACCGACCAGATATGCATCTGACACAGAAACCAGCTTTACAACATAGGAGTTGAACACCGACTTGGACATGCCTCTGTTGGAGGCGATCCTTTGAAGAAAGCCTGGACTGTTGGATTGGACGATAATTCAGAACATACGTGCATAATTGCATGTCTTTTTTAATAGCAATCGAGGTACATTTCCAAAGATTGGGATTTTCAACAAATGGCCGACATGTTAAATAGCCCAACACAACACAGCATTGGATCGGGATCGGACATGATGCCTTGTGTGAAGGTAGAGGACGAGGAAATGGAGGTGAGGGAGCCGTACGGAGCGAACTGTTACACGCTAAGGAAAGATTTCAAAGTGGAGGATCCTTACGATGCGCAATATGTGACGAAACACAACATATCGTGTGACGATATAAAGGTGGAAACTCTGTATGATGGAATGTACGACGACTGCAACGGCACAAACCATTTGCAGAGCTACACAGAAGACCACCGACCGTATGCTTCGGACGACGACTCCTCCAGAGGCTCCTCTGACTCGGGAGAGGCGGGGTTTGAGGCCGAGGAGTTGGGACCATCGGACCACGACTCCGATTCCTCCTCCTCCTCCTCCTCCTCCAGTTCCAGTGGGTCAGGCAGCAGCTCATCCTCCAGCAGCACCGAGGAGGACGACGACACTGCGGCGGCGGAGCGGTCGATGTGTGTGAATTGTGGGAAAGGGCCGTTTAAGAACCTCAAGGTCCACCTGCACCACTGCAGCGGCATGGCCAGTCCGTTCCAGTGTCCCGTGTGCAAAAACAGCTTTCGCAACGAGAAGGCCCAGCTGAAGCACCGGGCGCGCTACCACGTGTGCTTCCTGTGCAGCGAGGTGTTCGTCCACTGGAGCCTCTACCGGTCCCACGTGTGCCCCAAGGGCCCCAAGCCGCTGTCCCCCACCATCTTCTGGAGCTGCCCCACCTCGCCGCCCAACAAATGCAATATCTGTAAAGCCTTTTTCGCCACAAAGAACAGTTTGCTCAGTCACATGGTCTTTGTTCACAGTACCAAGGTGACCTCCAAAGTTTGCATTATTACCAACCCCGCGCTGGTGACGCCCATCAGCTCCGCTGCCTCCGCCGCCGGGGGGTCTAGACTCGTCTTGATGTCCAGGGGAGGGGCCGCCTCTCAGGACCCCGGCGGACCCCCCCCCACGGTGAACGGACATTGTATAAAGTCCGAGGAGGGGTTACTGAATGGGCATGGGGCCAGCGGTGAGACCGGTGTTCAGGCACCTCCTCCTCCTCCTCCACCTCCTCCTCCTCCTCCTCAGAAGAGAAAAACCAAACCGCCGGCTCCTGAGAAGCGCGGCGAGGTCCGGCACTCGGTGAACACCAGGTCCAGAGCGGCCGCTCTCGCAGCAACCACGGTGAAGACCGGCACCCCGCCTCGGCCCGCGCAGCCCTGCTGGACGGCCGCCGTGGTCTGCGAGGCCCGGCCCGCAGCCCAGCGCCCCCCCATCGTCCTGAGGATCTCCAAGACCAAGACCAGGACCAAGGCCAAGGCAAAGACCAAGAGCCGGGAGCCCAAGAAGAGGCCACGCCCCAGCTGGCGCTCCAAGGGTGCGTACCCCTGCCGGCAGTGTGGCGCCGTCTCCAGGCAGCCCTCGCTGGCCGTCTCCCACCGGTACCGCCACCGCGGGCGCCGTCTGCACCGGTGCCAGTGCGGCCGGCGGTTCCTGCGCCGGTTGCACCTCCTGCGGCACTGCGTGCAGCACGCGGAGGCCACCAGCTACATCTGCTCCAAGTGCGGGGAGACCTTCCACGGGGCCAGGCTCCTGGTGGAGCACCTCACGGGCCGCAGCAGGACCGCGCAGGGCCCCTCCTGGACCCTAAAGTCCAGGAAGAGCTGCGTGAAGAAGGTTCCGTTCGGTTGCGAGTGCGGACTGAGCTTTGACAGGCCGTCGGCCTACATATGGCACCAGCTACAGAACATGCAGAAACCAAAGGTGCATAAAACACGCTTAAAGTGAGGCGTGACCCGAGACTCCTTGTCAATAGGTTTGTGTTGTGGGTTCCCCGAAACATCCGTTCACAGGTGTTTTTATTCATTTTTTGGTACTCGGTTAAGTCTTCCATTTTATGATTACAAGACGTTATGGCACTGTACACAGTTTTATTAATACCTTTTCATCGGTGGAAATTAAATGAAAACAGGATACCTTCGTATAAATCTTTTTATTACATTTTGTCTTGCCTGCAAAACAGTTGACAGACAGATGTAACAAATGGCGATGATAACTAAACTCTTCCGTTCATCCTGATTCTTCATATTCCACATATAACAAGCCCCATCTGAGATGTTTTCTTAACCCAACTCGAAGAGGCAACTTTTGAAAACCTTTTTGAATGTTTTTGCTCAATTGATCATCAACCCTCACTGACATTTAAAAGTATGGTTTATCATTTGGTTGGATGAACACTTTGTGAAAACAGGTCATTAAAAGATTTGTTAAAGACTGTTTTCATACTTCATGCCTGTTTTTCCTTATTTAAAAATAGCCCGGCAAAAGCTTGTCATGCTTAGGTCTACTTTGTCAGTGGACAGGCCCAGTTGTAAATAAACAATTTTTTTTAACAATGTCCTGCTGCGATGTGATCGCTTGTGGTACAGCAGCCCTCTACTTTGGGAATCCCCAGCAGATGGGACGATTTGTGTTTAACACCAGATGGCGCTGTTGGTTAGCAACATCCCAGCGGAGTGATCTGCCTAAAACCGTGAGTGATGCTTAATGTTCACTAATTATTACACAGAAGTAACAATATGGCAAACAAATATATGGAAAGGATTTTGTGCATTCAATAAATACAAAAACGTTTTGGCAAACAAAATAATTTGATATGCTTTTCTTTTTTTTAAACTTTTCATTTCAAGTAGAAAAGACAAGTAGAGGCTAAACAGTGAGGCATCTGAAGCTATTTACTTTCCTACAAAATATATTTTTGTATTCCCCAGGAATAAAGCAATGTTGGAGTCTCTTAATGAAACGTAGCGAAATCAAGACACTCAAATTCATACCGGCCCCCAGACCGCAGAGCGGCCCCCGAGGTCTCTGCAGCATTAGGCCCCAACTCACCGTGCTGTTTGTAAAGGCAGGGTCATGTACAGTACAAACTTATAAATACAACTGTTAGAACACACGGCCATTCCTTTGTCGAATTTGGACATTATCTGAAAACAGCTAAAAAAAAACACTTCTCCAAAGTCCACTCTGTGCGGTTGGAAGGTTGGGTTCTGCTGAGAAGCTTTAGGACACTCCAACCGTCTGGCTTGAATGTTGCGCTGGTCGCCGCGTCGTGCCATGCTACCTGGAACACAAGAGGTTCAGCGTTACCAGTAGTACTATTCATTCTGATCATCTACTCGTGGATATGTACGCCCCATCCTGCTGCAGAACCGGAACCTGACCTTATTTATGGTAAATGGTAAATGCAACTATACAACTACAACTATTATGTGTATTTAGTGTATTGTTAATTGTGTATTTTTATATTTTCCTCTATTTTTTCCAGGGAGATGCTTTTCATCTAATCTTGTACTTGTAATGTGACAAATGAAGGCATTCTATTCTTTGTTCTCCAGAGGATGCGCTACCTGTTGTCGGGGTTGCGCGGGCACAGCGCGCGGGACAGCAGCTCGGAGGTCTGCTGGAAGCAGCGGTTCAGCTCGTCCAGCTTCTGCTCCATGGACAGGATGCGCTGCTCCAGCTCGCGGTACGAGTTGTTCCAGTTGGAGCTCAGGTCGCACATGATCATCTGCATCTGTGGGGGGGAACACACCGCCGGGCCCCGTTACCCTCTGCAGACCCTCCACCTCCGTCCCCCTCCCATCCACTGAAGGACGGGTCTGGTCCTTGTGTTAATTAAAACGGGAGTGTCTACACTACAGCGTTAAGGCCGGGGTATACTTCTCCGACTCCGTAATACGTAATCCGACTCTTGTTACCACGGAGACCCCTCAAGCCTTGGCAGTACTCGTTGGTAAAGTAAACAGGTTGACGTTCACTGTCGCTTGATGCGTGCATACAGCAGATTGGAATTGTAAAGGGATAAAAAATGATGATGACAAATGAAATGCTTTAAATGTAAATAAATTATTTACAACGTAGTGCAATTTGCGAGTAGTAGTTAAACCGGAAAAGTAATTCCGGAAATGACGTTGCCCTTGCCGTCTCAGTTTTCCCTCGACGGAGTGACGGACAGTTAAAGAGGAACTATGCAACTTTTTTTTAATCATAATTTACCTTAATTTTAAAGGTGAAGAATCGCTGTGATGGTTCTATAACACTTTGTGTCAATTGGTGGCTGTTTCGACTCCCCCTATCACTTCTAGGCGGAAAAGGGGAAAATGCAAGTTTGCTTCTCCGGTCCGCAACGAAACCTGGAGCCGGCTAGCTATCGACAGCGAGAAGCGAGCGGATTGTTGTATTCATCATGGATCATTCGATCAGGCTTGAAAACAAATGCTCATGGCTAGCGTCAAAGTAGACGGGGAGCGTTGTCAACGAGTGTTGTAAAATATACGACAGTGTTGTATAATATATATTCCGAAGCTGCAGGGGGAGCTGTGTATTGGAAAAATCCAGCGGAAACTCAGAAAACAGCGAAGAATTGCCCAAAGTTGCATAGTGGGCCTTTCAAAAATATCGGATGCGCCCGGAAAGTACGGAGAGGGTCTCCGTACTACGGAGAGGGCTCTCCGTGTCCGCGTACAGCACTTTACGGAGGAGAAGTATAACCCAGGCTTTGGAGGGCCTGCCCTGTGTGTCTGAGGGGGTCTATGCTCTGTGATGGATGGCTGATGGGGTCCTGTGACGGGTCCGGGGCGCGGCTGACCTTCGGGAGGTCCACCATCTCGCTGGCGAAGTCCCGCAACTTCCTCTGCTTGAGACGCAGGTGGCGGAATCTGTCCGGAGTGGAAGGAAAAGGTTGGTGGACAGGTTTGAAATTCTTTCCAGCAGTCGTTGACCTTTTAATTCCTCGCGTAGCGGACGGGAACGGCTTTGTGTTTTTGTGTGGAAACTGGAGAAAAAGACCCTCGGATGTTTATGATATCACGCCGCCCACAGCCGCTGTGCTGTAGTTGTTGCTCCAATAAAGAAATGGAAAATAATATGTGCTATAAAACAGATGCACCGAACAACCGAGTAATACTGCGCGTGACGCACTCGCAGCTCTGAAACGAGCTCTGCCCAAAACAAAGGTTGGAAAAGAACGAGACGTCTCGGATCTGTGGGGTTTTAACTCCACGCTATGAATATGAATGTATTAATGTCACGTATTAGTGAATTAATACAATGTATCAATGTATTCATGCAATATATCAATGTATTAATGCAATGCATACATGATGAATACAATAGATTCATGTATGAATACAAGATGATGTATAAAAGAGAGGGAGACGCACACTCCCAGTTACAGTTTACAAAGTTATTTCGTTTCAACGTTTCAGCCCAACACGGCCTTCATCAGATCACGTTCTATATATCATAATATCATAATATATTATACGTGATATATCGTCAATATATATCATAATATCCTCATATATCATGTGATCTGATGAAGGCCGTGTTGGGCTGAAACGTTATTACTGTGATCTATTAAAAATAACTTTGTAAATTGTTACTCTGAGTGTGCGGCGCCCCCTCTTTTATATGTTGGACTGTAATAGGCAGCCAGCGCCTCGTTGTGTGGTGTGCGTAACCTCCATAAAGTGAATACAGGATGATAACATGTAAATGTATACATGTGCGACACGCAGGTGTTAAAACCCTATACTGTATATCCATGTAGACGTTCCTCACAAGAGACGCGCCCTGGATGACTCACTCTTATCATCCTCTCTGAACACTCGGTTCATGCTAGCTCAACACTAATGGTTAGCGTCTCTTCCTGTCTCCCGCGCCCCTCACGTGACTCACACTCGGATGGCCTCCAGCAGGCGCCGCTGGTGCCGGCGCTGCTCGGTGCCCCGTCTCCCGGCGCGCGCCGCGCGGTGCAGCAGCCAGCACGCCCTCAGCACGTTGGCGGCAGCGTGGCGGATCTGGGGAGGCAGAGCGCGTTCGCCGTGAGCC
>JAOPJJ010000008.1:6941777-6952890 GCA_027122795.1 Enchelyopus cimbrius
AGTCTTTTTAAGGTATTATTTCCAAATTCATAAATTCAATGCTTTTAAGACTTTTTAAGACCCCGCGGGAACCCTGGTACAGCTTTTATTTTTGAAAAACGGTTCTGTGTTGGTGTTTTCCTGAGCTGCAGGCAGTGCTGAGGCGCTGCACTGCTCTCCCCGGGGACAGAAGGGCCCCACGGAGCCACCGGCCTGCAATGCATCATTCCTGCATGGGTAGAATGATGTCATAGCCTGTGGTTTATAATAGATATATAAGTGGGGTGCTAAAGGTCATGGATAACTACCACCTTAGAAGTGCACGGAACCATGTCATGCTTTTGGACAGTCCAACGTGTGCTTCGTATTGAGGAACTTGGCAACATGTTTATTTCTGTTGTTCCAGGTTCTGGATTGAGGTCCTCGCGGTAACCGGCAGGTCAACCTCATCGTCACCGAAAGAATTGTGATCGATACAAACATTGCTTGTTTACATGTGATCCCACTCGTCGTGTTTATATGTTTCTTCACGCATGATGAGAAAGTAAGTCAACATAAGCTGTGATGACGACTAACCTAAACCAGAGGAGGGAGCCATTCTACTTATCAGCATGGAACACGTGGTTTTCTGCTCGGAAATTAGCACAAAAAAAACGCTAGCATGCCCAGATGAGCTAACCGCAGCGTTCAATTTGCCTAGTTCTGGTCAAACCGAACTAGGCCAAGTTAAAACCACGAGTAAGCATCTGCCAAAACATACAACATGCACATTTTGCTTTCAAATATTTGGTGGGAAAGTTCAAAGTGCAAAATGTATGAATTAAGCATGCTGGAAAATGAATGGATTGGGAATAATCACACTTCCTACAAAAGTTGAACCTGTTCATTTTCGTTTATTTCCAGGTAGACCGTGACACTACGATGGCATCAAGCCGTCCGAAGGCACAGTGGACTCCATGGACGTTTCTTCCCGGTCGCTGCTCAGCGCGAAGCCATGGTCTCCCGGATCCAGGAGACGTAGTTGCAAACCTTGGTGTAAACTCCGGGCTTCTTCCTGAGAGCACAGCCATGACCCCAGGACACGACCCCCTGCAGCTCCCCGTTGCACACCATGGGGCCCCCAGAGTCCCCCTGTAGGGGGGGGGCAGAGAGTGATGGGGAGAGAGATGTAAGGGGGAGGTCGGGAGGAGAAGACAGGGAGATAGGAGGGGGAGAGATGGGAGTGTGAGGGGGAGGTCGGGAAGGGGGAGAGATAGGAGGGAGAGAAGGGGGTAGGAACGGGAGGAATCAGAAGACCTCATTAGGAAGGAGTCCCTCAGAGTGACGGAGCTGTGTGTGTTTATGGCGGAGTTCTCGTCACCTGACAGGAGTCTTTGCCTCCTTCCAGGAAACCAGCACAGATCATGTTTTCGGTGATCTGGAAAGGATAGGCATTGAAGCAGGTGTCGTCGCTCAGAAGAGGGGCGTGCAGACACTGCAACTCGTGGGGATACCTTGCTGCAACGGAGAACACACACGTTTGTAAACGTAAAAAAAAAAAACGGCTGTAATGCATGTTGCCATCAAGTGAACTCTGAGGCTGCGACCCAAGGTGACTCAGTGGTTCTAGAACCTTCTGGCTCAGAGTTAAAGGCCTGAACCCGTCATTCCTGGTCATTCCTCACCCAGACGTTATTACTCAGACTGTTCCGTACCACCCGTCACACCCACCACCCCCCCCATCCACACAACACGCGCAGAACCGGAGCGGGACACCGCAACACTCACATCCCTCATCGCTGGGGCGGAGGCTCCCCCACCCGGAGATGTGACACAGCGCCCCGTCTGGGGCGCAGGCGCCGGGGAGGACGGCTGGCTGTACGTAGCGGTTGAGGGTGGCCGGTTGGCTCAGCCGGATCAGCATGATGTCGCTGTCCTGGGTGCGGGGGTTGTAGTCGGGGTGGCGGATGAACTCGGCGGACATGATGTACTGTTCCGTGCCCTCCGACTCCCAGAGGTTGTGCTCGCCCAGTCGGACTTCAACGTTCGACCTGAGTTGGGCGCATACAGCGCGCCATGAGGCCTTTCATTCACTGTACTGATTCACCCAACGTGATCTCACAGGACTCCGTGGAATAACCACGGGTAACGCTTCATTCAAAATCCGTAGTGGGACCACGGAATCACTGACATTTCTGTGGAACACACACAGATTGTGTCCCGTGACACAAACACGGTTTTCGTTCGGTGAAACACACACGGATTTCACTCCAAGTGAATGACACTCCTATCCCGTGGCACGGGATATCCCACACACGGATCCCCGTTTCAACAACTCAATACAACACAACGGACGCTGACATTTCCGTGAAGGGTTAGGGTAAGTTAATGACACACATGAGTGTCACTCACTTACATTGGAGCGAAATGTAAGTGTGTTCCGTGGTCCCACAACGGATTTGGAGTTAAGTATTACCCATGGTTATTTCACAGATTCCTGTGAGACCAGGCTGAGTAAAGTGTAATGAACGCGTGGTGCAATGCACATGGGTCAGCGATGGAACACCAGGAAAGAACATCTTACTTTCTGCTGCAGTGTGCCGCAGACAGAACCCACTCACTGGACAGCAGCGTCCCCCCACAGCTGTTGTATCCGGACCACAGAGACGCTTGGTACGGCACAGAGTTCCTCGGGCACTCCGACCCCCCGACTATCTTGTCTTGGTACACGGAGGCGGCTAAAGGTGTATGGAAAGGTAACACCGAAGTACCAACATCGCATTACGCTCTTTTAGTGTTAGCTTTCAGTCAGTAGAAGCTGAGGAAAATGAACGGAATCTGAATCAAATCGATCGGAAATTGTGCAAGAGTGATTCAAGTAGATGCCGTCTGCCGACCAGTATTTTGTTTGTTTTTAGTTCATACCGGTCGTAAGGACACCCGCCTCTCCTAGAACCGCCAGGAGCAGCAGAAGACGCATGTTGTCAGTCAGAGTGAGTACCACCAAGCTCCCGACTACTGTGTGTCTCTAACTCTGATCCCCTTATCTAGCCTCTCTCAAGGCCCCTGATCCAGAACATGTGTTGCTTTCCCCAGGACTCTGTTTAATGTACACAATGTACAAGCATGTATTCAGGCCTCCAAGGTAAACACAAACCCTTTCATAAGGACTTAAGTTGAACCCGTTTTTATTTTTTATTTTTTATTGCTGGGTTTTGTCATTGGTTTGCAATATTAGTGTAACCCCTTTTGGAATAGGAAATAGCTGGTTTCCCTATTTCACGGGGTTATACTTGGGTCAGGTTGTCTCAGCATACATCTTCTAACCCGAAAAACCAGAATTTCTCAATTCAGGAAGTAACGTTTTCCATGCATGCAACTGAAAACCATAGTCGAGAGTTTCCTACTACCAGGGTACATTATTTGAGGTTTGTACATGTATATACACGTATATGTGATAATATCGCTCTGGAAAACCCCTACTCTGACTTCTCTGCTCTCTCACGGTAAAATCAGGCAACGCTAAAGCTTCCTCAGATGGTTTGATTATTTTCTGCCGACGGAGTGTTTTTGAGGAACAATGTGCGTCTTGTGTAGCTGACCACCGCTGTGCTGTGCTGTGTCACGGTTACAAGTACTCAGATGTTCTGAGGCAGGCTTCCTACGTGAGCCGCCATGTTTATCAGCAGCAGACAGGCAAACATTCAAATAGAGGGTTAAGTTTAACCAAACCCTATGATTATGCACTTAAGGTTAAAATATAACGCATTCCCCCTCGCGCACAGGCAAGTCCTCAGCTGTGTGCTAATGCATGACACATGCCTGGAAAACAGCAGAAAAACATATCATGCATCACTAAATATATGATGCCGCTATTATTGTGTTGTTCCACGACTACCGCGTTTAAATATGATGCAGGTAACAGTTACATTGGAGATACATTTAAGATAAATGACACTCATAAGATACCTAACTTACATTAGATACCCAAGGGATACATAATAAATATAAGAGAAACATGAGAAATGTAAGATATATTAGAGATACATACAAGATAAATCCTTCTTTCTGCCCCCTGCCAACATCCACACTGACCACCTGCCTGGAGGAGATAGAGGCGTGGATGAAGCTCAACTTTCTTCAATTAAACAGCTCTAAAACAGAAGCCATTCTCATCGGCACACCACATCAGCTCCGCTCCTCCCACATCACCAATATCACTTTCTCTGGCCAAAAAATTCCCTGTTCTACACCTGTTACAAACCTGGGTGTGAAAATGGACCAGCAACTGAACTACGACACCCACATCAATCACCTCCGCAAGACCGCATTCTACCACCTCAAAAACATCACCAAACTCCGGCCTACACTAAACCTGGCAGATGCAGGAAGCTCGTCCACGCCTTTGTCTCTTACAGGTTGGATTATTGCAATGCACTCCTCATCGGGAACTCTGGCAAGAGCATCCAGAAGCTCCAGTATTTACAAAACAGCGCTGCCAGGATCCTGATGAGGGTGCGCCAATATGAACACATCACCCCCATCCTCAAATCCCTTCACTGGCTCCCTGTCACTTTCAGAATTGAATACAAGGTCTCCCTCCTCACCCACCAGTGCATCCACGGACATGCCCCCCCTACCTCCAGGAGCTCCTCACCCCCCAGACCACCTCACGCACCGTTCGCTCCACATCAGCACACAACCTCAGACCACCAAAGACCAATCTCCGCACCATGGGCGATCGGGCTTTCTCCGCTGCTGCCCCAAGAACATGGAACGCCCTCCCTGACCACCTGAAGGCCCCACAGACTGCAGCTGTTTTTAAACAAAACCTAAAGACCTATCTTTTAAAAATAGCCTTTTGCTAATTTCTCTTTTACCGTTGTTTAAAAAAAAAACTTTTCCCCCCTCATAAGCTCTGTAGCACTTTCAGATTTTTTAATGTAAAGTGCTCTAGAAATTAAACGTATTATTATTATTATTATTATTATTATTATTATTATTATTAAATGAGACTCATAAGATACATAACTTACATTAGATACCCAAGAGTGTTGGGTTATGGAGGGCAGTTAGGGCTCTAAACAAAGATGCTTGGAAGAACTCTATTTGTTGTCTTTTTAAGATAACGAGATGAATTGAATTAATCACAGACATTGGAGAAATTGGGGGTGCTACATCAAAGGTATTCAAATTAGATCAAAGGAAACACAAAAGACACAAAGTATTACTCACATCATGTACACTAAAGCTTCCAAAAACATTTTTTTTAATCAACGTCTTTCAAAACAGCTGGAAGTGAGATCACAACCACGAGACAACCAGATGTTTTCAGTGGATGACATCAATGTATAAAAATATACATCTTGGCTTCAACTTTCCCAGTGATGGATTGGCCATCCACAGTACACATTAAACACCATCTTCACAACATACAGCATCGATACCGGCAAATATACAACACCAATACCTAGATATCTGCAATACCAGTATCCCTCTTTGTTGGATTCCCCTTTCCAACCACTTCCTGTTTTCCATATCCATTTTCAGCGCTTCTCAAAATATACAGGGGGATAGACGGAGAGGGCGCTGGGTGTGTGTGCGTGTGTGTGTGAGTCTGTGTGTGTGTGTGTGTGAATGCCTGTGTGTGTGTGTGCGCATGCATGCATTGGTGATGTGGTTGAAAGCAGGGGCCGGTAGAAGGAAGTGGTTTTAGGTTATTGAGTGTACAGCATTTCCGTCATGTGTGGTGAAATCCAGAGGAAACAAGAAAAAGCCCAGAGATGTGGGGGTGAAGGGAGAAGCGGTTGGCAAACGTCTTTACTTAAAAAACAAAATTCCTGACCCCGCCACACCCTGTGACACCCTGCACCCCCCGATGACACAGGAGCCCCACTTCCAGTCAGCGCCACAACAAGATCAACAAACCTCAAAGTAAACCAAGCAAAGTAAACCATGGTCTCTGTGAGTGACAACGTTCAACGTGAACACCCTTTTTATCTCAGGCACCCCCGGAAAGATGATGTGATCACAACACAATGAGATTGATCTCAGGAGGTTTTTTCTTTCTCACTTCAGAGCTTTAGAAAACGACGGGGGTAAACGACTACGTCCCCAAAGTATACCGTGTCATTAGGTACGGGCTGACGTTCTGCTCAAGGGTTTGGGGGCCTCTAGCCCCGCCCTTCCAACAACGGCATAGCATCATAAAACCAACCCCCCCACTCTTTCAATCAAGAGCTTCCAAGAAAACCACCCACCCCCTAAAAAAAAAGTTAAATTCCCCCTCCACCACACCAGTTGCTCCACACACCTAAATTGGTATTTGCGCGGCGCACACATAATGATATGTTTGGTTGGCATATCAAGAGCGCTGCCAAACCTGGGTCTGTAGAGGCTGCCCTCAAACTACAGCCTTGGGATGCCTATTAATATCCCTCCAGACACAAGCCGTGCTCTCCTGATTGAACGTTCTGCAGAAAACTTCTCAAAGACAACGTTTTATAAAAGTGAACCGAGTGCCGAGAGATCCCGGCATCCTCGCGAAGGAAAGCAGCGCCAGCGCTAACAGAATGCTAATGCTAAGCGCTAACAGAATGCTAATGATAATTTAGCTTGTCTCTGGACTTAAAGTGTGAGAGAGTCCGCTCGCGCACACCGCAGAGGGAGGCGTCACCCGCTTTGCGGCCTTACTGCTCTCCCAGTTGACACGCTTGGGTTCGGTCCGTACAACAATTGAATATTTATACACCCAGGAGGCGACCCCAGGTCCTCATCCATCCTCCCACTCGCAGAGACCGGGGTGTTGCGGAATGACAGGGCGACAGATGTGCTACACACTCTCTCCCCCTGTACTTTCTTTCTTCAAAACACACACACACATGCACACACACACATACACTCACGCATACATGCACACACACACACACACACACACACACACAGAGGCATGCACCCACCCACACACACAAGCATGAATGCATTCATGCATGTATGCACACACGCACGCACTCACTAACACTAACACAAACACACACCCACGGATGTACACACACACTCATCCACACACACACACACACACAAGCATGAATGCAACCACACATGCATGCACACACAGACGCATGCACCCACACACACAAGCATGAATGCATTAATGCATGTATGCACACACGCATGCACTCACTAACACTAACACACACCCATACCCATCCACACACGCACGCACACACACACACACAAGCATGAATGCAATCATGCATGTATGCACACACACACACAAACACACACCCACACATACACACACACACACACCCATCCACACACGTATACAGAATGACCTCCCCCACACATCTGGCCTATTGGCAGACAGGAGTTCCTGTGGATGTTAGCTTTGGGCCGACTTGAGGGATAGGCAGGTTCTAACAGTTTGCAGTGTGAGGACCTGATCAGGTTTCACTATTGTGTCTTAGTAAGCAGCAGAGGATTCTCTGGCCGGATCTTATGGTTATAAGAAATGACCGCAATGCTTTATTTTCCATTGAGGGTGAACGTACCACAAGGTTGTGTCGTTAATCTGACACAATGACACATTCTCATTCCAAATGTCCATGTCTGTACTTTAGGATTTTAGTTTTTGTGGCGCGTGAATCGTATCTTTGCGCCGGTCGGGGTCCCATCAGGTGACTACGACACACAGTACGGGAGTTGGACGCGGTGGTCCTCCTACCTGGTCGGCTTTCACCAGATCGTTCCGCTGAGCATGGGGAAGTCCGCTGCGGTCTTCTGCAGATGTAAGCAGTTGTTCTGAAGGACGGAGGAATGAGAAAGACGTGGGAGGGGAACATGGGTTCTATCAGTCGGGGTAGGGCCCGCTTCCCTTCCTCCACATCTTGTCAGGTTGATCTTCGATCCCCTGGAGGGACCCCCCAACCCCCCACCCACACACACACACAACCCCCCCCCTGTCAGTGACTCCATCTTGTTCCTATTATATTTGTATTCTCATGTTCTCTCACTGTCGTGTCCAACATCAGGTCACACATTTTTGCAATTGTCCTGGTCTTGTTGTTCTAACACTGACTTCAGTGGATTGGATTTAAATGACTTACGAGAGGTTTTAGGATTCCTTATTTATACTGAAATAATAACATCCTGATTGGACAATGATTGCTGTGCAATAATAAAGGAAACGTCATTTAATCGTCACATTTAATACGAGTACACTCTTTGTGTTTGCAAACATTTGCAAACGTTCCCTTTTGTGAAATGTCTCACAAGGATTCTTTAGTAACACTGTCTCTGCAGGGCAAAGAGGTCCAAACCCTTGCTAGTAGTGTGAGACAGAAGTCCCAGCTATGAGAACACGCGTTCATACTGGACGCAGCCCGGTGGCATTTTTGTGCAGGTCTGCTCCGGAGACATCAGCTCGCAGTGGACAGTATCAGCAAGGGCGTGGCCCACCCCGAGTTGGCAGCCCTAAATTAGGGACAGATGTTGTGACTCTCACTTACTCTGAATTACAGTGGAGCGACGGGATGTTAAAATGCGTATGCGGCCCATGGTGGAGTCCAAACAGAAAACCCAAGACCGTCTCATTCAACCTCAACACGGGAACCAGCTACCCACAGGGGAACCACCGGGTCCGGACCTTATCGAGTCTTTTCACCCTGCAACTTCTATCTAATCCCTCAGTATTTTGAATTGAAGCTACCTGTATAAACTAAATACAATTAAATTAAAAAACCTTACAAGAGCAAGAGATTATCTGCAGGTTCAGTTTTCTTATTGTTGGGTTAATTAAACCTTTTTTTTTTATATTCCACGGGGAACGCGTAGCCCTAAATATTGCTCTTTTTGAAGCTACAGAGGTACTAATGAAATACAATTACTTTTAATTCGTCGTATTATCCACTGATGTAGGCAAGAGTTACGCCTCTGGGGAGATCGCGTGACGTCACACACTGTGTTAAGCCCGGGGAGACGGCGGTGGCGCGTGCATTCATCCGCTGGAGTTTGACTCACACACAAGCTGCGCTGGTTCCCCTCAGAACCGACTGAGTACGGTAAGTGAACAGACAGTTAGTTCGCCTAATTAAAGGAGATCATTTTTAAAGTTTGTGATAGCCAGTCTCTGCAGTCATAGAAATACATTTCTTTTGCCATAGTCATTTCATGATTAAATGACCTGAAACATGCGGATACAAATATATTTACTGTCGTGTCATTTAACAATTCGCACGGCCGTAATAACTTATAGAGCTATATCTATCAAAAATAACGTGATGTGTCCACATATGCAGTAAGTGTTAACTTTTTCAACATTAAATGCAAACCCCTTTCCCCTCTCTTAAAAGGGTCTTTCTTAAATCTTTTCTAAAAATCTTTCAAAATAAAGCGGTAACTTGAACCAAGACTTTCATATTGGAAAAAAACTGCCCGTTTAATATAGATATGAATTGTGAAATTAGTTTGAAGGTGACAATTCCATTGTTTTAAAATCGTCCGTTGATTTGTAGGAACCGTGATTGCATTAATCGGCAGAAATGGCATTGTAAATGATCCGTCAACATTCGCACTCTCGTTGAACGAGCGTCACCGCCATCTGGCGGTGGATGGCAGAACAAGACGACAGGATAAACATTTTCTTCAATGTGATATTGCAGGTCTGAAGAAAATGATGGACATCATAAGCACGACACCTTTCTATCACAGCAATTTCTCAGACCAGTCCGGGCTAAACGGGTCTTTTGAAGATGAGTACGAAGACGAGGATGAGCATGTGGAGCTCAGGCGGTCCCTCAACATCATGTCCATCATCGTCTACTGCCTGGCCTTCGTCCTCGGGGTGCTGGGCAACGGAGTGGTCATCTGGGTCACTGGATTTAAAATGAAGAAAACCGTCAACACAATCTGGTTCCTCAACCTGGCCGTGGCGGACTTCCTCTTCACGGCGTTCCTGCCGCTGAGCGTGACGTACACGGCCATGGATTTCCACTGGCCACTCGGCAAGTTCATGTGCAAGCTCAACAGCACCGTCAGCTTCCTCAACATGTTTGCCAGCGTGTACATCCTGGTGGTGATCAGCATCGACCGCTGCGTGTCCGTGGTGCGGCCCGTCTGGGCCCAGAACCATCGCAGCGTCCGCAAGGCCTCCTGCGTGAGCCTGGGCGTCTGGGTGCTGGCGCTGTTCCTCAGCTCGCCCTACTTCATCTTCCGGGACACCGGAGAGTCCATCTACGACAAGGACATCATCAACTGCTTCAACAACTTTGCCCTCTCCGACGACTACGAGACGCCCGCCGTGGTCGAGCTGCGGCAGTTTCGGCACCAGGCGATGATCATCACGCGGTTCCTCCTGGGGTTCGTGGTGCCCTTCACCGTGGTGGTGTCCTGCTACGCCGTCATCCTGCACCGCCTGCGGAGGAACCGCTCCCTGGCGAGGTCGGGGCGACCGTTCAAGATCATCGCGGCGGTCATCGTTGCCTTCTTCCTGGGCTGGGCACCCTACCACATCCTGGCGCTGATAGACCTGGTCAACCACGTGGCCGACGAGTTCAGTGACACCTTGGACCACGTGACCACGATCGGGGTGCCCATCGCCACCAGCCTGGCCTTCCTCAACAGCTGCCTGAACCCCTTGTTGTACGTCTTCATGGGCCAGGACTTTAAGGAGAAGATCCGCAGGTCCATCCTGAAGGTGCTAGAGAGTGCCTTCCAGGAGGAGCCATCCCGCTCCAACACCTACACAAACTCGGGCTTCACGAGTCGCAGCAAAGAGAGGTCCTTCTCTGACGCTGAAGTATAGGAGAGCGGCGACAGAGAGATGTGCTGGGAATCAAATCAAAGATTTTAGATTGTGACATCATGACCATGCTTCTTAATAAACAAACTGTAAGTAGCTTTCTATCAATTATAAACACGAACAAGCAGCTAAATCTGAGGGGACCAACACAATCTGCTGTTATGAATAGGATCATGCTCTCTTACCATATGTACCCACATTTACCCTACCAACATTGACACACACACACACCTCAATCTACCTTCCTACATAAACACACACACGTACACTTAAATACAACAGACATGCACCGATGCAGACGTACGTACGTACATACATACATACATACATACATACATACATACATACATACAT
>JAOPJJ010000008.1:6957444-6987321 GCA_027122795.1 Enchelyopus cimbrius
GTCCTTCTTCGGGGTCTGCTTACTGAAAAAGAGATCCAGTACCCTAGAGTCTCACTAAAATACTGTGTAATATTAATGATCGATGTTGAAAAGCTGTTAGGACAATCACTATATGTTGACACGACTATATGTCATTATATGTTGGTGTAAAACACTTGGATGTGATGTAACACATTTGCGGTTTACCATGGATGTGGTTTCACTTGAATGTGATTTAACGTGGTCGTGACTTAACACGACCGTGACTTAACACGGACGTGAACGCAATGCTGTGTCCATCCGACTAGTAGTGGGCGGTTATTTCCTTTACATAATTAAGGTCGCAATGTTTAACATCAAAACTAGCTCGTTTAAAATCACCTGGATATAATCTGTAGTCAATGCTAATAGTTATTTCAGTGTAAATCATATTTTTTTTTATAATTCTGCTATAACATTGGCTCAGCGTGTTTTAGCATTCTAATTAGTTATCAGATGTCAACATTTGAATGTTATTTGTCTGTCGTATTTAAATTATGAATGATGATGAAAATATGAACTTCATATTGTTTTACTTATCAAGGTATTATAATCGGGTTTAACATGCTGGTTGCCATTGTGGAAATGAAAATCCAAAGGGTACAAAGGATCTGAAGTGTTTAACAATCTATGATATGACAAATATGTATACCATGCACATAAAACTACAGAATGGCGTCCTTTATACAGAATGATTGTCACAGTATACTTTTTGGACACTGGTATCACTCCCTATGCCAGTTCTGTTCCGAAAAATTTTTATTTTATGTATGCGGAAACTGCCTACTAAAGCTAGGCAACACTGGATGCGATGTTGGGTGGTAACATCGCTAGCGTTTTTAAGGGCAGCAATGTGTTTGTATTGTGCATCGTACCTTGATCGGACCAGGGAATACAATTTAAATGCATGCTGTATGGCAACTGGAATGCTTCCTCGATTCAGAAATAATTTTCTCTGCCGGCCGATGCTACAACCTTTTCCTACCTACACTGAAGGAACGATTACATTTGTAGGACATTTTTATTTATAAAACTTGTTGGGATCCGTAAGGCACTTATCGTAAATCAGTA
Organism: Enchelyopus cimbrius; assembly: GCA_027122795.1. Lineage (NCBI taxonomy): Eukaryota > Metazoa > Chordata > Actinopteri > Gadiformes > Gaidropsaridae > Enchelyopus > Enchelyopus cimbrius. The sequence continues at coordinate 6,958,534 of JAOPJJ010000008.1, forward strand.
GGCTTCTTCACAAATAAAAAGGATGTCAGACAATGTCTTGGTTTTTCCTGCATTGAGACGGCTGAAGCCCATCCCATGCTCTTATGAACTCCTCCAACATTTGTTAGAATGTCCGTACATTATAGGAGTAGTTTGGAATGTTGGACATAGGACCTCATTTCCAAGATAGCCAGGGTTATTTATCATTGGAGACGTTTTCTGTCCTTCTAGTTCGAGGAGAGTTAGAGCGCAAGTCAACGGTAACTGCTAGCCTGCCAATAAAAACAGTCTTACTCACTCCACAGTACACCCGGGGAAAATCAATTATAACGCCAGACTATCGATGTTAAAGTCTGTGTTGATAGAATAATGTGAATGCGAGGCAATTGCAACTCATACAAAACATTCTCTCAATAATGAGAAATTATTTCATACTAATTATTAAACAATAACCAGGACAAACTACAATAACATTCCTATCCCTAGATTCCGAAATGGAGGTGGTCATTGAGACGTGGCGTCTCAAGTCCTATAAAAGGAAGACGTGATGAGTTTTTGCCAGAAGATTTCTTGGAGGAAGTGGACAGGTCAACGTGATAAGCGGGCAAGCTCCTGAGCAGTCCTCCAGGGATAGCCTGGCTCATTAGGCATGTACAAATATTTCTTTATTAAGGTGATCAAATAAAATCTGTCTATCATGCAAAGTAACCCAGATGTTGACCCTTGACCTAACCAAAAATAAACAAAAGGCTTCTGCAGTAGAAGGATACGATGCTAACCATTGCGACAAATGTTGATCGTCACAACCTGAACATGAAGCCATTGGTCCACGATGCCTTCTTACTTGTATCTACAGGCACCCAAAACTAATTCAGCACAGTAAAATGCAACAGCCTGCCTGAATTTTGCTTCAGACAATATGCATCCCTTTGTGGTCAAAGGGATCCCACCTCTAAAAGGTTACTTCTAGCAGGATGAGGATGCTGCCTGTCGACCTGAGCATAAAGCGAATAAAGCCTGAGCATAAAGCTGGGATGTGATATTGCGACGCTGAGACTTTTTAGTATCGGCCGATACCGGCCGATCCAAGCATGTATTAAAGATGAAAGATATTTGCTTATTTTGTTGTCCGACTCATGTTGAAAAGGGGTTTACTCTTAAGAACAACTAGCCAAGTTAATTAGGTTAGTTTGAATAATCCACAATGGTTGGTAATGAGAGGCTGACCTGTTTATTGTTAACGGGGTTAAATAAACACAAAATAGACAAAATAATAAATAGTAAATTAACCACACAAACTGAATTGGCATCAGTGCTCTGCTCTTGAACAACAAGAGTGTAAACTAAGGCTTAAAAAGCCATCAGTGCAAATATTGTAAACTATATAAAAAAAGCAAAACTCACAGAAAACCTGAGTCGAAACTGGTCACTAGGTGTGCGCTAGGTGTGCTGAACAACACGGACCGGAGTTTTGAAGAAAAAAAAGGATTGGGAGTCCGGATCGGGATTTTCCCATGAAGGCCGATCCAATATCGATATGCATTTTTTGCTAATATTGGCGGCCGATCTGATCCAAATATCGGATCGGGACATCCATAGTCCCATTTTCCTTTTTAACCTTGCTGTAAAATGGACAGGAGTACCAAATAGTTGGTTACACTTAGCAATGTGCAGCTAACAAATCATCTCCTCTGGGCTGGAATCATGTAAACTCGGACCACAGTCTGTAACGCATGTGTCCAGCATCTCGTTGAATCCGTAACACAAATAATGAATGTGGTCGGGTGGGTTCTCTAAAGTTTTTCAAAGGTTTGCTTCATGATATACTGGTTACAAAGTGTACGTTTGACATATTTACCCAGCATCCTGTAGAAAGTCCCTCCCTGGTAGATCCAGGATGCATTTGTATCCGTTATCTTTATCACCATATTAGTGAGCCATGGCTGTATGATTATTAAAGATCAATTCTTAGATTTGATCAAAGAGATATCAATCAAAAGATATTTATAAACGTCTTCTTCAATGGTTGAATTGTTGTGCGGTAAAATCGTATGTGTACAGCAGAAATATGTTAAATGTGTGATACCTCAAGGTGGCATCTAGAGGGAAAAGCCTCTATCTTATGCCATTGTCTTAGTAGTATGCCTTTATTCTTGTCACATGGTCACAGGTCACATACAATTTGACATGGGGGGTAGACAGGACCGGAAGACAGAGGCTTGAGGGGAAAGAAATACAGCATAACATGAGAGTGGAGGGAAAAAAACAGACTTGCAACAGGGGAGGGGAGTGGGCGGGTGGAGGTAACCCATCGCAGACAAGCAGCCATCGCAGACAAGCAGCCATCTTGTCCTGCAGCTATCAGCGCTGGTCACAGACCCGCTTGCCTGGGGGGGGTACAAAGCGGAGAAGGCGTGGGATCGGGGGTAGTGTGGGGGGGGGGGGTCATATCAGTAAGAGTTTGTGTATGTGTAGGCCTGGAGAGTCGCTTCGCTTGGTATCACAATCATGGTGCCTCAGTCCGCAGGATGTCATAGCAATAACACAGCCAAGTTGCCATGGAGACAACCTTGATCAGTTTTCTTTTGGAAGTGGGGGAAGAGCGTCTCACTGCAGTGCTCTTCCAGGGGAGTTGTTGTTCCAGCAGCGGCCTTGGCCAAGGCCAGTGCTGGTTAAGGGGACCGAAAGCAGATAAGATTAAGATTGTTTGGACTTGGGGCGAGTAGCCGCATTTCAATTTACACGACTACTCTTTTTGTCTGATCTCCGGATCGATCCATTTGCCTTTGCAAAGCCGTGAGCATTTCCATGATGTTATCCATATTGCGGTTGACAGTCCTACCCTGAGTGCTGACAGCTCTGCCCAACGCTTCAATCATGACAGGGAGCGTAATGGGGCTTTGAACAGCTGTCACCGTTTTCTTAATTCTTCGATAAACCAGGGCAATGCCTAATCCAATCAACAAAAGACCTGTAATCATAAATCCGAATAGGTAGATGTTCCTTAACGTCCTCCATGGGAAGAGCTGCCAGGCACACGACCATCGTGTAGCCAGCTGCGAACATTCCGAACCCAGGCTTCTCATCAAGAAGATGGTGTCAATTGTGACCAGTTGATCAAATCCATTGTTTTAGTTTGGAGAGCAGTGCGGAGAGAAGCTCTCAAAGTATAAGGCGGCAGACTAGACGAGACAAGTGCAAAGCAGGGAAGGTCAGGCGGAGGAGAGGGAGAGAACATGCGACCACCTTCGCTTGTTTGCTTGTTGTACATGTCCTCATTGTTTGTTTGTAGCCTAGTGCTAATTATTGACGGTAAGTCCTGAAGAAAATTGTCTTGTTTCTATTATGGGTCTGGCCTGAAGAATAAGATTTGCCTTGGCAAAATGTTTTTTGAAAACACACTTAACATTTATTTTATAAGATAAGTTGGGATCCTAATATTATTCTTTTTTTCCCTCTCAGGTCCTGTCCTATCACACAAAGCAATGGAGTGCCAAACCTGAAGATTGGAATTACACTTGTTCAACCTTCCACTTCACGTTCTAGTTGCTGAAGATGCCTTCTGGAATCTAACAGCATCGTAATTTCCCCATTCAAACAAACCTATGTTGGACCTCAAGGAAGTGCCCATTTAACTCATGGATTCATAAATATGCCCTCAGCACATGGACAACATCATCATAATGTCATGATGGAGGATAAGTCATTGGAGAGAGCTGCCATTACACAGGCTGAATCAAATGTCTTCATATGTACTGAGTGTGGTGAAGGTTTCAACCAATACCATAAAATCTTGGCCCATATGTCAATTCATGGACCTTTGGAGTCCTTTCCTTCTTCGTCTGGCTCATCAAATGGATTTGAGTTCCCTAAAGAGTATGTGCTACAGGAAAATGGTACACTGACCATGATAAATGGCAGCCAATCTGCAAATGTACCTTCCCATACCCTGTTGTTAGCTTCACCATTGCATGCCTCCGCTTGCACTGATGCTGTTGGAGCGACACCTACAGTAGCATCTTTGCATCCCTCCCCTTGTAATGATTCTACTGGAGCCAAACCTACAGGAGGTTGTTATGATCCTTCCAGTGCAGCCCAGAACACAGAAAGATGCTTTGAGTGTACCTTGTGCTGTCGGATCTTTCAAAGTAGAGATGAATTGAGGAAACACTTGTCTGACCATGCGGAAGATCGATTTAACTGCTGTGGGCTATGCGGCAAACGCTTTCTTACAATGGATTCGTTAAATATACATCAAAAAGAATATCACATTCCCAATAAACTTAAATTATTCGGTAAACTTGCGAATCATGGCCATAAAAATGTTGAGAAAACATACGCTTGTAGAAAGTGTGGTTCAGAATTCTTCTGGTTTACAGATTTTCAGACACACACTCACTACCAGTGCAAAGGTTTCAAAGTAAAGCAAGTAGTACAAAAACTGATTCTTGAACCGTCCCACGAAAGGGGCCACCTAAATGGCAACTCTCCAAATTTCAAACCATTGGCTAGTTCTCAAGAAGTTACTGATGATGCGAGTGATTGTAAGTCATACCAATGTGGTTTATGTGAGGACCGTTTCAATCAATTGGAGGCTCTGAAAGAGCATCATCTCATCCATCAAACACAGGAAGAAATGGATCAGTTGAACCAAGAAACTCAGTTAACTTTCCGCATGAGGGCTCCTAAACTCAACACCATGCAAAAAAGAGGTACACCTGTTGGATTTAGCAACGGGAGCCAGTTACAATCCAGAACTTATCCGTGTAAACAATGCCACAGGGTTTTCGTTCACTCTAGTAGTTTGTCGCGACACATGAGGTACCATAAAAGGATAATGCATAAATGTCTCTTTTGCACAAAAGTGTTTCCTCAACGCTGTGATGTTGAAAAGCATATTGACAAGCATCACCATACTGAATTAAAAGAATCCGGCTTGAACCTCATGACACTTTGGAAAAGTCCTTTTGACAGTCAACGTGGTTCAGCAAAACAAGAGTTGTCTGTCGGAAAATACGAATGTGAAGACTGCGGGAAGAAATTTGGTCTTTTAAGTGTCTACCGAAGGCACCTACGATACCACAAGAAAGAACCAACTGAAAACTTTACCTTGGGTTTGAATAATTACACTTCCTCGAGGCAGCACATTAAAACGGACGGAGGTAGTAGAGTGGCTGGTGTGCCACAAACAACCATCCAGGAACAGAATCCTGCAGAAATGAAAGGGGATAATGAGTTGCATACTATGAATGACATCACAGACGTGCTCTATGAATGCAATGAGTGCACGGAGACCTTTTCATGCTTACAAATGTTCCTTCAACACCAGAACTCACACAGCTTTAAGAACTGTGGATAAACACTCTGGACATTTTTATTTTTGGTTTTGATTTCTCAATAATAGAAATGTGTGATACTGCCAAACTGACTTCTCAGGGCCTTTGGAGGAAATCCTACTGACGCGTCTAGAATACCATACTTACATTGATTAAGGGGCAGTTGTTTAGGAAAGGTATTGTTATTGTCAAGTTGTTACCATTGTTTGAAACGGCTCATCCTGTAATGAGTATTTTTTAATTGAATAAATGTTTGACTCTTGTAAATATAACCCAATTAAATATACATTTACCATTGGTCAAAGTTTCACTTTTCATTTTGATGGTAAAAATGTAAAGAAAAATTGTAAAAATGATGCAATCTGCATGTTTACCTTTTCTACTGCCACTATAGACCACATCAAACAAATATCTGAACTAGAACCTTTTGTTTCATGTGATTTCTGGTGCTTTGTCATTGACTTACTCAATCTGAAGTGCCTTCCCATACTGTGGGAGTAAAAAATTTTTGCACAAGTGGTAGTGGGAATTAAACCTTTTTTTTACCCATTCTGTGTTAACGCCATTGTAGGAATTGTGCTAGACAGGACCACCCTGGTACCTTTAGTTCTTGTCTTGTCTGTGGTCTGTCTTCCGCTGAAAACGTTTTCAAAACTAACTGTTAACTAAATCTCTGAACATAGGGGTTGAATAACGTAATCATGCATAAATAACATAAACCTACTTGTCATTGGACTTTGTTGGAACAAGATGCCTAATCCACTGCTTTCTACGTAGACGTTGGGTCTGGGTATCGCTGATTTTGTGCTGTTGGTCATCTGCTGTTCCAGCCCTATGAGTTGTCTACAACAAGCATCCAGTCGACAGCTCATTGAAGTATATAATGATGTTATGCTTAATTGCAGGAAACCTGTTCTTACCGGGACACATCATTTAATATGTAATGGTGAAATTTCTGAATCTGAAAAATGTGAATTAGGGCACCTTTAAATGTCTTTTATTGGGGGAAATTTGGAGGACAGCAAAAGGGTTGTATTTTACTCTCAATTAAAGGACTACACTTACAATCGTAATTGGCAGTCGTTGTTGGGAGTGTTCATTTGGCAAAATGTGACCTAACATGTACCCTGTGATCCTTGGTTGTAATGCAGATATTGCAGGGGAAGTTTTGTCATGGTGGTCATCTGGGTTCTCTTACAGGAATTTAGGATTCAATGTGCTTCCTTATTCTAAGGTGAGTACATAGTAGTTGGCCCTGGAATTGACAGCCATCCAGCTTTTGACATTTATCCTGAAATAAAACGTATTTTGTCATGACTATAAAAGTAGGACCAAGGGAATTGGTTCATGGCATTGCCTGTATGCTGTGAAACTTGATGGATAAGACAGTGTCTGGATGTTTGCTAAATGTGACAGGTTTCATGTGAGTGGACTTCTCTCGAAAACTGGAATCAGACCAAATCCTGAACTCCTTCGCCACCCCTGACGGAAACCTTGGCTTGGCTTCAAAACGAGGATGTTTGTCCACACTTATATTGAACCAGGGGCACCTTAAAACAGCAGACTCTCCAGCACAGGGCATTTTGGTGTCAATGGGGCCAAGGTATCAAGGTGCCAACTCGAGTCAACAATGAAATGGTGGTGGAAGTAGTTGTCCTTGCACTATGATGTCAAAATGTATCTCCACCATGTTGGCTATCCCCCTGTAATAGATGCAATGTAAGTAAACTTGATTTGAAGATTGTTGGAGCTATATTTGAACCGAGTAATGCTTGACACAGCCTACGATTTATCTGGATTTCCTTAGCTTTGTCAGGAAGTCCAGGATCCCACTGCACAGGATAGGGTGAGGCCCAGACCTCCGAGCTTCGGCATGAGCTTGGAGGGCATGAATTTGTTGAGTAGTAATTGACATGGTATTCCTTATCCTGCAGCATACCTCATATTGAGGCAATCAGACAAATGGTTGAGCATGTGTGGAGAAACCATTGGGTACAGCCCTTCAATGAAAGGCTTGTACATTTACTGCAACTTAAGCACTTGCTTGCAAGTTGCAAGGAGGGAGACAGCGCAAGATATTTCGCGTTATTTTGGCAACAAATCCTACCACGGCAATGACGTGACACAAGAGCTAAGGAAAGACTCATCTATAGGTTTTAGATAGTGCCATTTGCCAAACTGACTTCAAGATAACTTGTCCACAAGTCTGTTGATACTTGGTAGACTGTAATGTAAAGTTCAGGGACTGAAATAGAAGACAGTGCTGAACTCTATTATATTTGGTATTGGAGCAAGCATGAATGTCCTTAACATCCACCCTAGCAGCACTTCATTGGCAAGCAACTGGCACCTAGAGACATGGTAATACCAAAACTCAACACAAAACCAGCTAAACATGGTAGTTTAGCTAATACCTCTCACTGTCAAACATGACAGCAGTACCTTACCAGCATACGAGCTCAAACTGACATTTTACACTTGTGTGCACTACACGGTTACGTTGCCATGGAGGCTCTTTTAAGAAGGGAGGAATATAATGTTCAGCAGGGGCAACTGTCCATACATGTTGGCTTATTGCATTATAACCTAGAACTGGAACATTGAAAACAGATTTGAATATATGTTTTTCTTTATTGATACATTGCTGAAACTGGTGTTGTGGAACTCCAGCGGACCCGCGCAGAAGTGAACGCGCCATTTTGTGGCAGGTTTTCCCCTCAAAATGGTAGGTTGCGCGTGTCGTTGTTAACCCTTGGAAGCCACACTGGACTCCAATGGTCCTGCAGGCAGGGATACACCAAGTATGTTTTATTTCACATTCTTTAGTGTTCCGTTGCAATCAAACCCTTAGTATTGCTTTTTTCCTGGACCAACATATACAATAAAAGTCACAAAGATTTAAGTATAAGTAGAGGATAGCGGGCGGGCGGGGAGCAGCAGCAGCAGCAGTTGCAGTCATCCGCAGCAGTTGCAGATCCAAGACGGATCCGTCTGTTACGGTAACAGCACCCGGAGAACTCGGAGGGGGGCTGGACCTTCCAATGTTCTCGCATGTTATTGGTTGTGGGGGTCTACTCCTCGAAACGCATTCAGTCAGATACATTGTCTGAAATACCTTACGAATTATTTGGACCACATCATCACATCGGACATTGGGAGTGATTTATAAGGCATCCTATTGTCCATTGGCAATCATTGAGGACTTGGATTTAACGTGAGTTTTTGGTTAAGAACCGAAGTTATGTCGATTGCAGCTGCAGTGAATCCATTATTATGGGCTGTGTTACCATTAGCCATGTAGCCGTCTGGATGCATCGATGTCACAAACAACGTCAGCGAATGCTATGCTAGTCGTGTGTTACACCTAACCCGTTATATTCGACGCATACACGTCGCGTTGACTGTGAGGTGTGCGCTGTGCCCAGATCGGCTAACCTTTTGTGTGCTAAATCAGGTAGCTCCCTAAAGCTAATGTGCACCACGTTTAGATACCCATTGCCACTCTCCCTTCGGCAGCAATTCCGCCTTGTATTCCTCTCTGCCGAAGCGGATCAATACAACTGCTGAAGTGTGTTTATTCCTTTCAATGAAGCAGTTAACTGCCATTCGCATCTCTGGGTCTCTGCTATAGGTGGGACTCGGCGGGAGGAGGTGATCGGCCTGGCCCCACTCAACATATGAACATGTGAGTATAGTTGAAATGATGTGTCCACAAATGCGTTAATAACTACTGACTATAATATCTATAAATACTCAATCATGAGGATTCACCAAGCCTATGAGATGTGCTCTTTCAGTGTTTTGCCATTATGAAATGCTTCTCCTGACAGCTCGTGGCCAGGCTTGTAACTTTGTTCAATGCATGTTTCACTCATTTAGATTAATACGTAATTTAAACCCCGGCCACCTTGGTTTCGTTTTTTCGTTGGTGTACACATTTCTTTCAAATGATCATATTTGCATACTAGACTACAACATCCTGTATAAATGACACATACCGTTGTACCATTCATAAACCGATGCATATCCAGGGGTGAATATTCAGTATTTATGTAATAAATAAAAAAAATTAAAATAGTGTATAATAGTATAATAGGGAATAGTGTATTTTATATTTGTGTATATTGACTAGTAACATAACCTACCTGACAGTGTGTGTGTGTGTCTGTTGTAATCTTTGGCTGTGGAAGACTGAGAAAACTATTCGTCAGACAATCACATCATGGAATGGTCATTTGAGTCCAAAGTGTCCTTAAAACGTCACATTCTATTCCTCTGAATGGACGCTGGCAATACTACAGATAGTTAGCATTTTTTATCTCTAACGTATATTTATTTTAAATAACATCTTTTGAGAGGAATTTTATGCGAATCCCCAACATCTTTCCATTATGGAGCTTGAATATTATTTAGGTAATATGAGAGAGCTGTAAGAGAGGGGATAAAAGAGCAGAAGATGCTTTTCCTTCCTTCCTACTATTCTCTGCCATGAGAAGCGTTGCATTTCCTAACCCTGTGCATCACAAGCAAGATGGATTCCCTCAATCACACCAAAGATAAACTAAAATGTAAGACTGACCTGGGAAGTCTTTAATCTAATCTAAATGGTTGAACATTGAGGTTCAATGTATAGACATGATTTAAAAGGTATGCAAGTTAAGTTTGATGCCATGCCAGTGTTTTGAGCTTAATATTAAATACATTGATTTGATTAATATTAGGTCTATTGATCATCACATCTGGAAATGCACGAATGTAGGTATGCTTAAAATGTATGCAAATAATGGTATTGGTTTAAAATGAAACCACAGCAGCACCATTAGCAGATACTGTAACAAAGCAATCGTAACAACTTCACTGCAAAAATGTCTTTGTTACAGTATGGCGCTGCTGTGGTTTTTAAATTTATTTCACTAAGAGCTCATAAGCTAAAAACTCAACTACTGACCTAGAAGAGTGATGGAAAATGTGTCATTGGTCATAGCAGATGTTCCCTGAAAGATTTGACATGTCTGAGCAAACTTCACTCACCCTGAGGATGATTTTTAGCCCAGTGGTCAACCCAAGTCATACTGTGCCCATCCCGGTGGATCTGCCCCTAGGATAAGGACACTTCCCAGTAGTGGTTGCATTTGGATTACTTGTCAATGATGGCACGATGGGCTACAGATAAGCAAAAGGAGTCTTCAACTTCTTCTGTGCTAGTTGCAGGTCAGCCGAAGTCGGCTGTGTTGCTGTTTGACATGGTATATTCCATATTTGAATGTTGACCGGGGGTTTGACTCGCTGTGTTTTCCTGATCAGCGTTGCGTTTTGCATCACAATGATTTCAGCGAGTGTTGTCTGCGTCGATGTCAAGTTTGGAGAAATGTAAACAACTACACATGTGATTTTTTTTTGGTCAGTTGAGACAATTTAAATGTACCAACGTTGGTATCCAACCTCATTGAGTCAATGTTTCTTTTGCTTGGCATGGCACAAAATACATTAGAGGTTGAACAAAGAAACCGTATCTGGTTGAGTTGACTATTAATTACAATATAGTGTGCAGGGCAGTTGCTATGTATGAATGAAAGACAAGTTTGTTGTATATGTTGCTGGTTTACCACAATCCTTGTGTCTGGGACTTAAGAATTTGAATCCGAACATTGAATGGCCCTGGTGTCTAACCTTGACAAATAATGCCTCTTTTTTTCTGCTGCTCAGCTCTATATTATTTTTCATCCAATTCTATCTCCTTAAGGCAGGTGGGCTGTTGACCCAGGTCAGGGACACTACGTGTGCGTGGGGACATCAGTGAAGATCATAAAGTGATCACCTCTGCCAGAGCGGTAGGTCTAAAACGTAAAACGGGAAATGCCATGTTTTCATGGCATTCCTTATCCAGCCTAACAAACATCACCAATCTGTTAGGGCAAAATAATACTGCATTAGGTAAACTGTTAACATAGTAGTTTAGTAACGGTAGTACAACATGAATGATAATACAATGTGAAACCCCATTTATTGTTTTCACCATTACTCATTTTTTATTATCCTGCCTTCAATTATGCCATCATTTTTGGGGGGCGTTATGCAACCAAGTTTCACTCTCAAATGTACAGTTAAAGGAATATTCCGGTATTTTACTCTTTAAGCCTTATTTCCAGTGAATCATGGGTCCTAAAGCAACATTAAACATGTGTTTGCAAAGCTGTGAAACTCACCGAGTGCTCACTGTTGTTCGACAAATTAAATCAGAGCAAAGTATGCTTTCCAGCAGGCTGTACGTCATTTTGTTTAAGCTAGGCCACCGGTCGGAACCGGAAAATAGATTATTTTCGTCCGGTTTGTAGTAACGCAGTGGCTTTCTAAATTGGCAAGCGGAAGTTTACACAGCGATGTTGTTCATCTGAAAAATAGTTATGATCGTCAAACTTCTGCTGGAAATCTTACTTTGCTCTTATTTTTTTATCAAAAATCAACGAACACCAGTGACCACTTGGTGAGTTTCACAGCTTTGCAAACGAATGCTTAATGCTGCTTTAGGACCGATCATTCATGCTCAATTACCTCTATAGTGGGGCTAGCAAAAAACCTAAACTTCTCCAAACAGTCTTCCGGCGAAATGAACACCTGAACAGATCTATTTCATTGTGAACAAACTGGAAATAAGGCTTAAAGTGGAAAATACCGGAATATTCCTTTAACCTATACATTTTTTTGAAATGCATACTAATCAAAGTTTATTGTTTAAGGTTGGTGTAAATATGCATTGCTGATCAACATGAAGCCAGTCAGAGTATGACCTAAAGAAACATGAGGTACAGGCGGACGGCTTTTTACACATTCAAAGGCATGTCTCACTTCCAGGTATTTGATATTGTTGATATTTTTCTGATTTTTTTTTTTTAGGATCAACGGCAAGTAAATAATCCCGATATCTGAAGTATGGCTCATGGCTGGAATACATGCATTCCCAATCTTCAACCTCCGCCCTCTAATCCAAGGCCTTGTGAGGTGTCGTCTGGACCAGAAGGGAATATATCTTCACCTATAGAGAACTTTAATGCCCATCATGGCTTGTCCAAAATTGAGGTTTCTCAAGAGACTGTTGCAACAAACTCTGACTTTTACCCAAATTCTGCCCCTACTTCTGCCCCTACTTCAGACTGTGCCTTGACTTATTATAGTGACATACCATGGCAAGCTGATGAACCTCAGGCAGACAAAGATCGGTCATCAAAATGTGAAAATGGTGATTTCTCACACTCGACAAAAAATGGATTGACCACATCAAGCCATTTTCCATCCCCTTTAGCAGCAGCTTTGCAAGAAATTAAGGAAGACTGTGAAGTTCTTGCCCCATCCTTTCTTGAGAACTACTCGGATGTCAGTAGTTGCTCAGATGAAAATACAAACGAAACTGAAATCCGACCATCTTGTAAGTATATGAAAAGCTTGGATCAAAAAAAAGCAAATCATGCCAATTTGATAACAACCAAACACAGTCCTTCAGAATGGCCATTCACGCCGACCGGTAATATGTCAATTTCTGCTGGTTTTCTGACCCCTCATATGTCAGAAACCCCTGTAATCTTGCCAATCCCATTTGAACGACACAATGAGGCAAGAAACATGGCTGATTGTGCGGAACTAAAGATGGAAACAAAAGAAAATACTTCTGAAGGCTGTGTGCGTTCTGCTCCATCATCTCCTAAAAACATGGGAACAGAGAATGATCAAGAGTATAATGCAGGCACAGAGCAGAAACGGAAATTTGTCGTGGGGGAAAAGACAATGTCTATACAAGAAAAAGGGCTTAACATCACGCCTGGTAGTCAGAAAGACTTTGCAGAGGATATAACAGACAGATACTCGGATGAATGTGGAAAACAACCTGCATATCCTGAAGAGGACAAATGCCATGAGAAGAAGCCACTTTTAAATATTCACGTAACTTCATTTCTTAGTGTTGGGAAAGATCTGGATGTTAAAATCCATGAAACTGGTACAAAATTATCTGAAATGAATCAAGACAACCGGAAAGAATGTGATGGTAAGGAAACCATTTCTTCGCCTAGCCTACATGAAAATGGAATATATGAAACAAGAGATGCAATGGTATCTTCCTACATTGAAAATGCAGGTTTATTTGATGGCAGTGTTTCACATTCTCAAGACCCTATTCATCAACTGGAGGACGACACAGGAACTTTGGAGGCAGTGAAGATACACAAAGCAATGCAAGACATATCAGAGATCTCGGGTCCTACACAGCCATCTTCTGAAAATTGCCAGCAGGACATCATTTGCAGTAATGATGTTGAGGACGGTAAGCGCGACTCCATGGATGCCTGTTACAACAAACAGCTCTCAGACTCTAGGAGGGTTTTAGAGGAAATTCCAGAAAGTGAACCAACGGCTCTATTGAACCAGCCAAAGTTACTCTCTTGTGTGGATGAGGAGAAAACACTGCCTAACATTGTTACGGCCACGGAACTGCCTGAGGAGGATGCTTTTGAAACTATCGAAGAATTGTTCCATGAGACAAGCTCATCCTTTGAACAGTCTGATCTTGGTATGCGTCATGGTGAACCTTTATCAAGAGAAATCCCCTCCTGTGCAGACTCTGACATATCTCAATCTGATCAACAAAGTCCTTTGGCCAGTTTGGAAAAGTCCAACCTAACCGATTTAGAAGTACAGTTACCTGAACTAAAAAGCTCTTTACAATTGCAAAAGAAGCTGCAACCCATTATTATTCTGGAAACCTTAGAACCAGTAACGGGAAATAGGGAATATCGATGCACAGAATGCCAATACTCGACTCAAACAGTGAATAATATAATTGAACACTACCATACACATGCACAGCATGGATTCAAATTTTGCCCAACCTCAAATAACTATTTGCTAAATGGTGATCGACAAAGCAAACGTGGGTCTGATGTGAGCAGCAACATCGTTCCAGGGAAAGTACGTCCGAAGACCCTGAAGAAAACGAAAAATTACAAGTGCACCTTATGCAGTCATGTATCACATAGGTTTTATCACCATGTGCAGCATACAAGAACTCATACAGGAATAACACCATTTAAATGTAAAGGATGCAATCTATACTTCTCGCAGAGTAGTTGTTTGTACAGACACGTACGCATAACTGGGCGATGTCGTGGTTCAAAACCTATGTCGACTACACATTTGAAGAGCAAAGAAAGTAAAATGACCAAACAAAAACTTGTCATGGACAGGAAAGTTGCGGAATGCAAACTTCTACCGGACTGCTTTGTCAAACTTGTGGATGTCTGCAAGAAGAATGTGTGTCCACTTAGTTGTGAAACCGTAACAAGTTCCAAGATGAAGGGAGTCAGACAGGAATCAGAAAACATTCGGGCGGAAGAATTCGACAAATACAAATGCCCACTCTGTCCTCGTGTTTTCAAGTACTCTTACAACAGATCTCGACACCTGCGTGGCTGTATCAAAGAACAAATAAATGGTGGCAAATGGAAAATTGGTAGCAGGTATCAGTGCCCATTGTGCAAAGCCAACTTCTCATTTGCAAATAATAGATCACGACATATACAAAATAGTTGTCTGAGAAACTATGCCCAACCAATGGCAAAAATTACCAGTAAGGTAATTTTGGAAAATGAGGAACAACCTTCAACCTCAACAAAACCTGATGAGGCACCACGCTACAAATGTAAGCTTTGTCCAGCCAAGTTTTTCCATGAATCTGGCAAATACAAACATTTGAGAAAACATGAATTGTACAAACTGACAGGAAAAATTGTCAAATACAGGTCTTTCCCCATCAAGAGATTCAAGCAAGAGACCCCCAGCAGCAAAAACACTGTAAACTGTACGGATACCTCAACTTCAAACAAAGCTATTCAGAGCTATGAGTTCTCATGCTCCTTCTGTGGAAAAGGATTCAGCAAATCACTGTCACTAAGGAATCACAAAAGAACTCACAAAGGTGATAAACCATTCCTCTGTTTGGAATGTGGACAAGGATTTAGCAGACACAATCATTTGATTAATCACAAGACAATTCATCAAAGACAGATACAATGCACAGTTTGCAAAAAGGTTCTTCAAACAATTGGTGAACTGATTGTCCACAGAAAGACTCATCTTAAAAGGGGAAAGCTGAAGTGCCCTTACTGTCCAGCGCAGTTTGATTATCCTGTGTACTTACTGAGACACCTCCCCTCCCACAAATATGAATCCAAAATGGAACAAAATGGAACAATGGATAATGCAAAGATACTAAAAGTCGAGCCAGAGTTATTGGAATCTTTGCATAAGCCGAAGGTGTCAAAGTGTACTTTGTGCAAAAAAGTTTTTAAGGATCCTCATTCCTTACGGAAACACTGTCTGAAACATATAACCGAATCCTCATCCAAGTGTCCTTTTTGTGACAGTGTCTTCAATTCTCGACGCTGTTTGGTTCGCCATATAGAAAAGCATTCTGGAGACAAACCTTTTCCATGCCACAACTGTGGAAAACGATTCCACCGCATTCTTAACCTTGAGCAGCATAAGAAAATATGTTCTGCCAATAAGCTGGAAGTAAACCAGCCGGTGGTTGTTAAGTCTGTAGGAGAAGCTACAGCAAATGGCAGAAAATTAGACTTTTGTCCCTACTGTCAACGGACATTCAGTCGAAAAAACCGTCTCAAGAAACACATTCAATCCCATAAAACAAATTCATTGTTGAGCTGTTCAAAATGCCACAAGTTCTATGGACGTACTAAGAAAACGCAACATGAAAAATTTTGCGACGGAACAACTGCCATTCATCATCTTGGCAAAAGTTTGCAAGATAAAGCAGAGGAAAATGTTGAAAACCTACCCAGAGAGACTGAAACAAAGAGAACAAAGATACTTCCACATATGTGCCCACACTGTCCCCAAAGGTTTCAGTACCCATCGCTTCTCTTAAGACATCTGATAAGACATCACAGGAGTGCTTGTGTTCACTGTGGCCGTCAATTTGTTAATAAGTCTATCCGTATCAAGCATGAAGAATCATGTGGTGTTTTTATTGATAAGGATGATTCTGAGCTCAAGAGCTATAACCAACCAAGATTGTTAAGGACAACTAGTGTCAAAGAAGCAAAAGACAAAAAGACAGAATCTGAATACAAGTGCAAATTCTGTACAAAGACATTTTTGAAAGCCATAAATCTTAGACGTCACATTTTGACACACACGGAAGTCAAACCATATCGCTGTAAAGCATGTGACAGTTGTTTCTCAAGGTATGATCATCTGAAACTACACCAGACCCGCTGTAAAGGCAAAAGACAGCGATTGGAAGTTTGTTTACCCAAAATTAGTTTGGATGCAGTTGGAAAGGGTTGGCAAAAACAGAGTGACGGTCTGGATATTGGTGTGGAGCAGACAAATGAATGCCATCTCTGCTTTAAAATCTTCACATCTAAATCGAATTTGGCACGACATGTGACAATGCTCCATAGCAAAAGTAAATCATCTAGCAGCCGGCGTAAAATCATTGCGTCATCCACAAGAATTGACGGGCCATTTGATGGTACATCGGCTACAATTCTAGAGCACTATTCTATCAAACGGCAAAGTTATGCCTGTGGATATTGTCCCCGATCCTTCAGATCAAGTTGGCAGTTAAAAGTGCATACTCGACTACATACAGGGGAGAAACCTTATCGCTGCGACAACTGCGGAGAGAAATTTATCAGAAGGGATTATTTAATGCGTCATTCATTCAGGTGCAACCCTTCAAAAAAAAGAACAAAACTTGGGGAGCATTTCTCCAAGGAGTCTCTCGAAATCCATCAAGAAGGTTGTTCCAACTCGAGTGTTTCTGGCAACCTCCAGAAATCTACTGAAAGACCATCAAAAGGCTTTTCTTGCGCTTACTGTAATTCCACTTTCTTAATATTTTCCCAGCTCCAACAACATTTCCTAACTGCACACAAGCAGGACTCTGTTAAGTCACCAGCTTCCACCACATCCCTACAACAGCATTTGTCAAATATTGGAAATATCAAGGAGGAAGCTTTGAAGGCCACTAATGAGGACAAACAAATAAATGGCGATGGCAACTTATTGTTTGCTTGCAATACTCATGTTGAACATGCTGAAGAGAAACCTTTTCCGTGTTCATTTTGCAACATCCGCTTTAAAAATAAGTCTGGACTAGGTGGCCACCTTCGCACACATATAAAATCAGGTCCATATTCCTGTTCTAAGTGTATGAGGGGTTTCTGGAATAAAAATCACCAACGCAGCCATCTAAGGAAATGTAGAAGACTTGAAATACGTTCCAGAAGGAATGTTAGTCTCATGTCATCGGAGGCATTCTCCTCAGAGATTGATTCAGCACAAAATGATTCAGTTCTAGTTTTCAAAGAAGGCACCAAAATCCCTCACAGGGGCACAGGGGTTTTACAGACAGAATTTTCCTGCAAAGATTACTCTGGAGACTCACCGCAGAAAGACCAGGTGCAAACGTCACCTGTAGAAAAGAAACCTGTACACTACCAATGTTCAGAATGTAACAAGAGTTTTACTGATGGTTTAATGCTCATTAGTCACCTTGAAGAACATGGAAGAGTTGAACAAAAGAAAAACCGCAATACATGTCCAGAGTGTGGAAAGGTGTGTAATAATGGTGCAAATCTTGAGAGACATATAAAGGCGCATGGAATTGATAAGACCTTTTCTTGCTTGGACTGTTCTACACGATTCACTTCCCTCAAAAAGCTTCTCATACACAAAAAACATCACAAAAAACAAACAAGCCCACTTGTTTGCAAAATTTGTTCACAAAGATTTTGGACAAATAAATCTCTGATAGGCCACTTCAGTGTGGACCATCCAGATGAACTCCACACTTGCAAACTGTGTAGCAGACGTTACACTTTGAAACACTCCCTTATGCGACACTACAAAACAAGACATCACATTTCGCAGCTGGATCAACATAGTGATTGCTCTGAAAATGAAGAAAGTATTGACCATGGAAGTGTTGAAGTCAGTGTTTCAGGCTGTAGTGATAAAGAAGGCAAAACTGATGAGGATGGTGAGGTTGAAAATGACGGCGAGAGCAGCGATTCAGATGCTGCACCCTACTTTCCTTGCCATGTCTGTGGCAAGACATTTATAACATCAGAAAACCTTGAAGATCACCAGAGATGTCACCTTGGTGAAAAACCACATGAATGCGCAGAATGCGGCAAATGTTTCTTCCAAGCATCCCAACTGCTACAGCATCAACGAACTCATAAGTCTGAATTTCAGTGTCAAACCTGTCACAGGGGCTTTATGTCTCTTTTTACGTTGCGCAAACACAAACACACTCATGGAAGAAATCGTCCATACCGCTGCTCAAAATGTGACCTCAGTTTCAAAGGGCACTCCCACTTGGCAGAACACATGGCCATGCACCAGGAAGACAATTTCCCATGTGACATATGCAATTGCACATTTTCCTGCAAGAGCAGTCGTGCAGAGCATCGGAGAAGCCACTCTACAGCATCTGGTGATCTCCCACCTTTGATTTTTGAAGAAGAAGAGATGGATGATTTGCATTTAGCACCAGTCACAAGTCAACAATACCGCTGTGGGGTTTGCCATCAGTGCTTCGAAGACCCACAGGAACTTTCACAGCATGGTTGCCTTCCAGCCAAAGAACGGCCATTTGAATGTTCAATTTGTGATCAACACTTTCTGCATGAATCCCACCTCGAGGAACACAAGAAAATTCATCGCAAACTACAGAGCTATGAATATCAGTGCAATCAATGTCACATCTGCTTTTCATCTGAGAAGACATACCTTATCCATGAACGTCGGCATGAGCATGAACGTCTGAATCAACGTGCCGAGGCAAATGAATTAGTCGAGAAAAAAGACGTGGTGGAGAACGTTAACGTCGCCAAAATGGTCTCTCAAGTTTGCAATACTAAAAATACTGACTCGGTGGATGTTCAGATTCCCCTCCAAATTAATTCTCTGATTCATGAATGTAAAATCTGCAAATTGACATTTCCCACAGATGGTCAAATGAAAACCCATGAGCATTGTCATAACACTGCGGATACACAATTTGAATGTACAGGGTGTGGCCAGAAGTTCTTAGGAAGCGACGCTTTCAGGGAGCACCACTGTTTACGTTCATTGAGTGATTTTTCAAGTACACCTAAAAAGAAGTCTTTGAGTTGTCCAACACACGGGGAGGAAGAAGAAATAGATGTCACCGGAGACGATGTGTTTAACTGTTTCAGTTGCTCAGAGCAATTCTCCACCAAAAGCTGCCTGTTGGAGCATCAGAATGAACGACATCCGAAAGTCCGACCGAAGTGTGATACTTGTGGAAAAACCTTCAAACGAAGACAAGATCTAAGGCATCATGAGCGAACACATCTCAAAGAATGTGAAGCCAGTGGTACTGTTAAGACAAAAAAGCAGATACGTTTCCAAGGTTCCACAGGGGTTGACACTGTGCCAGAGATGGCCTTGCATGTGAAAACACACGGTGTGAAAGATGACCTACATTTCCGTTGTGACATGTGCTATAGGTCGTTTAGCCAATTGTCTCTTCTGAAGCAGCACCTTGAAAGCCATGTTGGCCAGGTTGTGTATGAATGCACGGAATGTGATAAGGCATTTGCTTTTCCTTACCTCTTGGAGGAACATCAGTTGACTCATGCTGGACCCTCTAAGTAATATGGACTGTTTTTTTTTTGTACATTCCTGTAATTATCTAAACTGAAATGTGCTTCATTAAAGCTTCTCAGTACTTAATTTCTTCCATCATTATTGATAAGTTGTTGTTTTGTTATCTTGTCAGATGTTATTTCAAACATAAGGTAACATAAAGAAAAACTAAAGTTATGTGTTGTCTTAAAAGCTCAGACAAAACCGGACACATGTACTCAAAATACAAAAATTATTACTAGTGGTGTAACATTTGAATGTGTATGTATATATACTGTATATTAGTTTGGATGTAATAAAATGTGAAATATTTTTCTTGACTGCAAAAATGTAAAATATGCATTACCGTGTATGTATTGTAAATATTGTTTCCATTGTCAAAGGACACTGTTTGCAGGTGATAAAAGTTCTGCAACATAATGATGCCCTTTCTCTTATAAAAGTTGTATGCAGTTGTATGCAATGTTATGTTGTATGCAATGTTAATGCAGGTTGTAGTTTTGATAAAGATTCATATGTGTCTGTATAGCTCAAATGTTCGGTATGATCCTGATTTTCTTCTCAACAAGTTTGGTTTCTTACAAATTAAAGATCAAATCCTTTTGGATTCATATAACAATACTGTATATTGTGGGTTAACATTATTTGTTGTACATCATTTATTCTACACACGTGTCCAAGTTCAGATAGGTTCTGTTGATATTTTCTGGCCTTCTATAAATGGAAACGGCATTAGGGAAAATGTTATTCACCGAATAGCTGAAGTCGATTCGGGCGGTGTGCGCATTTATTTTCTAGGTAACGAGGCATTTGTATGCGGAACTATAGATACGCGTATGCGGTGCGGGCGGGCTGCCATGATCGACACCCACTCCGAGTAAACCCGGAAGTGATGTCCGGCAGTTGTTTTCATCTCGTTCGTCCCGTAAGAGCGCCGTCGCTACCTTGTCGAGCAGATTTAGCACCAACTGGATTTATTATATACTCGATTCTACTGGATCCTGCAGCATTGCTGACATTTACTGAGATATATATCTAAATCTATATCTATAGATGTAGATATCTGTGGCATCGTGGTGCTTAGCGGATGGGTTTCCAGCGGCCTGTGCTCTCCTACAGGTAGGCTGTCATATAAAAGGTTCTCACTTGTAAACCCCAGCATATTTATTTCGCGGCCTAATTTAGGAATTGAAGATGACACGATGCACATTATATAGTTATGTGTGCTATTGCATCCTCGTGCACTGAAGGCGTATACCTTAATTTTTCACCCTTTGCCTTTTGTTTCATTGGTCGAATTTGATCCATGTTTGGACGGAGGTGGGCAATACAATAACGGGTACATTTAGGATACCAGGTGGGACATGGCCAGGCCCTACCTGTCGTTTTGGGGGGGGAATCTATTTATCCAATTGCCATCAGAGCAAAGTGTGCCATTTTCCGAGACGACGGGTTGCATGGTAACAGAGATGATAAACATTTGGACCTAAAGAGCATCCATGTGGGTTGACAAAGGGGCGATGTGCTGCGGCTGGAGAAAAGGTTGCTTATCCGAAATTGGAAATGTCTTCATGGTCGCACTATCTAGTCATCTGGTCTGTAGTGGGCTGTGGCCAAACATGAAACCCATCTGTATGGTTCATCGTGTACTCATTTGTAAACAAGGTGTAAACAATGAAGCCAGGGTATGAAATGAGAAGGATTTACGGTATCATCATTTATACTAGTATCAATCATTTCTGATGTGAAGACACATCTGCTTGTCGTCTAAACATCAACGGCGCTTGCATTTGCGTTTTATTTGGGATTTGTTTTGCCAGACACTGAAGCTTGTCGAAACAATTACAACAATGACATTGTGATTTAGATATTGTTGTCTGATTGTGTTGTGTTTTTTATGTACAGATGTTGACCGGCTGTGGACAAAGACCAGGATAGTTCTAGATCTATTTTCCACAATGCTTGGGCTACAGGGTAACTCTTCGTCCTCTAAAGTGCATCGTTGCATGGCATGCTCAGCCACCTTCACTGGACTGTCTTCTTTGCTAGTCCATCAAGCCACACATGCCAATGCATTGGCCAAAGTCAATTCTTCAGAAACATCTGAAAAGGCCCAAAATGAGGAAGCAGTCCGTGCAAGCAACCCCCCATCAGATCAGCCTACGCCGCCCCTACCTTTGCCTGAATGCAGTTCATTCTATATTTGCGATTGTGGAGAAGAGTTTCGGGACTTTAATCTTATGCTGGGCCATAAGCGTTCACATATACCTACCCAACAGCTTCTGCAACCTTTGAATATCAACATATTTCACTCGGTGAAAGAGGAAAGTGTGCAGGACACTTCTGCCCATCCTGAAGCCCCCAGAAAAGCTGCAAGCTTACCAGTGGTGCCCACGAGTTACCCCTCGACCTCTGTGTCTTCAGCCGCTGAAGTTGTCACTTCAAGAGACCCAGTAGTTGATAGCACATTGCCAAACCACGTTGTGGGTTTGGGCATAAAATTTGAGGACTCTACTGTAAGCAATCCTCAGGATAAAGAGGTCTTTCCCGCAGATCCCCATACAAAAGCGTCCCGTATTTTGAGTATACAAGAGCCAACTGCCCTACAAGAGTCATCCAATGTAAAGGCAATTTGTAGCCCAAGTATGGCAGCCACACAGACCGGGCCAGAGCCCAAAAATAAGAATCTGATGAAGATGCTTGCTTCTGCATATGTGAACCGGTTTCTGCCCTATCAGAGTGAAAGCCCAAGTCAGAAAGAGGTCATCCCTAAAAATGAAATCATCCCAGTTGAGATAACCTCAGAAACAACATCAGATCCCGGCCCCAAGGTTGACCCTTGTATTTCACTGTTAAGGAGTCAAATTAGAAAATCTGGTCCGAAGAGCAAGTCCCCCACAGTTGGCAAAATTCTGGATTCTAGTAAGAAGAGCATTGTGTCGCTGACGCAGACCTTCTCCCCCGTGGTGCTTCTTGAAACCCGCCAGAAGCTCATTGACTCCAGCGGTAATGGGACATGTGGGAGATACCAATGCGGACGATGTCGTAAGGTGTTCCAGGACCCGGACAGTTTAACTGAACATCATTTCTTGCACAGGAAAGAGAGAATTAAATGCTGCCGTTACTGTAAGCAACTTATAATCGGAAAACTGCCTTTTCCTGACAATCATTTTTGTGCTCAGTCGGCTGAAATTGCAAATCCCAACACTAATGTTCAACAGAAGACACCTGCAATATTCCAAAGCTTAAAGCAACAGGGCATTATCAAGGCAAAGAAAACATTCTTTTGTTCAGTATGCAAACACAGCTATGCACGGCGGTACAACCTTAAGATGCATAAGTGCCAAGGCCCTGTTTCTCTTTCCCAGCGAGCCACTACCCCCTTTGTGAAGAGAAAACCCCTGAGAGCACAGAGTAAGCCCAGCACCAATGCACAGGTGGATGATGGGTCTGCGAATTCCAAGAGTGTTGCAGTTGGAACCACAGTAATTGGTAATATCAAGGTAGAAGTTACCCCCGCTGGTTCTGGGCATTCTACAGTTTCAGTGAAGCCCTGGTCAGGCCCGGCCAAAAGCTTTTTGCCCTTCTACCCCAAATCTGCGCAAGCGCAGCACAATGAAGCCCCTCCAGGCGACAGCTTGCTGCAGCAAGGAGGGAAGGAGAGCAGGGAAGCGGCCGTGGTTCCTCCACAAGAGGAAAATGGCGGAGAGTGGAGGGTTCCCTTGGATGATGAAATGGAAGTCCTGGAGAGTATCATGGGCGCTGCTGACAATAATACAGAGTCTGAGAAAACCATACCCGTTGCTAATGTAAATAAATCAAGAAGCACCCTTAGCTTTTTTTTTAGAGATGGTGCAAAACGCTACCCATGCAATAAATGTCAGAAGACGTATAGCCGACCTTCCACCCTACGAAGACACCTGAGACTCTGCGGGTTCAGGCTGCACGGGACTGCGGCAGCACAACACCACCATGCTCGGGCTCATCATCTTTTGGGGGACAAATTGAAATTTGCCTCTAAGGTGAAGCCCATCTTTAATTGCATTTTCTGTGGAAAGTCCTTCAATCGTAAGGACAACATGATGGTGCATCGTAAGAAATGCCCGATGAAAAGGGACATGCCGGGCATGGACAGCGGAGCGTTGCAGCCGAATCACCCGGTCCCCGAGGCGGAGGCGCCCTGGCAGCAGCCCCAGGAGGAGAGCGCCAACTGGGGCGTGATGTCACTGCCCTCCGTGCTTCCCAGGAGAGTGACGTGCGAGTGCGGCGCTGGATTCACATCCCCGAAGCTGCTCCTGGAGCATCTGCAGAAGCACGCTCAGGAGTCCTACACGTGCCCCACGTGTGGCGAAACGGTGGCTTCCTGGGCGGACTACGAGGTCCATCTGCAGATTCACATGCATCCTCACAACCACATCTACAAGGCGCTCCAACCTCAGCGCTCCCAGCCTCTGCTGCTACGCTTTCAGCAACAGCCGCCACCGTCGTCCAAGTCTGTTCCCCAGCTCCCGCCCAAGCAGCCCCGCCCGGCGCCGCATCCCAGTAAGCATCCCACGCCGCCACCGCCGCAGCTCCCCGGCCCCGGCCAGGTCAAGAAGCAGCAGCGCATCGTGTGCATGCGCTGCAACAACACCTTCTCCAACCACTGCAACCTGCGCAAGCACATCACTCTGAACCGCTGCAAGGGCGGACGCGTCCCCGTCTCGCCCAAGGGCGCCCACTGTTCCCGCTGCAACACGCACTTCCCCAGCATCATCAGCCTGGTGTTCCACCAGCGCAGCGGCGCCTGCAAGCTGACGGTCAAACCCGTGCGCTGCAACCTCTGCCTCCGCTGGTTTGGCACCGAGGACGGGCTGCAGAAACATCTGCTCACGCACAAACAATCCCAAACCTTCCACTGTGACATTTGCCAGGGAAAATACTCCAGTCTGAAATCCCTCAAAAACCACCGCAGGAAGATTCACCGCATCGCAGCGGGCGGGGTGGACAGGCTGTCCCTGGTGGTGCCGAAACAGGAATAGTCGTTGTCATTATTAGCTTGTTCTGTCTGTGACTATATGATTCCCCACTGCTTTTTAGGACAAGTTATACCGTAATGGCTGTTCTTAACCTGTTTTATCAAACGTGTTGTATTTTTCTTTTTTATATGACATGCATATATAGCTGTACAGTTCCATTTGTGATAATGTAAACTAATTCATTTAAAGTTGATAAGTGGATCAAGGTTTTTTTAGACCCAATACTTGCTGTTACATACTTGCTGTAAATTAAAACAGGTTGATGTTACCATGTTTGCTTGATCTTACTGTAATAAACAGTCATCCATGTTTTTGGTGTTTGGGTCATTATTGTGGTTTATCTACGTTATCTGTACGTGGCTTATTTTTGTTATTTGTCTACTACTACGTATTCATTAGTGATACCATGCCACAGCGCTAAAGGTTTTAAGGGTTTACTAATTATAAACATGTTGGATTTTGTAAGTGTTATAATAATGGCTGGTAAGTGGACGGGATTTATTTTATCTTCATCAACATCATACAGTATACACTGTTTTTACTGTATTTGCTGAGCCGGTTAATAACAATTTATAATCCCTGATCGACTATCGATTGTTTTTCGATAACGTACACACGGGTGACTAAAGAATAGATGCCAATATCAAGTCATGCTGATGCTTCAAGTTATACCTTACGATGACAACATGAGTGTTGATTTTAGAATGAAAACAGACATGGTTTCTTCGAATGCACGATGGTTATATGGTTTGGAAAACACTGGCCTGTTTGCGAATCTTTTATTTGTGTTGACAGTTGTGGGCTTCCGTACCACACATTTTGGTGTTGGCGGGAGCGCTATCGGCGGGACTGACGTGACGTAAGCACGTCTTACGTAAAAGAAGAAACCCTGGATGTAGCTGTAGCAGCTAGCACCCGGTAGTTTCTATCAAATGGCTTACTAGTTATACGTCGTTATTGTATGCATTCTTGCGTTATTACGTTTGGATGATGTGATGAACACCTATGGCAGTACAAATATGTGTCTAAGCTTTTTATAACAGGGACTGTGTGCAGGTAAGGTCATTATTTCAGCTTTTAAGCTACGCTAATATTAACAATTGTAATTACATGAGTTGTCGGCATGACCATTACACTTTCCAAATGGTATAATGATCATTCAGTTCTCATGTAGTAATTGTGTCGCTGTGTTGAGTTAGATTATAGACATACTTTGAGCTTTCAACTTATGAATCCTTCAACTCTCCCCATCAGCTTTGAAACGAATGACGTCATGAACTCTGCATGCAACACGAGTCTTTAACTAGTGGTAAGTCTGTAACTAGTGGTTAGTCTATAGCTAGGGGTTAGTCCCTAGCCAATGGTGAGTCCCTAGCTAATGGTTAGTCTATAGCTAGTGGTGAGTCCCTAGCTAGTGGTGAGTCCATAGCTAGTGATTAGTCTATAGCTAGGGGTTAGTCTATAGCTAGTGGTTAGTCTATAGCAAGGGGTTAGTCTCTATAAATAGTTGTCAGTCTATAACTAGTGGTGACTCCCTAGCTAGTGGTTAGTCTAAAGCTAGTGGTTAGTCTATAGCTAGGGGTTAGTCTCTAGCTCGTGATTAGTCTCTAGCTAGTGGTTAGTCTCTAGTGGTGAGTCTCAAGCTAGTGTCGAGTCGCACCTTATAGGACATATACATCTGCCTCTTGGACCCATTTGTGTTGTTTTCCTTAATATGTGAAAACTCTTTCGACAGAAGTATATTCTGGGCCGTGCATCATGCAGAGAAGCAAAGGACAGCAGTTTAAAGCCCCCTTCTTCGGGATGACGAGCGTGGACCAGGGCTTTCCAAAAAGCAATGACTTGCTCTGCTTCAACTGTGAAATTATATTTCCAAGCAAATCGTTTTTGGAGGAACACTGTTGTCCAGCTGCAACGCACATCTGCTCTTGTGGAACCGAGTTCCCTTTGTATTCGGATATGGCTGCCCACAGCCAAACCCACCAACCCGGCCACAGCGTTCTGGACCATCAAGCTATCCGAAGGCGACGAGCCGGCAAGGAGCAGAAAGAGACACTCAGACTTTCCGGTCAGCTGGGCCCCTCGTCTTTACTCGGTGTCGATGCCACCCCAGCGTCCTCTTTAGAGGTGGTGTCAAAATACCAATTCCCCTTGCGGCCTTCTCCACCTAATTCTGCGAAGATTTCAAAACTGTTGCATGGTCCAGCGGCACCAACTGTGGACCTCTGGACTATCTACCAGCCGGTGGTGTTGTTGATAAAGAGGCACATGTTGCAGAGTAAAGGGACCTATAGTTGTGGTAAATGTTTGCAGAGGTTTTCAACGAAAAGTAATCTAGTTTTGCACCACCACACTCATGCCAGAGACAAAGTTTTTGGATGTTTAGGGTGTGGAATGCTTCTCTCCAGCAGTAAATCGGTGCCTCAGTACCATCAGTGTCATTCCCCCACGCACTCCGTTCCACCAGGCGTGATCACGACTCGTCCGGTGGTGAGGCCCAACATGGCACCTGGGGCGCAGACGACGATGCCCTCTAGTAAAGGCAAACCGCTGAATGCGATGGCCCCTAAAAGAATACGTGTGAATCCTTTCTCGCGGCCGTATTCCATCCTGGCGAGGAAACCCTTGGCTGCTTTCCCTTGCGGAGTCTGCCGCGTCGCGTTTGAAAGTGTGAAGGTACTGCAGCGGCACAAGTGCGACGAGGCCCAGAGAATGGTGCTGGACAAGAGCGCGCCTCGGCCACAGTCGAGCACCCCGCGGCGGAGCGTCACCGCCCTGAAGGGCCCGTATCCGGGGCCCCAGACGGCCAGGAGCAAAGTCCTAACTTTGGGCGTCGCAAACCCTTATCAACGGAGCGCTGTGGGGCTCAGCAACGGGACCGGGGGCCCGCCTGTCTGCCAGAACGTAGACCTGGACTCGGATGATGACTGTTATATTATTGAAAGCTCCACCACGAAACCCAACACTTTGTCCTCGTCCCTCTCTCTCTTAAAGAGATGAGTCTGTGAATGTGTTTATGTTTTTATGTATGTGTTTATATGTATGTATGTAAATATATATATAAATAGTTGTATGTGTGTGTGTATGTATGTATATATATATATATATATATATATATGTACACACACACACACAAAAACAGGAGGGAGTAAAGATGGATCACTAAATTGAAATGGGCAGATTTAGCTGTACTTTATTTTTTTTCATTGTTTTTATGAAAAGTTATGGATTTTGTGTTGTATAAAGTATGTAGAAAGTATGGTCATTTTATATTTTTTATGATATTGGATGGGAAAGAAATTCAAGGGTCGACCAAAATGCCTTTACAGAATAACAAAAACTAATGGAATAAAACACTTTTTAAGCTTAAGTCTAGGTTTCAGCTGAATTCGTGTCCCATCGGTTTGGAACCTTTGTACTAGTTAGTCTGAATGACGAGATGTTATTTTTGTTTTCCTTAAAAGAAAACCAATACAATAATGTCACCAAAGAAATAAAGCATTACCAACATGTTTTATTGTTGGTAATGCTGGTGTTTGCTGTGTGTTTAAGTTGTTAAAGATACGTAAGACAAACCAGCAGGTCGAGCATGTTTCACTTCAATGCAGGACATATTTAGTCCAAAGATGAAGCTACGGATATTGGAGTTCAACATCGGGGGTCTCATTTATTAACGGTGCGTACGCCCAAAAGAATGCGTACGCCACGTTCTACGCAAGCTTCGGTATTTATAAAAAGTTAACTTGACGGTGAAATGTGCGCAC
>JAOPJJ010000008.1:6987421-7004144 GCA_027122795.1 Enchelyopus cimbrius
CACATATATATATGTATATATATATTTATATGTATATATATACGTATGTATATATATATGTATATATATATATTTATATGTATATATATATATAAATACACACACACACTTATACACTTATATTCAATATATACAAACTGCATGATTTTTGCATGAGTTTTTATTGGTGCGTAATTATTAACGACCATGATCAGAAATGGTTTTCAAAATGAACATGAACACGTGTGTTCAACAAAGCCAACTAGATAACTAGAAGTCCTACATCTGAAGTCGTTGTAGTAATTTAAACTCTCACATAAAACGTATCACTTGTGAGGGGGGGGGGAATGAACACCTTTGCAATATTTGTCTGACGAATTTTCCTCGTGAAGTTCGAACTTTTCTCAGCTCTTGAACGTACCCCCTCGGCGACGTCACTCAGACGCGACCGTATTCCAATTTGTATTGGCAGAGGAGCTAGCAGCTGCACCAAATGTGTGTTTGTTTTGATTTGCAGTTGTCGTAAGGTAAGCGACACAACGCGTTTTGTAATGTCTATTTGTATGTATTGATGGTGTGATACGGTGACTGCAATGAGAGTATCCTGTGCTGTTGTTGCTGGTGTGTTAGCTAGCTACAATGCAACATCAGCACCTCATATATGCGGAATGCGCAACCATTGCGGGTGTAGTACAAAAAAAACTCCTCAATGCGACAATATACTAAAGTCGGTCGGAGTTTCGGATATTGATTTTAATAATGTCATGGAATATGGAAACCCACAACATTGCACTGTTTTGTTTTTGCATTGCAGCAATCTGGAAGATCTGGTACTCCTTGAAAAAGACTCCTGAGCGGTTAGACGCAGCGCTTGGGGTTTTCATGTCCTTGAACTTTATATATATTAATTACATCAACATTTTGTTCAAGAGAAGGGTTGACGATTTAAAGCTCTATAGCAATCCAACGATGTCTCTTGATTGGCCTAATTTGACATTCCGGCAATGTCGGATATTTGTATTTACCTTCATTGATTCGAAACGTGATAAAAATGAAAGGATTGTAGGCACTTCTTAAGTCCTATTCATCGGGATATGAGCGCTCCCCTGGGTAGTCGGTATGCTCATTGCTATAACTCGGTCAACACACATTTTACCATGATGTATATAGCAGTGCTTATTTACATAGAAGTAAGTTAAGTTAAAACGGAACACTTTTATGAATGGAGCAAAAGTCAGGAAGTGGCTTTCCAGTCGGTTCCCCTGCACCACTCACCTGACTCATGACCGAATACTACGAGGACGGGGGGCTGCTGTATGAGCAATCACCTCCCATGCACATCAAAGTGGAGTCTCCCGAGGGCCCGTTCGGTGGAGGAGCCTCTGAAGACGGCTTCCCCAGGGAGGATGACGACTCTGAGGGCAGCTGTGACCAGAACAGTGGACTACCCGGGGGACTCCCTTTCAATGTAGTAGTGGTGCATCCCAACATCATGGCGCCAGGGATGTCCTCGGATGACCTCATGTCTATGGAGCAAAGTGAGCAAAAACGTTAGGACTCCGTGGTTGTGGAAAAATTGTGCTATAATTTTGCTTAGCAAAAGAGTTATTCAATCAATCAATCTTTATTTCGGACACATGATGGTCCATAGTAAAGGAAAAGACATATAAAGACATACAGACATATACTTATAAATACGTTAATTTAAAAGGCAGATCTAAATGATTATTATTATTATTATTATTCTACACACTGTATCTCTGTTGTTTACAGGTAGAGGGATGTCTGCTGCCCTGGCCGCTGGCGGGGCCAGTAAGAGGAAGAGTCGCTTCAGCGGCGCGGAGCTGGAGGTGCTGGTGTCCGAGGTGACCCGCTGCGAGGGGGAGCTGTTCGGCCCGGCGGGGAGGCTGCGCCGCCGGGAGAGAGAACGCATCTGGGCGGGCATCCTGGAGCGGGTCAACGCCGTGTCCAGAGTCCCCCGCACGCTGCGGGAGGTGAAGAAGCGCTGGGATGACCTGAAGAGGCGGAACGGCGGGAGGCTAGCAGACGCTCGCCACCGCAGCTGCTACCTGCCCTCCAGCCGAGGGGCTTCCATACTCGGGAGGCCTTCTCAGTCCCAGTCCAGCCCCCGGCTCCAGCAGGCCAGACAGAAGCAGAGAGCAAAGGCAAGCTTTCCATGCTTGACGGACTCTGAAGCAGGTAAGAACTCACGAGAGACCGTTTGATCAGCCGTGTCCTTTGAAGACGAATGCAATGTTTGAAGATGCAGTAGTAATCATCCATCAACTATCTATGTAGATTATATATATATATATATATTATTTTTTTTAAAGTTGGAACCGGGGACGGGTCGGAGCGAGACGGCTTGGAGAAGGAGGAGGAGGACGCCGTCGAGCGGGACAGGGAGGCGGGAGATCCGGACTGCGAGGGACCAGAACACAGCATGGAGGACAAACTGGGCCTGGGACTCAGTCTGGGAATCGGACCTCCGCCGCCCTCCGAGCGATGGCTGCCCCCTTCCCCGCTGTACAGCGCGCCCTTCCTCAACGGCAGCCCGCAGCCCAGCCCGCCGCCGTCACTCGGAGCACAGCAGGGACCCCTGGAGACGCAGCCCGCCCGCAGCTCCTGGCTGGAGGACGAGCTGCACGGCCTGGGGGACGCGGCCCTGCAGCTGGGCGATCGGGTGGAGAAGAGCCTTATGGAGTTTGGGGAAGGTTTCAGGCGTGACATGAGAACACTGGTGGCCTCGCAGGAGATGCTAGCGTCCAGCCTCCAACAAAACAATATCCTCTTGCAAAGACTGCTGGGGGTGCTGGAGTCCCAGCAGCAACCGCAGCGTGTTCAGCAGCCGGCTCCGCCCGCGCAGCCACACCTGCCCTCACAACAACCTCAGCCTCTCCATCCACCGGAGGCACATCAAACCCTGGCAGATCCCCTACAGCACTCCCAGCAGACCCCGGCAGATCCCCTACAGCACTCACAGCAAGGACACCGTCAGCACTTACATGTTGCAAAACAGCAGTCACCGTACAACCAGCCGGCCACACAGCAGCCGAAGGCTCCTCAACATGCGGACCCTCCGTCTGCGGTAGCGGTGGTGGTTCCCCCATCGTCTCCGGGACATGCACGCGATACTTTTAATTCAGACCGGCCGACAGCCGTGAACGGAACTGGCCATAGGCCGAGGCGAGGGAGAACTGTAGAACACAGACGCAGGAGACGGCGTTGACAACGCTGAGAGGGAACCAACCGTTTTGAATCGCTATTCACTGTCCCAAATTTTGTTCTGAGTTGAATGGTATTTTACTAATTGTATCGATATACCGTGAATGCTTTTTTCTACCCTATTGTTTTAATTTCAAAGAAGTAAAAGGTACATCTCTGAAATGAATGCAATGAAATACATCTTCGTCCCACAGCATTAGTACCACGGAATGACCATTTGTGAGAGAGGCTTTCAATAGCTTTAGAAACTTAGTAGTAATTACTTTCTGAATGCTGTAGATAGACATGCGTACCATTGTCATGTATTCTGCAGAATTAATTGAATATGGAGATAGTAGATCCTTTATAAATATGCCTGTGCTTTGTTAACCGTTCAATATAACATTTTTTTAACAAAGGTGAAACGTTTTTGTTGTCTAACCTTTTTGTTGTTCCATGCTTGTTTTAGACAAGCATATTTAAAGAATGTGATAAAATACCATATTTGCCTCCCACTGAACACTTTCTCTTCGAGGACCTAAAACACAATAACTGTGTTCCTGTAGGCGTTGATATTTTAGTATTGAGATGATAATATAAAGATGTATGTATGGCTGTGTATTGCATGCAATACTATCAGTATGCGCGTAGTACCTGCGTTCAATTTCCCCCCCTTTTTATTTTGTAAATATTTGCCGCAGTATATCAATGAAACTGTAATAAAGTAAACTATTATCTACCAATGAACCCAGTCAGCGCATGTTGCGTCTCTATATGTAAAGTAAGGTGTCAAACGTGTCCAATGATCTGCCAGCAGTTTACCAAGTGCACTGCCCAATGAGAACGACAGCGGGACCGTAACAGATTGCTACTTTTTATTTTTTATTATATTTATTATAGGTTTTTATTATGTATTTATATTATTTGATTTTATATTCATTTTACTTATTTATTTTTCAAGTAGGGAGGTTATTTATTTCACACTCCATACCAGTAGATGGCGGTAATGTGTCTTTAAGTTGTTTGCCAACCGCCAAAAGACAACGCAAAAGAAGAACAGCATGCTAAACGCTACATGCTACATGATAGCAGGCCGTAGCGGACAGGTGGATACATGGGGAAAACATGGCCGACGTGGACGCGTCTCATTCTCCTACAGAGCAGAATCCAATCAACGACGAGGATGCGGGGTCCGGGGTGGTCGTCGAAACACGTCGATCCGATTGTAATCCAACTCAGGCAGATACAGCGACAAACACAAATATCCCTGAATGCTTAGGTGACCCACAGGATGCCCATGCTAGCCGGAACGGTGCTATCACTGTGAGCCTTGAAGCAGGGTGCGTTGGAAAACCCCAAGTTGGGACTCGTACAGATCCGCTGGATCATCTTGTATCAGAACAAATGGAAAGTCTTGACCATCCGTGCGACGTCAGGCATGGTCTCCCTGTTCCTGGAGAAGAACGCGGAGACACAAAGGTGGAAGACGACCAGTGGGGTATGCTAACGCTACCGAGTATGCATCATAACATTAGCATTAGCTTTCGCAGTGACTTTATCCCACTTAGTTACAATATATAGAACCTTTATTTTCCTATTGTAAACCATTGGATCAACTAAAGGGTCGTTCGTCGTGTCTGTTGGCAACGTGACCTAAACAGCCGGAAAGCTTGACGTGTGTTACGCTTATGGTGAAGTTATTAATCGATTGCTGTTTCTTTTCAGACCACAAGGATAACTTTACAGAACATATGATGCAGAAGATGGACAAAAAAAGGGACCATACTGTTGAAAAGAGCCCACAGAATGACTCCTCAAATGGGGTGGAGGTGGACACTGATGGAGTAAAAATGATTGAAAACGGTGTGGACAGCCAACATCATAGAGTTGGGCCAAGAGGGAAACTTGTCAGATCAAGTCTGCAGTGCGAACATTGCGGGGAAAGCTTTACTCGCAGAGAAACCTTGGATCTTCACCGTCACTCCCACGCTCACAACGACCCAGCACCCCTGACCTGCAAACAATGTGGTCTGAACTTTCAGGACCGTAGCAGTTTCATCAAGCACAGAAAGGCACACAAAGATGAGGAGCAACAACTTTTAGGTTCAAATAAGGATGCGGCCGCATGCAAGGGAAGTCGGTTTACGTGTGCAAACTGTTCAAAATTATTTTCAACAGTCGAAATGTTCAGGGGGCACAATTGCAAAAAGTGTCCAGAGAAGCCTTACCACTGTCCCTTGTGTCGTCGAGAGTTTCAGTTTAAGTTGGCCATCCCCAAGCACATGCAAATCCATTCGCTTGAGAATGTTTACCGATGCCAAGAGTGCGACACACATTTCTCTGATGGCCCCACTTTCCGTGCCCACCAGAGATCCCATGCTGCCCTGAAGCCATACGGATGCCCCGAGTGCAGTATGGTGTTCAAACATTATTCAGTAATGGAGGACCACAGACGTCGGCACACAGAAAACACACCTTCCCACGAGTGTTCTACCTGTGGAAAGACCTTCAAGTATGGCAGTCTTCTCCATCAGCACCAGTATCTCCACACTGGGCAGAAACCATTTTGCTGCCCAGCATGTGGGAAGAAATTTGCTTTTGCCCAAAACATGAAGGCCCATTACCGTCAGCATAGACCCTCCCCTACTACCTCTCCAGTGCCTCCCGACCAGCCCAGCGAACCGGACCCAGTGCCTACACACGACCCTCCTAATGGACTCGGGAAAGAGAACACGGAGCGGAGTGTCCGGTCCAGGCGAGTGTATAACTGTCCTCTGTGCTCCCTGAAGTTCACCGCTGCGGACAACCTGAGGGCCCACATGCTGATTCACGAGAGAGAGTTTGAAAAAGGGGAGCCCTGGCCGCGACGGGAGACCAAACCCATGACCCCGGGAAAGGGCTTCAAATGCCCTCACTGTCCATGTATTTTCCCCAATAAGCTTAGTCATTACGGACATTTGTTGAGATCCCACAGGTCTGAGGCTCAATATTTGCAGAAGGTGGCGGCTGAGATATCTCAACCGAGACCCAAGAAATTGAAATGTAGTAAAAAGAAGTTACTCAAGTGTCAATATTGTAGCCGGACGTTCGCCCAACAGGGAGCCTTGCAGAACCACATGCGTGTGCACGACCGGGACACTCGGTACAAATGCACTTTTTGCGGAAGGACATTTAAATGCCCCCTCTACCTGCGACAGCATGTTCGTTCGCACAGAGTTGAGAAGCCTTACAAATGTCCAGATTGCGGCAAAGGATTTCCCGTGCTTCAGAACATGAAGACTCACCTGAAGCTGCATCGGAAGAAGCCCTTCCGTTGTGGTACCTGTGGCAACTTTTACCTGGACGCCGCCAAACTTGAAAAACACATGTTATCACATAAAGGTCCCAAAAAACATAGGTGTACCTTCTGTAACAAGTCTTTTGGGTCAATAGGTTGTTTTCGTGATCATATGAACACGCACAAAGGTGTGAGACCTCATTGCTGTGCGCTGTGCCCCAGAAGGTTCTTTTGGTTGAGCAGCTTAACCTTCCATATGAAACACCATCATGAGGGGGAATTAGCGTCCAGCCCGGTGAGCAGCACGGCCACGCTGGCTCCTCCTCAACCACCAGGAGACGCAGACACAGAAAGTGGCCCAAATGCATTCCAAACTAAAGTCATGAGTTTGGTCATGTTGTCAGCCCAAAAAGACGCAAAAAAAACAACTGTGGAACCATGCTTGTCAGAGAGTGGTCCCCCAGTCCAATGGAAAGTGGCTGGGGGTGAAGTTTTGCCCGTTTCGTTGGCTCGGAAGCCAGATCAGCCCCTGGTGCTCTCACTGTGTGATGTCTCGACACAACACCAACCCAATCTGTTGAAGTCCATTTCTGACCCTAGCGCAGTTCCAATTATCGAGACGTCGCACATGAAAGACGGTTCCGTTCTGATTTGCGGTTCCCTTCTACCAGCTATTCCCACCACAGTCACTCCATCAATCCAAGCAGCACTTTGGAGTGTAAAACCCAATCCAGTGACTTCAACTTCACAGGTCTCCCCCAGTAACCCGGAATCACCTTCATCCCCCATTAAAGAGGACTTTAATCCACATACAGCGGTTCCATCCACCGTGGGCCAGTCAGAAAAAAGAGTAAATGGAGGTGAGTGCCAAAAACAATGGTCCCAAAGTTTATCGATTGTCTCGTCGTCGGCTCAATTAGACCAAAGCAAGGCTGTGTTAAGTACAACCCCTGAATCTCTAGAAATATGTGGCACTTTGTGGGACATGCACACACCTACAGGCATTCCAAAGATCTCCGGCCCCTCAGACCAAACTGCTGGGAATCAGGAGTTTCAGTTACAACAAAAGCAACACCCAGGATTGACCAATCAGACGTCTCCCGAGAAAGTTCCAATGTCTCTACCATACCAGCCTCACCACTTTGCCCCTGGACTCGGACCGGCCGTTTGGGCTTTCCCGGCGAATCACGTTAGCCCTCAAGCACTGCTCCCTGGACACCTCAAACCAGGGAACACGCAGGAACCGCAGCATCAACCCATGGTAACAATGGTAACTCCGATTATCCTCCGTCAAGCTTCTCCCTTTTTCTCACCTCCACTTGCTCCTCTGCCTCTTCCGCTTGCTTTGCCTGGCCCTCGCTCTCTTCATTCTGTTGCTGCACTTCCAAGTTCTCCATACCCAAATCTTTTTTTCACACCACAGGCTGTGATGAGCCCCTCCCACATGCCAGGGACCCTGCCCCTACCTCAGCTCGGCCCCCGGACAGGACCGCACAATCTTGGGGTTGGATTGCCCTTTGCACCCGAGGGGCTTCTCCAGTGCAAGATCTGTGGGCACTCTCTCCCTCGGGAGACAGATCTAGAAACGCATTATTTGCAACATGCCAAAGGAGAGATTTGAGATTGGTAACTGGTATTGGTTTAGAATTTCTTCAGGATAAAATATGAATATGTTAACCTGTGACATGCAGAATTATTGATGTTTCTTCTAAGATGGTTTTGCACAACTTCCATATGTGGGTAAAACCGTTTCGACAGCAGTGCTTGCAGCAGAATGTGTGTATGCATGTCCTCCGTGAGCATTGTTATTTTGAAGATTCAGTTTGACTTGAATGCATTTGAACACATTTTGTATTGAAATAAACCATCCGTGGAGGAGTTTAGACGTTCCGTTTACTCTGAATGGATTTGTTTTCGGGTGGAGGACTTTTTACTTTCCGTTAATTTGCTTTTGGATGCACTGTCCGACTCCTAGTATATGTGCCTTTGTACGCCTGCAGAGCTGGGTTACTTTTCTCACTGTAGTCCCGCGAAGGCCACCTCACTTCCACCATTCATCATGCCAAGAAGCTTAGGGGTTTGGGGGGATGCAGAGGTACTTAACCGGAAAAGCTGGTCCGATGGAGATGGTTCCAATATTTTATATTTTTTTAAGAATAACCTGCATCGTGGCAATTTTTTTTTTTTACCACTAACAATTTGCCACCGCAATATGATGTGGATGGTTCCACTGAGAAGTATAAATGAGCCGGACATTCTTCATCCACGCTCAATACAGCTGAAAACTTCCAAGTAACTAACATCTCCAGTAAAAATGTATATAGAACAATGGATCAGGTTTGTATTTGTGTTAATTGTGGGCTTTGTGGATAATTCCAAACTTGTGTGGGTTTATCTAAATACAGATGGCTGTCTCCATTGTGATCATGTCATGGCAATTGATAATTTCATATCAAGGCTTTAGGTAGCTCCTCCTAGTAGGATACAAATGTAATGTATTAATATATAAATAAAAACAAAGCATTGTTAATAACAAAGGCCCCATATCATTGTGAAGTGTCCTACCCAAATTGTTGGGTATAACATTAAATTGTATGGATTAAATATATCCCTTCAGTTTTATTGTGGGACTCAATGTTTGAATGTAATGTATTTATTCGTTTAAACCACATAGATGCCATCTGCGACTACTGCGTGTTTTACGAGATGATAGATGACGGACAGCTCTGATAGGATTCATTTAGTATACCATTTATTATCCGTTGCCCTCATGAACATTATTATTAAGATGCAGTTTTATTAAGATTACGTTAGCATGACAACAATTTCACTAGGCTTTGAATTTGTTCGGAAAAACTAGAAATATGAGTTTTGTTCCATGATAGTTCACGTCGTTGACCACCGCGCATGCGCATTGAAACGAGCGCTTTTTTAGCTAGCAGCATCAACATTCTAAGCTAAGCTAAACATGCTACCATTTAATACCATCCAGCCGCAGGGTTAACTTCGGATGGCTAACGTTAGTGACAGAGGTCAACATTGGATCATTTGTGTTGTTTGTGGTTGTCCTACCACAGTGAAATATATATAACCTAGCTTGCATTTACCACCTCATTATCTGAACCAGAGTAATGTTAGCTGAATATGGGTTAGCAGGTTAAGGCCTAACCTGGTTAGCCATAGAAAACGTGCCTATAGCTAATGGTCACACAGCAGGTTTAAGAGGCGCACAGAGGAAGCGAGATGGACCCAGAAAATAAACACCGCAAGTCTGACCAAAAGCCTCAAAATAACGACGACGTGTCCGCCGTGGAGATTCTCGATAGTAAGTGTCAGTGCTGTAGTTGCAGTATCCTAGTTGGCCATGTTGTGAAGCTAGTTGGTTTAGTGGGTTATGTGTGCAGGCCCTCACAACATATACAATGCCTTGTGTTTATTTGTGGAATAGTTCAACTAATAATTTTTCCGTAGCCCCGAAATTGTTATGGTCACTACCCACTTAATTTCATTATTCGGCATCGTCCAATGAAAAACAAACATGTAACACACAATTTAAAATCTCTGTGTTGGTGTATTTACAATTTATTTTTTCCATTGCTCGCTTTGCGTACCGTTATTGGATATATCTGAAATAATAATACTTTGTTAATCTTTAACTGTATTCAAACGTTCATATAAGCACACCACCACATGTTCATCCTGTAATTATCAGCAATAATTTATGAGTTGGATTTAAAATTGAGTTCACAAACGTTGTTGGCCCAGTAGGTTTGAAACGATGTGCTGGTAACACGTGAATATTTAAGGTCTTATTCCAAGAACTTAACTAATGTATGTGTTTCTATAACGATGAACTGCAATAGGGTATTGTAATGGAAAGTCCAACACAACACTATTACTTGAAGTTATGAATTCTGGAAGATCCCTGATAATTGTGTTTCGGTTTGTCATCATTTTTTTTGTACTGACTGATTGATATGTCAGTAATGGTGAATTCCATCCCATAGCAAACCAAACAAACGAGACCCATGTGTACTGTTGACATCTATGTATAACTATAAAACAGCTTTTATTTTTGATCATCTTGCTTTAAAAATGCATAGAGGAACTATTGAACCTCCTAATATGGATTTTTTTTCTTCTGAATTCATATTTGGATCTCTTCATTGTTAATATACTTGGTTGGTTAGTCTTTGCACTGTTTTTAGTCTTGAAAAAAACAGTGCAAAGAAGAATATTGAGATGAATCATTGTTTCTCACCCTTTTCTCTTCCTAGAGAATGGCCGTTTTGGTTGTCAGGATTGTGGAGAAGATTTCCAAGGGGAGGAAGCCTACCTGGACCATGTCAAACAGCACTCTCCAAAAATCTGCCAGCATGATGGAAAAGGCGATAGGATAAAAAGCAGCTCTTCGGTTCAATCAAATCCCCTTGACGCAAACATGTTAAAGGGGAAAGGCAAAACTCCCCAAATGGACATGATCAATCAGAAATCTGCATTGATGACAAAACAGCCTGTTTATGAATGCTCTGACTGTGGGAAATGCTATGGCGTCATCGGACACTTTCTAAATCACCAACGCTCACACAGGCAAGCTCCTAAATCTGTTTTTCATGAACTTGAGCAACTTAAGAAGAAGTCCTTTCAGTGTGAGACATGCGGGCGTAGTTATTCACGCGCATCAGCACTGGATGCCCATCGCCGCTGTCATGAAGGAAACCTGGTAAGGTCTCGGAACCAGGCAGCAGCGGATGTTTTTCAGAACGATGAGCCGGTTGTAGACAGTGAACCCACTGAACCCACTGAAACTCAGGCTATTGAGCCACCTGAAAACATTTTTAAATGTTCCTGTGGTAAAGCCTTCCCTGCCTCGTCACGTCTGAAAACCCACCAACGATTTAGCCGCAACACCCAATGTTCACCAGAACAGCTTAAAGAGCCTAAAGACGTTAAAGATAAACCAAAGAAACTCTTTCACTGCAGCGAGTGTAAAAAGGATTTTAACCGACAAATTGCCCTGGTCCAACATCAACGCTGGCATGCTAATTCAGCTGACGCTGCAAAAAGATTTCCATGTCAAGAATGTGGAAAGGTTTTCATGACTTTAACATTCTACTTCAAGCATCAGCGTTTGGTACATAGTGGCGAGACTCCTGCAAAATCATTCCTTCATCAAGTGTGCCAGCTACAGAAGAAGGGTTTTGAATGCAAGGACTGTGGGCTGAAGTTTTCCCGAGCCTCAGCTCTTCAGTCCCATCAGCTTCAACACACCGATGTCTACAAAGACACTGACAAGGAAGCCCAAAAGCCCTCTGCCTCACTACCTCAACATGCCATTACGGAGCGCAAACCAGAAGACACCAACCAATTTGCAGCCATGGAAGTTGACTCGACTTCCATGGCTGCATACCAGTTGGACAAAGATTCTGATTCCACCCACCACTTGGACCAAGACACTGAGAAGCAGGACGGTTTTCAAAACTCTTTGACTGAAGTCTCTGATGTAATTGATAGTGATGAAGATGCTGAGGGTTATGAAACTGGGGATTTTAATGTTGAGGTTATCAGCGACAGTGAGTCTGAGAATGAAACTTTGCTGGACATGAATCCAGACCTGGAGTTGCTGTGTGAATCAGATCAGGAGATCAAAGAGGACTTGGAAACGGAGGTTGAATTTTCACCTACAAGTTTGGTTTTAAAGCCAGGGATAGACTTAAAAATTGTACAAATAGACTTTGAGCAATTAGAACACTCCAGCACCCCAGAAACCTTTGATGCAGATAAAAGTGCATCTGATAAATTTGACTGCCCCGAGTGTCCCCGGTGGTTTTCTAGTGCTTCCTCCTTGCGGGTTCACAAAAAGTGGCACGGAGTTCATAGGAAAAGGCGATGGATAGTAGGCCAGCATGAAACGAAAAGAGTGAAACACAGCCAACATATACAAAAGCACAAGGAGGAAATCTCATACAAAAGTGACCCGGACCAGACTGAAGGACTGGAGGAGAAAGACTTCTTCTGCAAAGATTGCGGAAAGTGGTTCTCACGTATGTCCTCCTTCATCTCTCATCAACAGAATCATCCTAAAAGAAAGCCCCACCCATGTCCAGATTGTAACCTATCTTATGCACATGCAAGTGGCCTCTATAATCACAGGAAAAATTGCCAGGCTCAGAATATAGAAATGGACCGCGCTTCAATTGGTGAAAAAGTGTTCAATCCAAAGAAAACACTTCTAGGCCCAAAACTTTATCATTGTGAAGAATGTGGCAAGGGTTTTTGGTCTTTAGGAGCGTACTCCCACCACAAACAGAGTCCACAACTTTGCTTAGATTTAAGGCCAGGAAAGAGCCCTACATCTTGGAAATCTGTTCTCGGGCGGCCCCGCTCAACACGTAAGGTAGCGTGTCCTGTCTGTGGTAGAAAATTCCGTCACAATGGCATAATGAAATCCCACATGCGGAAACATGAAGATGGGAATCACAAATGTGAATTGTGTAGCAAGTCTTTCCGTCTCCTCTCCAGCCTCCTCAGACATCAGTTGGTCCATAACGCTCACTTGGTTCCTCCCCCTAGTAAGTCTTTCCAGCATCAGGTTGAACAGGTGAAAAAGAACACGTACAGCTGCCCAGACTGCAGTAAACTTTTTTCACGCGCCAAGGCCCTCCAGTTTCATATGAGGAGTCATGGATATGACACTGGCTACTCGCCCTCTTCCCCAAAGTCCACTGTGACAATTGAGGCACTACAGTGCCCAACATGCCTTGCACATTTTAACAACAAGGCCTCCTTACGAGCTCATCGAAAATTATGCATCAAACGAGACACTCAAGAACTTAATGATGTTACACGGGCAGAA
Source organism: Enchelyopus cimbrius (assembly GCA_027122795.1). Lineage (NCBI taxonomy): Eukaryota > Metazoa > Chordata > Actinopteri > Gadiformes > Gaidropsaridae > Enchelyopus > Enchelyopus cimbrius. The sequence continues at coordinate 7,000,738 of JAOPJJ010000008.1, forward strand.
AATATGCTGAAATGCCCCAGCTGCTCTGCTACTTTTGACAGTGCTGTTACTTTCCACGACCATATTGGGGATTGCAGAAAAATTAGTATTAATGGAGAGTCACAAGTAAAAAGAAAGGGCGCTACGGAGGTAGCAACTCCTTCTTCAAAGAAGGATGTGGACTTTGGTGAGCAAACGATGGAAATCTGCAAGGCCTCATCCAAAGTCAACCACTCTGGTACATCGGATTTAAAATACAAATGTAAGGAATGTGAGAGAAGCTTTTCAGTGGTCGGCGCACTGAATTTCCACAAAAGAATTCACCTACAGGGTCACAAAAAAAATGCAAAAACTAGCATGCCTCTGTCGGTAGCACACAAAAAACAGGATGAGCAAATTAAAAGACCATTTTACTGTTCAGAGTGTGGACGACGATTCTCTTCTAATTCAGCCCTTGGTACTCATAAAAGATGGCATACGGATAAGAAATTTGCAGGATCTCTACAAAAGGATGATGAAACGGACATTGTTTCAAACCGAAAGGTAGATGATGGGCCTTATCACTGCACCAAATGTGGCAAGAGCTTCTTCTACCTGTGTGTTCTCCGCCGCCACCAGTTATATTACCCCCCCTGTCAGACCAAAGCTGAGCCACTGTTTGAATCAAACATCAATTTGGAGGGCAGCAGCAAAAAGCCAGAGCCGAAATTTTCATGTCCGGAATGTAATATGTCATTTGTACGTGGTTCACTTTTGGCTGCACACCATGAACGTGAGCATGGCAAGAAGCCTCAACATAGCAACACGAATGACCCTGTACAAAATAAATCCTCAATTTTGTCAGCTTCCCAAGTTGGCAAACCCATTCATGCCACTTCTGCAATACTTAAATTTAAGCTTCACCAGTGTCCTCATTGTAGCATGACTTTTACAAAGGCCAGGGGCCTTCGTGCACATAAATGGCAGGCCCATTCTAAGAACAACAAGTCCAGCATTAGCACAAAGGTAAGTAAAGAATCGATATCCTTGAGCCCTAGGCCTGCAAAAAAAGATGTACCTCTGTTAAAGGAAAGTCATCCTGTTGCAAGTAAGCCCACAGTTGCTAAGAAAAAGGCCAGTAGTGGCAGAAGAAGGAAGAAGGGTAGAACTGGCCTTCCTGCTTTGAAATCCATACCATGTCTTGACTGTGGAAAAAGGTACAGCTCTGCTGGGGCTCTTTACAATCACAAAAAAGTGTGCCTGGAGTTAAAGAAAGAGCTAAAGGAGCCCAAGCAAGAGATCCACTATCCTGAACCTGTGGCAGAGCTTCCTGCAGCACCAAGTCGTCTGTCGGAGTATACGGTTAAATGCCTTTTCAAGTGTGACAAGTGTGGCAAGGCTTTTCAGACAGAGGAACACTTGGCAGCTCATAAGATCCAAGCAAAAAGTCGGCCATATTGTTGTGCTCTCTGCTGCCATAGTTACTGGACAGAGACTCAACTGCAACAGCACCTTGCTTGGCACGATGAGATTCGCCAACATCTCCCAATCGAGCTTCGTTACAGACTGAGCACCGCTATGACCTCCAGACCTTCAAAACCTATTATCCACTCTGCTGAAAAGAAAGATCACTCCCAGTCTTTGCTCCTTAACTCTGCCACTTGGTCACAAACGAGCCACAAATGCCAACATTGTGGTAAATCGTTTCTTTCACCATCTGCGTTACAGAGACATGAAGCTCAACATGGTGGCAACAGCTTGTTTCATTGTTCAGTTTGTCCAAGGACCTTCAGTGACATTCAGGACCTCATTGATCATGACCAGAAATGTATGGTCGATGGCAAAACACACAGAAATGACCCAGCTGCTGTTTCATCAGGAGACACACATGGCCTTACTTGTTTTGAATGTGGAACTACTTTTGAGGAAGAAGTTGAGTTGCATCAACACTACATTGAGCATGCCCATGGAGCACATTAGATACACTTTATTGATAGGTATTAAAAAAAATGCATTTGATTGTAAAGGTATGGCTGTATATATGTACTAGGGGTAAGCTACACATAGCCTTCAGGTGGTCCTTGTTAGCGTAAATAAAACAACACATTTGTTTAGTTATTTTCTTCATATTACTTGATACTTTTGAAATGTGTAAGAATGAATAGGTAGCTTTTCCTTGTTAAATTCTCAGGCTGTTCTTCACACTGGACTGCAAACATAACATTGAAGTGTCTTTTTCCTTTTGTCAGGTAAATTAAAGGGCATCAATTAATATTTTGAAGGGTTGACATTGGAGTGATGAAGTAATTTGTCCTTTTGGAAAGTGCACTTTACATACGTAAAATCATATGTTCATCCATTGCATTGTTTTATTGAAAATGGGTAAAATATTATACATGCTTATTTATGGAACACATATATGCATGTTTATGAATTCCAGAACTCTCCAAAAAGTGTAAGCCAAATAAGGCAACTTCTTATTTCAATGCTTGATCAAGATGATTGCTCTTTTCTTTTCTTTTTTTTTGCATAAGCAAAATCTCTTGGGTTGTTTCATCAAGGCTTACACTTATTTTTGATTTATTTTACTGATCAAATTATATGCTAAACATTACAGATAGAAAGACTTATTTTTGATTCCTCACAATTCTTAACATGGATTAAAATTCGCTCTACGACCTCTGCTGTACAGTGTATCTACAAGATTTTCTTCTGACATAAAAGCTGTATCGTTTCAATGTAATGTGTTGCAATACAATTAGCCTAACTCATTTAATAAGTATTGTAATTATTGAGGATAGTTTTTGGTGTTGTACCATTGGTTTAGTAAAGAGTAAAGTATTAATTATTAGACAACTGTTCTGTTATTTTTAAGTAAAAAAATCCAGAAACTAGTGTTTAATAAATCAAAGATTTGTTTGACAGAACATATTGTCTGTGTAACTTATTTTGAGAATATTTGAATAATATTAGTAAATAAACAATATTAGAATAATCAGTATACAGTCAAATGTAGCCTATAGCTGTTTACAATCCCTGCATTCTTTTTACACTGGCACTTTTAACACTTTAACACTGCTAAATGTTGGTGCTGTAAAGCTCATGCTTGTACAGATACGATTTAAATGTTTTTTTATTTTGAGACATGGAAAGGATAATTTTTAAGATAAGAATATATATCTATAATGATTTTAAAATGATGGGATAATTTTCTTCCTTTGATACAATATAAACACACACATATATATATACTTTAATCTGAAACTATAAATTCAGAAACCATAACCATATGGTTTATGCACTTTTTTGGGTTGAGGGCAATCGCATATTAAAAAGCACAGAGAGGACCTTTTAATTTTTAGATACTCTAACAAATATATAAAACTCACACTCTCATAGCATAGCATAACAATTCTTATTTCCCACTTTATCTACATTTATATTTGTAT